>CM062631.1:40596591-41054091 GCA_025617555.3 Puccinia polysora | reverse complement strand
CGTGGCATCCCACATGCCACCTGACCTTGGTGAGCCAAAGAAAAAATGGAATGAAAGGGCACTAACATAACTCATGAATCAAATAAACCTTCCAAAAAACAGTAATCAACCAAAAAAATCAAAGAAATCAAAAATGTTGATTTTTTGGTTAAAAAAAACAAATAAATTAATAAACAAAAAAAAAAAAAAAAAAAAAAAAAAAAAAAAAAAAAAAAAAAACTGGGACTATCCAATGTACTAGCCCTAAAGTAAAAAGACCCAAAAAACACAAGTAACTGGACTAGCACTAAACTAAAAATACCAAAAAAAAGACAAGTAACTTGAAAAGCCCTAAAGTAAAAACACCAAAAGAAAATACAAGTGACTTGACATGCCCTAAAGTCAAAGGACTGAAAAAATTAAAGAAGTCTTTTTACCAGACCTCAAGTAAAAGTAACAAAAAAAATACAAGTCTTTTGACCAGCCCTGAAGTAAAAACACCAAAAGAAACAAGTTTAACTTGTGTTAAGCTGACCCCATCTCAAGCTGAACATAATTTAAGCTTGTGATGGAATCAGCCCAACACAAGTTGAACTGACTTACAATTAAAATCTCATTCAAAACACTCAATATAATGATTTTAACTCAAAACACTCAACATAATGATGTTCAAAATTTGATAACCTTTATATTAATAGAACTTGTTAGCTACATTCAAATTAAAATTTATATGAAACCCAATGATGAAATGAAGTCAAAGTCTGTAATATATATAATCTAGAATACATTTGCAGCTGATCTTTGAGATGATCAACCCAACCAGAGGCTTTTTTAGAAATAAAGGAACGTGGTTTTGCTACAATGGGCAGGATTTGAATCATTTCTCCCTCAAGCACTAATAGAACCCAGTGGTCATTGTTTACAAAGGAAATGAACATTGGATCTGATTGATCAGTAACACCATTTTTCATTGGAGTATAAGTATCACATGACTCAAATGAAAGGATTTCCACTGTTACCATGCAAAAAAATGAAATGGTATACTTCAGTATTCAATCAAACTTTCAATTGAACAAACAAAGTTTGCTCAATTTTGATTTGAGAAAGAATTTTTTGCAGATTTTTATATGATTTCAATTTGCTCTTGACTTTCACTTTTATTTCACTTTAAAGTCACTTTTGTTTCACTTTAAAGTCATTTTGGAATTGCTAGGTGTGGAACAACAGTCCCACAAAGTATGGGTTGATCCCAAATTTGGGTTGAGGGAACTCAAATGTGGTCCAGGGGGTGCCCAAAATTCTGGCACCACTTCCGGGGGGTTGTGCACCTCCAAAAACAGCGGTTTTGAGCCTTGTACGGCGGTACACAGCTTGAAATTGCCTTTTTCAGGGGTTAAACGGCTCCTACACAAACCCCCGGGGGTTTTGCGTGTTTGAAACAGCCCTTGGTAGCTGTCTATGGGCCCCCACGCCCCATTTGAGCCATGTGGGGCCCTACATGACTACCACATGGTTGGAGCTGTGAATTTAACATCACCCAAATAAAAATAAAAATAAAAATAAAAATAAAATAAAAATGAAAATGAAAATAAAATAATTAAATTAAATTAAATCAAATCATACAAAATAAAATACAATAAAATTAAATAAAATAATATAAGATAAGATAAATAAATTAAATTAAATTAAATTAAATTAAATTAAACTAAATTCAATTAAATTAAATTAAATTAAATTAAATTAAATTAAATTCAATTAAATTCAATTAAATTCAATTAAATTAAATTAAATTAAATTAAATTCAATTCAATTAAATTAAATTAAATTAAATTAAATTCAATTCAATTAAATTAAATTAAATTAAATTAAATTAAATTCAATTAAATTAAATTAAATTAAATTAAATTCAATTCAATTAAATTAAATTAAATTAAATTAAATTAAATTAAATTAAATTAAATTAAATTAAATTAAATTAAATTAAATTAAATTAAATTAAATTCAATTCAATTCAATTAAATTAAATTAAATTAAATTAAATTAAATTAAATTAAATTCAATTCAATTAAATTTAATTAAATTAAATTAAATTAAATTAAATTAAATTAAATTAAATTAAATTAAATTAAATTCAATTCAATTAAATTAAATTAAATTAAATTCAATTCAATTCAATTCAATTAAATTAAATTCAATTCAATTCAATTAAATTAAATTAAATTAAATTCAATTCAATTCAATTCAATTAAATTAAATTAAATTAAATTAAATTAAATTAAATTCAATTCAATTAAATTAAATTAAATTAAATTCAATTAAATTCAATTAAATTAAATTAAATTAAATTCAATTCAATTAAATTAAATTAAATTAAATTAAATTCAATTCAATTCAATTCAATTAAATTAAATTAAATTAAATTAAATTAAATTAAATTAAATTAAATTCAATTAAATTAAATTAAATTAAATTAAATTAAATTAAATTAAATTAAATTAAATTAAATTAAATTAAATTAAATTAAATTAAATTAAATTAAATTAAATTAAATTAAATTAAATTAAATTAAATTAAATTAAATTAAATTAAATTAAATTAAATTAAATTAAATTAAATTAAATTAAATTAAATTAAATTAAATTAAATTAAATTAAATTAAATTAAATTAAATTAAATTAAATTAAATTAAATTAAATTAAATTAAATTAAATTAAATTAAATTAAATCAAATCAAATTAAATTAAATTAAATTAAATTAAATTAAATTAAATTAAATTAAATCAAATTTAAATAAATTAAATTAAATTAAATTAAATTAAAAAACGGCATTTTTGAGTTGTGTACCCCTATACACAACCATCTAGACCCATGGAGATAGATTTCAATAGGAAAAGGACCTATAAAACAGGGACTAGAGTGAATGGGATTGGGCATGAGGAAGCAACACTAGACTTTGTTTTGGCTGCCACTGTTTTCCCTTACCATGATATTGCTTAAAGCTTGTCAGCGTAATCTTGAGAGGACATTGAAAAGCCAATGGAAGAGGGTGAAGTGGCTTTGAAGATAGCAGAAATTTTCCAAAGGAAAGATGCACCCAAAATCTGTGTTTCAGCTCCAGCGGAAGCCTTAATGCTACTATTGAAGAATAGAGCACTGTAGCAAAATGTGTCATTGCATCAATTCTTTGTGCCTTGAAATTGTCAGAAAAAATTTGATACTCAATCTTCCAATATTTTGTCCCATTCATCTTTGATGTTGGCACGAAGGTTGTGAAGGATTACACAACTGATAATCCATTTGATGGGGAACTTCATTTCTTTGGAAGATTGGAGCTGGTTTTGCATCTCCCATAAGCTGGATCATCTTCCTTTCAGGATTCCTATGGCATGCTCAATCCAAACTTGTGATTGGGAAAGATGATATTTGAAATCAGTTTTGGCTTGATCATTGGTTGGAACATTGCGGTATGCTGGATCCACATATTTCCAGCTAGCATAAGCTGAATTGGCCAGAAGGTATTGATCTTGGTCAAAGTATTTATCTGTTTATTGGGCAATCCGCATCCAATTGAAAAAATATGAATCATGAAAAGAACCTGGAAGGCCAGCATGGAGGGATATGAACTTCTTGTTGTTATCACAAACAAGCTGTAGTGCCACGGAGTATCTATACAAACCAATAAAACAAATTTTTTCAGTGTTTTATCACAGGATTTGGAAAGGAAATGAATCAATGAACTTTTCTTCCAATCAAAATAATGGTTTCCATCTAGCTTGGGTTTTTGACTCAAAGGGATAGTGGTTCCATCAAAAAAAAAATGCAACCAGGATAGCCTTTAATCTCAATTAATTGAGATATCTCCTTGCGTTCTTCTTTTGTTGGCCAAAAAAGGACAGAGAAACGGAAAGATAGGATAGCAATCATGACTCTTTTGGTGAATAAGTCAATGGATCCATAACTGACCAAGAATAGATTTTCTAATCAATCAATTGCTGCTCCATTTCCATTTGGTCCAATATAAAAAGATTAACAGCCAGTTGGATAGCTGGATTTTGTTGAGAATTTCAAGAATCATTCTGGAACATGTGGTGGTCTTCAATCATCTCCACAAGTTTCATGAAAAAGGCAATAGAGTTCAGGAACAGTTTCTGAAAGCTTAAGTCAGGCAGTAGGTGAAGCTTTTGCCTTTCATACATAGGTTTTTGGAGAGTTTGCCTTTGTGGAACAATGTATTGCCTTTCCAATAGAGACTTCAAAGATAACCAATTTGATTCCAAATTGGAGTCTGAATCCAAGTCAAATAATAAAAAAATTTCAGTCAGCTTTTTTGCATTTTCAACTTGCTGCCGGGAAGTTTGATTGGAAATGTTGAGAAAGATGGTGATTTGATGATGATGGGATGTGTGTGAAGAAATGGAGATGTGAAGCAATGGAGATGTGAAGCAATTGATATGTGAAGCAATGGATATGTGGAGTGATGGAGATGTGAAGCAATGGAGATGTGAAGTGATGGAGATGTGAAGTGACGGAGATTTGAAGCAACGGAGATTTGAAGAAATGGAGATGTGAAGTGGTCAAGATTTGCTTTTACCATGAAATTATTTTCAGGATGAAATATAATCATAAAGAAGTGAAAATTGGAATATTCTTGTGTACATTCCCTTGGAAAGCCTTTTGTTTGTATTCAATATCTAAGGAAGTAAAAAGTTGAAGTGGGAGGGAGAGGTGAATATACAGATACAGACACAGCAGAATACAAATCTACCAAAAAAAATTCCAGAATAGACAGGAGCAAAAATAAATTAGATTGATACTCTTTGTGTTTTATTAAAGAGGCTTTATTAGGAAAGATTTAAAAAATAATCAGTTGAAGAATACAAATTTTCAGGATTTGAAAAATTTTCCAAGAGCACTTAGTGGAAGAATAAAAGGTTTTGTAAATCAATGTTGAATTGTCTTCAGAGAGAAATCATTGGTGTTGATAATTAAGGGATCAGTTATTTGATATTTTTGGACAAAGGATCTGGAAAATATATTGTAACATAGGGTTTTCTTGAACCCCAAAATTCTGATGGAAAATGATAGATTTCATGAAATTTCTTGATAATTTTCAGTAAATAACTAGGCTGAATGATTGACCCATTCCTAAATTTTCATCCAAAATCCCAGTAATACCTTCTTTTTAGAGGTTTTATAAAAATTTTGAAGGATTTGGTTAATGATACTTGAGATCAGCCATCAGAAGGTTGTTTTTTTTGAAGTGTACATCATCCGTAACACTGGGGTTTCGAAATGTAAGGATATCTCAATGTAATGATACAGGTGAAATAAGTTCAAGGGATGTTTGAAATTATTTCAAAAGAATAAAATCAGAGATAGAATTAATATCAATTGAAGAGACAATCTTTGTAGCCTCAGTGTTCAGGTGGGTAATATTTTTAAACTTATGAATGAAGGCATTATAAAAAAAAATCCCACCGCTTGGACAAATTGATGGTGAATAGTTCAAAGCTTTTAAATTCTTAATAGCAAAAAAATAAAAAAAATTACAATATTCAATATTTATCAAATTAAAACATGAGAAATATTAATATAAAAAGGAAAGGATTATATAAAAAATAGTTGATTCAAGAAATAAAACAAGGGATTCCATCTTACTTCAGTTGGTATTTTTTTATGACTGATGATATTTTGACAAGTTAAAAGAGATTGGGATACTGGTGAGAAACTCTGATGCACCCTATGTATTTCAATCATAAATTTAAAATGAAAATAATTTATCAATTCCATTTCTATATGTATATATATCTGTTCCTTGCTTGGATATAATTCAATTCCCAGTGCGATTGTAGATTTATTTCTTATTATGAAACCAACTTTCCTCCTGAATTAATCTATTCATTTTGAAATAAAATTAAAGAGATTTATGTATTGCAGAAAAATTGAAGAATCATTCATATTCTTTTGGGATTTAAATTTAGGATTCAAATTCAAATTTAAATGAATTAATTTTATATTTTCAGAAAGAACATATCAACCTCAATACTCTCACAGGTATTTTATTTTATGAGTGTAGATTTTAAAAGTTTTGAGGAGCCTTGAGAATAGGACTCAGATGAGGAGACAAAACTGGCCTGAACTTAAATCCAAAATTATAGTTGTTAGAGAATTTAATTAAAATCCAAGATTTTATTTTTCTTAATCATAGTATTGTATTTAGCTGTTTTTTTTTTTTTTTTTTGGATCTTCTTAAAATAAAAATGGAAATTCAATGTATTTTGACTAATTTTTGAAATTAAAATAATTTTCCAAGTCTTGTTCTTGTTGGGGGGTCTTTGTGGATATTTATACCTCTATTACTTGCAAAGATATTTAAATCTCACATCTATTCATCTAAACATTCAATAGTAATCATGAAAAAATTTGGATATCTTAATACTCCAGTTTCAACAAAAATATAAGACTCCTTGATCCATATTAGGAATGAGAGATATTTTAATGATTATTTGTGTCTCTGATTTATATTTTTGATGTGTGTGTAATTTCTAACTGACTACTGTCAGTTTTGTTGAATCAGAACTTGGATTTGTAACAGAAATAATCTTTAATTCAAATATTTTTGAACATTTTTCCTCCAAAGCTTCAAGCAAATATTTAATTGAATTATTGCGGGAGGGCCACATCAGGGGATATTCCACCCCCCCCCCCACCCCCCAAAAAAAACACCTTCATTCTTTGGACTTATTGGGTAATTCTAGGGGATCATGGCATGTCAAAGAGAGCATTTTGTCCTGATTGGTTGAGAAATAAATAATATCTTCTTATTTTTCTCAAAGAATTAGTGGTTATATTCAGATCTGAGATTTTTAAAATCAGACAGGATATTGTAAAAACTAATTATAATTTCATCTGGGATTTATCTCTGGTTTGATTTTTTTTTTTGTGATTTGGTACTGCCACTTTAGGTGGCTCCCATTGAACTAAAGACTCAACAGGATTTTACATGAAGAAAGGGACAGGAAACATTGATGCCTGTGATGGCTGCAGTCTGACTCAAGGGGTCCTGAAGTGATCAGATTCAGAATGGCTTCAGTGAGTCAGCCCAGATGAGAAGGAAGAATTGGATGACCCTCTCATTTCATAAAAAAGGAACAAGTTTTTATAAAGAAATAAGGAACCACAAGTTGGGACCTTTGAAAATTAAGAATATTCAATCAACAAGGAAAGGAGTTTAATGCTTGATTCATGAGGTTTAACATGAGGATCACATAGGCTAAACATAGTGACATTTGAGTATCAGTAGCCTGTGAAATACATAATATAAGAAGGCTGGCAGTTTACTAGTACCATTCATATTGGTTATTTTGCCTAGAAAACTACTGTTATCAGGAAATACATAGGTGCTAGAGACATCTACAGGTATCCCTAGAATTCGTTAATAATAATAAGGATGGGTTGAGAAAGACTATAAGTACCTGAGACATACAGGATTGATAGTTGTGTATACCAGTTCTGAGAAGAAGTGGTCAGTGGAGAAGATGAAGAAGCTCAAAAAATAACAAACCCCTGTGAAAAACAAATGGGGTGAATTATAGAATAAAATAGGATTTATATTAGGATGATGAGGTTGAAACAATGACACACAAGTAGCAAGTAGTTGAATAGCAACCAAGTTCAAAGGACATTGGATTGAAAGATCGCAATGAATTAAAGGAGCCAGAAGTGTGAACAACGTTGAAGGTGGTGAAGAAGGCAATCAATGTTGCAAGCAAGGTGGAAATGAGTGGTGATTGAATTTTCACAAGAAATTGCAAGCAATGTCACAAAATGAGGTGAAGCTTAAAATGCTGAGATGAGTGAAAATAGATTACAACCAAAAAACTGGAAAAGTTGAGGATATTGAAATCAAGGTAATAAAAGAGCCACTAGTAATTGAGAAAGAAAGGAAACCAACAGAGTTCCATTGACAAGTTTTGTGAATGATCAAGGCAAGCTTGGTGAGTAAGTGAGGGGACTGGTGAGTTAGGTGATGGCAAAGAGGACTGAAGATGTTGGAAATGGCTAGGTTGGAGGTTTGATCAGATTGTGAAGCAGTTAAAAGAAGCAATGTCAATACACAGGCATCAGTTATACAACTCTCACCATTTACAAATCAGAGAGAAGTCAACTGTTTTCAAAGCATTTAAGAAAGAATGTAGCTGAGGGTGATGATTAGTTGATGCAAGGTGTTTGGGTGATTTTTTGCTGACGTGAAGAAGGGAGGTAAAAATGACTCAAAGGAAAAATACAAGAGAAGATTAAACAGGAAACAAGAGATGTAGGAACAAGAAACAAAAACAGACCACAAAAAAGGAAATAGGAGAAGACTGATTAGGTAAGCAGCACCTGGGGTTGAGATTGAGAGCCACTCAGAGCACAATGAGATATCAACAATGCTGAGAAAAAATCAAGGTTGCCATTGATGTAGAAATGGAGGGTGATTTATTTTTCATACAAAGGAGAAGAGGCAGAGGATAAGGAGAAGGCAAGGTAGCAAGTTAGCAAGAGACTTAAAAAAATTATTAACAAGAATGAAGAGGGAGGAAGGTAGCTTTAGTTGGAAAATACAATCCTGGTACCATTGTTGCTGTTGGTATTGAGAGTTGGTTATGAGATGGCCATACCAGCATGTGATTCTGGATGTTTATCACTTCAATCCTTCTTCTTTCAGATTTCGGAATTTTGATTGAGTAGCTGGGGGCTTTCAGCAAAGCACCAATCTTTTGAGTGAGTGGCCTGAGGATTTTGAGTTCCATTAGTGCATTGAACAAACAGGAAAGCGCAGGGTTTGATAAAACATATTTTCCCTCTGTTTCTTCCTTATTTTCCAAAATTTCAAGGACAATATTTTGGGTTACCAATGATGCAGATTTAACCCTGGTGATGATGGAAGGATTGAGTAAAGCAAGTCAGGAATTGTATCAAGGATCTTATGACCAAGCTGCTTTTTGTTCAGATCTAGATCAAGAGATTGAATTTCAGAGATGGCATTTCAGATCTTGAGAATGGAATATTCTTAGCGCGAGGGGTTGATGGTGGTATTACTGAAATTGAAAAACTCACATAAACCATTTGATTCCTTCTTAAAGGAACACAAGGCCATGATAATAGACCATAGAACAACCAGGCAGTGATAGTGGAGATAATAGATAAAAGGAGTTTGAGAATGATGATGGCAAGTGACCTGTCCTTAGCTTCAGGATCTGGATTAATGAATATACCCTTATTGTCTCTATTAGCTTTGGTTTCCCCAGAGAAAAGATTATTTAGGCCTTTATCACAAAGCAAATTTTTCATTTAAAAATGCCATTCTAAAAATTTTCGATGGTGAAAATCGGGATTTTAGAGTAAGTGGATTCCATCATGATGGGATTTAAAGTAGTTCATAGAGCTTACTAGGGCTATGGTAGTTCTGGGCTTATAACCTGTTGAATGAAAGACTTGACGGCATGTTAAAGGAAGGAAGGTAGAGGAAACATTGACACCGGTGATGACTACAGTCTTACTCAAGGGTTCCATAAAGGACAAGATTAAGAAGGGCTTATGTGAGGGGGCCCAGATGAGAAGGAAGAATCTGATGGTTCTTTTGTTGAAGAAAAAAAGGAACAAGTATTTTTAAACAATAAGGAACCAAATTTTGGGACCTTTTACAAGTAAGTATATTCAATAAAACAGGGGAGGAGGTTCATGATTGTGACAGGAGGTTCAATGTTAGGATCACATAGGCTGAAATGAGTAAAATTTGAGTATCATTAGCCTGTGAAATATATGATATGAGGTGGCTGGTAGTCTACTAGTACTGTTCATATATTTTTGATTTGGCCTAGACAACTACAGTATCAGGATATATTATGTTTAAAGCCCATTTGGTAAGCACGTAAATTTACAACATTTTTTTGTAAAGTGCGTGTGGAACTTTTTAAATTTGACTGGGGGCCCAGCCAATTCATTTGGGCTCCTATTCAAGTGTGTTTTGGCACTTAGCCAGATTATTCTGGCGCTTAGTAAATTTGCACTTGGTACCAATCAAACCTAGCTAAAATGACCCACTCAGCACTCATTATTCAGAGTTCCTGTCAAAAAAATGATTAAAAAACTGTTATTTCTTTTAAGCCATGTATTTAATAATTATTTACATACATACATCTACTATTTGAAGCAATAAAAAGAAAGAAAAAATTAGTTTCTTTTTGGAATAATCAATGAATGAAAGGCTTTCCAATAGTCTAGACAAGCATTTTTCAGGGAGTGAGGTTGAGATTGTAGGGCTGATTTCCAAGTTTTGACAAGCAGGTTCAGGATTGGATGAGGGGATTGAAGGTGATGAAGGAGGAGGGGATGATGATGACAATAGGTTGGAATGAAAAAGGGAGAATGGAGCATGTGGGGTTGATAGGTAGGGGAATACCTGATTGCAAACCCATTCAAACCAATCAATGAGATGGGATGATATGGATTATGAGCAGATGACATGTAGCTGAAGGAATAAGAGACTTAAAAGGACGTTTGATTTCAGCAAGGAAGGGTCAGAGAGGAAGAATCAGAGAGAAAGAAAACATAGTAGAGTAGACACCTTAAAAGGACCAGATGGCGTGTTGACTAGACAAGGCAGTGAAGAAGAAGAAGGGGAAAAGAAGGAATAGCTGAGGAGTGATCCGGTGTAGCGCTCCAGGAGTTGGGAGTTGGTAATTGAGTGAGCTTGAGCTTGAGCTGTAGCAGTGGCTGGTGAGTGAGCTGGTTGATGTCAAGCTTCCAGTTGGTTGAAGAGTGATTGCCCGTCCAGGTGATTCAGGATGAAGGTTTGAGAGATCCAGGGGAGCAGTCTTGCAAGCCTTCAGAAATGGAGTATTGGCAGCAGTTGATTAAAGGGGGCGCACGGGAGGAAGAGAAAATGAAGGCAGCAGGTTGGGAGCTTATAGGAAATGAGGTAAACTTATAAAGAACAAAGTAGTAGGTAGAGAATAGGAAACAAGGTAAGGATGAGATAGAACAGAGAAAAATAGAAAAGAGATAGGGTCAAATAGAATAACATGGAACAGAATAAGGTAGACTGATTTGAGAAGATACTTGAATACCAACAGCCTCCCTTGCTCAAATCAATTTGAGATGTTTAGAGTGTCTAGCGCACGATGAAGCGCTATCCTGCTTAACGGTTTGGTGAGGAAGTCCGCCAGGTTCATCTTGGAGGACACCTTCTGGAGCTTGATTGCGTTTTTCAGAATTTCATTGCGAACATAGTGAAATCGCAATTCCATGTGTTTGGTGTGAAACGTGGCGTGATTAGCTTGGTTGAGAGCTAGTTTAATACAGCCCTCGTTGTCCTCGTGGACGATGGACGGTTTGATTTCTTCTTCCGGCAGAAATTCGCTCATGAGCGATTTTACCCAGCTTATTTCCTTGATGACGTCGCCCAGCGCTTTGTACTCGGCTTCAGTGGTGGATAGTGAGAGAGTCGGCTGTTTCTTACATTTCCAGGTGATGACGCTGCCGAGCCAGCGGATGACCATCCCAGAGACAGACCTCCTTGTGGTGGGACAGGTTGCCCAGTCGGCATCGACATATGCTTCAAGGCCGGGGGGAGCAGAGGAGGAAGTGAAAGTTATTCCTCGGCTAGAGCTGTGCTGGAGATACTGGAGCACTTGCAGCGCCGCCTGATAGTGGTGAAGATTAGGTTTGACGAGGAATTGAGCCAGGTAGTTGACCGCAAAGGTGATGTCGGGTCTTGTGCATATGCTGATATGATTGAGCTCACCAACGATCTTTCTATAATTTGCCCCTGAATGTAGAAACTCGTGATGGTCTTCCTCGCTTGAGGCATACAGCTTTCCATGAGGCCTGAAGGGAGTTGAGAATGACTTGTGCGGCGGAAGCGCATATTGTCCGCAAATTTGGTTGATGTACGAGCAGTGGGAGAGCTTGAATCCATTCGAAAGGTGAGTGACATTCATTCCGAGAAGTATGGAGGCCGGTCCCAGGTCCTTTGTCTTGAATTTGGAGCTGAGTTGGTTAACAAAAATGTCCGGGCGATCACTGAATATTGCGATATCATTGACATGGACGTAGAGGTAGGTGGAATCTTTCCAGAAGACACATTGGTCGGCCTCGCTCTTGTGGAAACCAAGGTCGACAAGCCAGCTGCTCAGTGTGTCGTACCAGGCCACTGGTGCCTGTTTGAGACCGTATAAGGCCTTCTTGAGCCTGAGATACTTTCCGCTTGCCACGGAGATATAGGGTGGAGGGGTGAGGTAGACTTCTTCGCAAAGAGGGGCGTTTAAAAAGGCGGCCTTTACGTCGACCTGGTGGAATTTGAGTTCTAGCTGAGCTGCCAGGGCGATGAGCATACGGAGAGAGGTCTTGTCCCCAGTGGGCGAGAAGGTGGAAGTGAAGTCAATGCCATACTGTTGGCTGAAGCCTTGTACACATAGGCGGGGTTTGAACTCAAAGATCCGGTTTTGCTTGTCTCGCTTTGTCCGAAAAACCCATACGCATCGAAGTCCCAGCTTTCCCTCGGGGAGGTTGGTCTCTTCCCAGACTTGATAGTCGAGTAAGTTGAGTTCCTCGTGCCTCATCGCTTCAAGCCACTCTTCTCGGTATTTCGAGTTGAGGGCCTCTTGGACTGACTTGGGATCCGAATAGCCGTTGTCGACAATGAGATAGATGGCGGGAAGGCCCACTTTTGAGTTGAGACGACGTGGATGGGAGATAATGTTGTCGTGGGTTAGCCTGTCGTGTGACAGTTGAGGAGCAGAGAGAGGGGGATTGATCGCAGATGGAATGGTGAAGCCAGGGTTGTTATGAGAAGATACAGGTGTGGGGGTTGAGTTGGCGGGGGAGACAACAAGGGAATTCGGGGAGGAGAGAAGAGGAGCAGAGGTAGGATTCAAAGAGTTGTATGTGGAAGGGGAAAGAGGAGAGAAGGGGGTCAGTATGTGGTCGGAGCTGGTAGGACAATGCAATGGTTTTGAGCCGGGCAGGGAAGGAAAGGAGAGCTTGTCAAACGACGTGTTCGCGGAGATGAAGATTTTGGAGGAGTCCAGGTCCAACAGTCTGTATGACAAAAAGTCATTGACGTACCCGAGCAGAATTGCTCTTTTGCTGGTGGGGAGGAGTTTGAAGGTTCGAACAGCTTTGGGAATGATAGCAAAGGCAGCACATCCAAAAGGTCGTAAGCAGTTGAGATTGAAAGGTTGTCCGTGCCAGGTGTTGTAAGGAACAGTGTTGCCACGAGTTCTAGAGGGGAGAGCGTTAAGGATGTGGGTGGCGGTGTTGACGGCTTCGTCCCAGAACTTGAGCGGTAGATTGCTTTGGTTTAGCAGGCAGCGAGCCTTCTCCAGAATCAGGCGATTTGATCTTTCAGACAGTCCGTTTTGCTGAGGAGTGTAAGGGGGAGAGAAGTGTTGAGAGATTCCTTTTTCAAGGCAGTAGGCGTGAATTTCGGAGGAGATGAACTCGCCGCCGTTATCAGAGATCAGAAGTTTCACGGAATGGCCAGTTTGACGTTTGGCTCGCGTCACAAAGTCCTTGATGGCGGGAAAAGCCTCTCTTTTCTGTTTGAGCAGAGCCACGGAGCGATAACCGGAGAATTGATCTGTGAGGGAGAGGAAATAGGAGAACCCCAAGTTTGAGGTGATGGAGAAAGGTCCGACCACGTCCAGGTGGAAAGCTTCAAGAAGGTCGGTGACCCTTTTGAATTTGTGGTTGAAAGGAGTCAACACTTGCTTGCAAGTCTTGCATATTTGGCAGACGGAGGATCGAGCGTCAAAGTCATCGGAGCGTAGATTGAGAGTCTTGAGGGATTGATTACTAGCGTGGCCAAGTCGCAGATGCCAGAGGTTGTCCGGAGCCTTGAAGAGCATTGTGGATTGATCGCATTGCTGAAACTTAGTTCCACAAAGTTCTGTTAGTTTGTTGTTTGTGGTGCCCACAAAGCTAATCTTATCCAGCTTCACTTCAAAGCCCGAGTATCCGATTTTTGAGAAGTTTGCCTTAGAAGAGTTTAGTTGAGTGAGAGAGATGAGACACCGGTTAATTGACGGAATGAGAAGAACGTTTCGGAGGATGATAGATGAGCCAAGATGGTTGGTGAGTTTGGCTGATCCAGAATGCGTAGCTGTAAGGGAGTTGTTTGGGGAGCCGGTTCCCACCTCAAGATGAATGGGAGTGCAATCGAACATAACCTTGGGGTCATTGACAATGTGGTGACTTGCCCCAGAGTCCAAGACCGGGAGGTGAGAGTCTTTTCTGTGAGATGACAGGTAGATTTGAGCGTTGAAGTGTAGTTCAGCACCTTTGGAGCTGCTTACATCCTCGGTGGAAGGGCATTTGTTGACTGAGTGGAGATTTGATGAGGGGATCTTGTTCCATTCAGGTCTGAGGTGAGGGTGGACAAACCAGCATTTGCTCTCTGGGTGTTCAGCTAAGGGATTGTGATGTCCTTTGGAGCAGGGGTGTTTGGGTTTTTTCCTTGTTGTGGACCTAGCTGTGGACTTGTGCAGAGCGACTGAAGGAGTTGTATCTGGTGACGAGTTGATCTCCGGTAGTCGAGAAGATTCAAGGTGAAGGACCTCGCGAAGCTTGTTCAAGATGCCGGTTGGGTTTTGAAGTAGGGAGTCATTGAGAATTAGGGAGTCGACGATGTGGTAGAATGAGCTGGGGAGTTTGGCAAGGATGGTGTAGCTGAGGATGTCGGGAGGAACCTCAAGTCTAACAACTGTTAGTTCGTTCATGAGCTTCCTGCAGTCCTTGATGTAGGTCTTCAGATTGCCTTTGAAGAGATACCGGATGAAATTTAGCCAGATGCGGCCGCGATTGTTGGAGGATTGTGAGGCGTATCAATCAAGAATGGCCTGCCATATGGCGTGAGGATTACCGTTGTTGTTGTCATTGATAATGGATTTGAAAGCCGATTCGCCGAGGTGTTGGATGATTATGTCAGCGGCCTCATATATCTTCTTCTTTTGGGGCCCGGTCATGGGTGAAGGAGGGGGTTCAATGGTCAATTCAAGAAGTCCTTTCCTGCAAAGATAACTCTTGATCCTGAGACTCCAAGATGGAAAGTTCGAGTCATTGAGGAGGGGAATGTTGAGCTTTGAAGAGTTGAGTTGTTCATCCGAGTCGGACATAGAGCCTATCTGGTCCAATAAGTGCTGGGACTGTAAATCTGAAGGAATAAGAGACTTAAAAGGACGTTTGATTTCAGCAAGGAAGGGTCAGAGAGGAAGAATCAGAGAGAAAGAAAACATAGTAGAGTAGACACCTTAAAAGGACCAGATGGCGTGTTGACTAGACAAGGCGGTGAAGAAGAAGAAGGGGAAAAGAAGGAATAGCTGAGGAGTGATCCGGTGTAGCGCTCCAGGAGTTGGGAGTTGGTAATTGAGTGAGCTTGAGCTTGAGCTGTAGCAGTGGCTGGTGAGTGAGCTGGTTGATGTCAAGCTTCCAGTTGGTTGAAGAGTGATTGCCCGTCCAGGTGATTTAGGATGAAGGTTTGAGAGATCCAGGGGAGCATTCTTGCAAGCCTTCAGAAATGGAGTATTGGCAGCAGTTGAATAAAGGGGGCGCACGGGAGGAAGAGAAAATGAAGGCAGCAGGTTGGGAGCTTATAGGAAATGAGGTAAACTTATAAAGAACAAAGTAGTAGGTAGAGAATAGGAAACAAGGTAAGGATGAGATAGAACAGAGAAAAATAGAAAAGAGATAGGGTCAAATAGAATAACATGGAACAGAATAAGGTAGACTGATTTGAGCAGATACTTTAATACCAACAGTAGCAATTATCAATGAGGTTGAGTGTTGGGATGGAGGATGATTTAGGATGATATTTAGATTGGTAGGGGAAATATCTTGAGCTTGATCATTGCTTTCTTCAAGTTCAAGAACTGCAATATTTATTGCTTTTTCTTTGGACATCTGCAGGTAAAAATAAAAAAGATATTGAGAAAGATGATGAGATTGATCCTAAAAGAAAAAAAATTACATAAAATTTGAAAACAAAGAGAGATGATCAATGGTTGGTGGAGAGTGTAGGAAAGAGAAGCTGGTTTTCTGAGTGTGACCAGCTTTTACCTCCATCCATAAAAGTTTGATTGGGCTCCAAGATTTGCCCCTGAAAGCCCAACCCAATCAATCTCTCTGGGTGGGCAATCAAGCACTCTGTTTTAGAATTTTAGTTTTCATATTGTTGACTTTTACAGGAGTTAAAAGAGTAATTGATTTGATTTATTTTATTTCAATTATTTTTAAGCTTGAATTATGAAACTCATAAGTAAAACATAACTAGGCTGTTTTGTAGTATGGTGATTGTCAGACTGTCTAATCATAGCATTTCACTTACCATCTCACTTAAAGTGCTTATTATAACTTTGCCTTTTTCATTTTGTACTCAAACACTTGCCAGCCTATTGTGATTTAGTCTATATAAACATGAGTTCTCTCAAGTTGAATTCATCATCTGTTCACACAATCATATCAACTGGAATGCCCTTTTCCTCCTCATCTCATGTCTGTTATGCTTGAAGTTAAAAGCCCCTTTCACTCATTCATTAATTTTTTTATCTGATTTGAGCTTTAGCTCTTTCTCATTTTTAGACAGTAAAATACTATGCTCAACCTGAGCCAATGGTTGATTTTTTAATTGGTTTGCCTTCAATAGTCTCATCCTGAAATTGATCTTTGACTCCTTTTGAAAGGGTTTTTGATGGGTATGAGCCTTGTCATTGACAATTAATCTCATCCTTTCCATCCACTTTGATGCTTGGCATCAGCCATTAACTTTTTCTGATCCATAAAACCAACACAGAAACAAGAATGAGGTGAAAATCTTTGATTGAAAGAGATTTTTCAGGTTCAAATTCAAAATATTCAAACTTTGAAATATCCAAAGACAGAAAAATTTCATGGCTATACTCAATCAGAAGAGATTCAGAGAATCAGATGGCTGCAAAGATTTTATGGCTGTTTCCAATGCTGGTGATAATCTTGATGAAGCTCATGAAGTGGATGCTATCATGAGGATGTTTCAAGCAGCTATTATCTCAGGAATAAGTTTGATAAAGGACAATGCAACACCAATCAGCACTAAAGAATTTGACAATCAAGTGCTTGCACTGGATACCAACTTCAAATCTCTTGTTTGAGCACCTTCCAAAGCAACAATGTGTTCACATGCTCTGAGTATCCTATCCAAAACCCCTCTCAATAAATCTAATGATCTTCTACTCTTTCTGGGGTTCCATGTATGGTCCTCTCAAAATTCAGCACAAGAAGCAAACATTTTCACAACATTCAAAACTTGAAAAAAAGGCTGATTGAAAGAAACCAGAGCTGATGGAAAACTCTACAAACTATTGGTTACTAAGTAGTATCACTTCAATAATCTAAAACTCAATATTTCCCAAACTCTACTCTTGCTCAAAAAATGGACTGAAAATTGGTCTGATTTGAAATTTGAACATTTCTTGTACAAAGATAAAAACTTTTGGTCTACAAATCATTTTTTCCTAAAATTTTTTCTCAAGGTTCTGAAGAGAAATCCAATCCAAAGGTTTGGGAAACTGTTCATTATCAAGCTACTTATAGATTTATTTGGACAACTAGAGCCATTGATGGTCAAGTTTTAGATTGATTTTTTATTCAAGCAGACTTGTGTTGTTAAAGAAATTCAAGTTGTTGTTTATGATCAAATAATTTTTTGTTTTGAAGCTGTTGTGTTTATTATGCTCATGATGTCCTCCAACCTAGTCTTCTCAACCTCATCCTAACGACTACATTTTATTTGATTTTACACTCACCTTCAATCATCCATCAATGTATCACAATCATTATATTAATCAACTCCAAAGTCAACCAAATTAATTCTATTAATTCTACACAATCAAATCCAAACATTTATAAATTCAAAAAATCTTATAAGTCATTCACCATTTAAATTGGGGAATTTTCCAGCAAATAGTAGAAATTATCATTTAAAATAGCAGTCAGATTTACGTATGCATCAGCAAGTTTTCTAGTCAATCAGATCACATTATTAATCATTTTCTAACCTGCCTGTAGAATAATCCCAACAGTTAGTAGAATATAATATTAATTGAAGATTAAGAGTTAGATTCCTTCAAGAAAGTAACTTCCTCCAGTGCAATTCAATTGGTTGTGTTAGAATTTCAGTCTTCATAGTGTTGAATTTCACAGGAATTCAAAGAGTAATTGATTGGGTTGATTGGATTTTAACTATTTTTAATCTTAAATTAGTAAGCTAACAGGTAAAATATAACTAGGCAGTTTTGTAGTATTGTGATTGTCAGACTGTCTTATCATAGAATTTCACCAACCATGTCACTTAAGCTGCTTATGATAACTTTGCCTTATTCATTTCATACTCAACCACTTTTCAGCCTATTGTGTATTTAGTCTATATAAACAATAGTGCTCTCAAGTGAAATTCATCATCTTTTCACACAATAATATCAATTGGAGTGCCCTTTTCCTCCCCATCTGAGGTCTGTTATGCTTGACGTTGTGGTGGTTATTTATAGACACGGAGACAAGTGGGCTCACAACCGGAAATTTTACTAGGAGCGGCTTAGCTGTGGGTGGAATTCCACAGTACAATAGGCTCAGAAAAGTGCATTGGCAGACTGTCTATTCGGGATCACAATAGCTGGCGGCTTGGCATTTGTGCGGCGCTCACTTTTTGTGGGCACAATGACAAAAACTGGCCGGATTTTTTGCCTTTTGCCAACATTGCGCAGTCTAACATAACTTTCCCTCCATGGTGGTGGGTTTACTAATGCAGAAGCAAGTGATCAAAGCTAAGTAGCATGGATTAGGCCAATTATTGGATATGCACTGAGATCTAAAGTTGAGGAGGCGGCATG
Organism: Puccinia polysora; assembly: GCA_025617555.3. Taxonomy (NCBI): domain Eukaryota; kingdom Fungi; phylum Basidiomycota; class Pucciniomycetes; order Pucciniales; family Pucciniaceae; genus Puccinia; species Puccinia polysora. Next base: position 41,035,204 of record CM062631.1, on the reverse strand, counting down.
CGGATTGTTGTGGATTTGTAGTTATGCCGCATGCAGGATTGGGAGTGATCTGCTTGGGAAGATTGAAGAGGATCTTTTGTGGGTAATGCATTGGCGCAACTCAACTGTTAGAGGGAATTGGCCAGAGGATCATTGAATCTACTGAAAATCATTGGATTGCATTAGGATTGGACTATTGGTAAGGAGGATCAGTGCAAATGCAAGGAGGAGGTGGGAAAAGAGGTCTTTCATTAGCAGTTCATGTTCCTTTTTTGGAGTAGCAAAGGCGGGTCAGTGCGGAATGCATGGAGACAAGGGGGGAGTTTCATTTGCAGCTTGCATTCTTTTGTTGTATATACAAGGAAGCTTTTCTTTAGTTGTTGGGGTTGATGAGAAGAAGAATTGGGGGGAGTTTATCATCATTGGAGTTTACCTTTATCATAGATTATCATGGCAAATTATAGTGTTATTCTTTTCTACTGTTACTTTGGAGTGTAGTTACCAGCAAGAGTTCTCAGAGGTCACATTTAGGGAAATAGTTCAAGTGCAGAGCTCTTTGGGGAGTCTGTCTTGTTTATTTACTATTATTTCATTGAAAGTTAGCTTTAGTGGTTTCTGGCTCAAGTGCAGAAGCAGAGTTCAATTAAGAATTGCAAAGGTACAGCAGTGTGACTCAAGGGCTAGTGGGCTTTCCAGGACTTGGAGCAAGATTGTTGCGGAGAACTTTATATTGTTGCAGGGAATTTACCAAACACACAATCTCTTTCCACAACGTTACAAGCCCCTTTCACTCATTCATTAATCCTTTTATCTGATTCAAGCTCTAGCTCTTTTTTATTTTTACACTCTGGAAACCTATTCAAGTCCTGCTTTTTGTGCGCCAAGTGGGCTTGGACCAGCACCCAGATAAGCTTTACACACCATACCAAGTTTTTAGAGATATCTAAAGGTATCCCTTGCATGCATTAATAATAATAAGAATGGGTTGAGGCAGACTATAAGTACCTCAAACATACAGGATTGATGGTCAAGTATACAAGCGCTGAGAAGATGTGGTGAGTGGACCAGATGGAGAATCTCAAAACATAACAGCTCCATCACTTTTATAACCAGAGTTTTGTTGAATGAGATATTTCTGTTTCAGAAACTTCTTAGTGTGTGAGCTTGAGATGGATGAGAGATTTCATAGTTTCAATTCTTTGCCTTTGCTCTTTTGAACACTTATCTGGAAAGAATGACTGCTCATACATTCCCTTAAATGTAAAAGACCTGGTTTTGCAAGCCAAATGAACTAAAGAATTAAGTTTATGAGTCATTTTTAATCTCTTAAGTAACATTATGGTGTCTGGCTCAGTGGATGATTGAATTATCTAATACTTTTGATGCTTAACTTGAAGGGCTCCTGTTAGATTACATAACACCATTTTTGAAAGCCTTGGCTGAATTATCTCCAAATGGAGATTTTGGTGGATATCTCCGGTGGAAGAATTTTCAAACCTGGTCCTTTATGAATATGATTGCTTTCTAACCAAACACATGTTGCATTTTGTAAAGTTCTTGGATAAATTTTTTATTAATTTTTTTGGGGATTAATGTATCCTTGAATGTCTCAATCCATCAAATCTTCAATTCAATCAATTGCACATGCTAGTCTTCTTCCATCAAGTGTTAGTATTCCCATCATGATCGATCCACTTCTGATTAAGAATTTATTGGTGGCCCTTGGGCAACGAGGCTTATTTTAAACAATTTGTTCCACCCATGCCAATCCTGAAGTTTCACATGGATTTTTTTTATATTCAAGTGTGAAGCGGTTTTCTCTAGTGGGGTGAGGTGGCAGGATATATTTGACTGAAAAATAAGTTCATTGGTATCTTAACATGAATCAAACAAGAAATCGATATATACATACATGTACATACATACTTAACAACTCCTAGATCCCACATATTTAGATCATTCATTGACCACCCCACCACTCTCATCGAATCAATACTCGATGTTAAATCCACACTTTCACTCTAACCATCGATCAAGAATCCAAATTTCATGACTTGAATCCTAGAGTCAAGGAGGACCGCGAAGGATGACGGACGACTTGGATCTGACATCACTCATCTCATCGAACTCGAACCGTCTCTCAATCCTCAAGATTCCTGAGGCCTAGTATCAGATCGAATCCATCACCACTCACAGACTCAAAATGGTTCGACACGCCTTGAATCCACTGATGTAAAAAGTTCCTACTCTTCATACTGTTGGATCCATCAATCGTTTGCTGGCCCATCCAAGGGTTTGAAAGAGTACCTCTAGAACTCAACAAGCCCCCTTTGAGTATCCTCCCAGTCACACCACTTGGTTCCCCACGGTTTGTCTCCCAAGCAATCCATCAGATTCATACGATTAATCTTTTTTATTTTTCTAGTCGGTTGGTCCCTTTGGTCCTGCAGGCGCACCATCAACCCCATAAAGAAGCGTATCCTCTAATCAGATCCATGGAACATGCAACCCTTCCTCTGCACCATCTCACGTGCCTTTGAGCTCATTCAATTCATCACTTGGAATCTAAATTGAAATTCACGCTTTATAAAGAAGAGTGATGATTAGATCGTCGTATGGCCTTTCAAACACGGCACCGGTATAGTGTTGGCATAAGAGGAAATCACTCCCTAGTTCAAACCAACACGAGTTTGAACAAGAATACCTGAGGCATGCACAGCCTCCCCCTTGAAAGCGCGGCAATACCGACATACTCACGGTTTTTAAGTTTGACCATTTTTAGTCTTAGGCGAGTCTTCATCATTAGTTTACTAAACTCGAACAAAAATTCAAATCGCATGCTTCTGTGATGCGCTGCAGCTTGATTTGAGCGATCATCATCGCCTTAACGAGTTGATAGAAGTTACTGCTTGGATACATATATACCTTCAGATCTTAAATTTGCTGCGTGGGTAGGTACAAGTCGTGCAGGGAAAAAGATCGGATTACAAGCCTAGTTGGATGCATTTTTGTAGTTGATCAGGCGATTCTAAACATCAGAAGTTTCAAATGTACATCAATAACACGTCGAACGATTTCTTTGAATTTCCATTTCCAGATCGCACCAACAAATCGTAGACCAAGATCAAAGCTCCAGGGAGTAAGATCGAGAGATGAGAAACTCAACTTATTCAGGGCAGACAAAGCGACCTCAACTCCTAAGAACGTAGCCGCATTGGCCGGCACAGCTCTCCACATGGCTGGGCCGAATCCTTTGAACAAAGCCTTAGGTCCGTCCGACGCGACCGTTTTCTTAGCACAATCGATGAAACCAGAATACGCTCCTTCGGGGGCAGATTGGATTCGAGATTTGATGACCTATGATAAAATCATGGAGGATAGAGGCGTCCGTCGGTTAACGTAACATAAAATTACCCACTCTTTCGAAAGCTCACATCTGGTGGGATGGCAATCGACCACATAGCAATTCCAGCAAAGCCTAATTAAAGGAGGAAGGGGGACGTCAAAAGTTTTGTTTCATCTTTATGTCTCGTTCTCACGTTGGATTTTGACTCTAGTTGAAATTCGTTATACAAGAAAAAAAATAAGATAAAATCAAACCACGAAGTGGGTAAAAGACTGGCCACCGCAAGCTGGTGTTTCACTCACCTCCGGCTGCGCAGATAGCAGATAAATTAAGTTTTCCAGGGTCTGAACCTGCTGGAGTTAAAACTTTCTTAGCAGCTTCATAAGCTACAAAATAACTGGCCAACAATCAAAGAAGAAGGAAAATTCATTGTGTCACGTTCAGCCTTCAACTCAAAATAAAAGCAGAACATGCAATGACTTAGGGTACGAAAAACAGGTTGCTTACGCAGCGCTGCCCGGTGCATCACGTGCGACGGTGGCTACTGAGCCTCGAAAAAGACTTTTGATACCACCCTCTTTATACACTTGTCGAATACAATCAATCGGTCCGGAGTACCTTTGTTGGTTGGCACTCTGACCATCCACCTAATCAAGTTTATTTTGGTTCATCTATACGTCAAACTTCGCCAACCCAATATTGAGGGAGGAAGAGGAGAACTGCCGGCGAATGAAAATAAAAAAGGACCACATCGCCGTCGAGACTGTCGACTATTTCTTACTTGTAACAAGACTTTAATTCTTTCCATGGGGGCAGCAATCAATGTCGTGGGTAGGGCACTAAATCCGCCGGCGATGGCATACTCAGTGTATGAGAGCTCCTTGGAGTTCCGATTGGGGGTAAACGAGTACACCAGTTTCTTACCCATGGCGTATCCCTAGAAGTTGAGCCCAGAAGATCGAGGTCATCGGTACTAGCCTTGTATTTAACGGAGAGAAGATCGAAAAACTTTGCCAGCTTGCAAGAGTGAAAATGCTGACCCAAAATGAGACTGCAAACATCGGCGTGACGCCAGCCAGAGGACTACTCATGCCTCGGTAGAACCTGTGGTGGGATATTTCAGATGGACGACGAGGCCGATCGGATGAGTTCGGATGGAGGAGAAAGAAGGCCTAGGGAAATGAATTCTGACCCAGATACCCCATCTTTTGCAAACGTCTTACGTACGACATCCATCATTCCAGAATATTGTCCAGCTTGAGCGGTTTGCAGCCTCGTCTTGGTCAAGTCAAAGGGCTGACCTAATTGGAAGAGGCGAGTATAGATTAACTTGCTTGATACTACGGAAGAAGGCCGATCGAGATTTGAGCGGAAACTATTGGGGCGTACCGACTAGAACTGCGCATATACCACCGAAGCCACCTATGGATGAATAGATCGATGTTAGTCAGACGATGAAGAACTGATAGGCTTGAGGAGGGCTTGGTAGCAGGATATGGATGGTCAAGAACCAGGACGAAGGACTGACCGGAGATAAAGCTCTTCCAAGCTTGAGGAGGTTTAGAGGCCACTTGGTTTCCATCGAGTGTATTTGAGGAAGAGTTACTTAGGGCAGCTCTTTGGTCGGCCGGGAGTGGTGCAGGAGATTTGTCCGAAAACTTGGTACCACCTGTCGAGGGAGTTGCCTGCTCGTTGGATGGATGGTCAGATGGGTGTCGATTGAACCGGTCAGTTGACCGAGGGAGATGGGAAGATTGCTGAAGGGATGAAATGAAACAAAAGAAAGATGCATCTCGATGGATGGATGTATGGGGAATAATGACTTACCATTAAGTCGACCGGTCTTCTCAATCTCGATCTGATCAGGAGATGGATGGATAATGTCGAGACGAGGATTGAGTTGATGGATGGATGGGGGGAGTAATTACGTACGTATTATGCACTTAGAGCGCAAGTTATAAGGAAGCAGGTACATATGTACTAGTATTGACTCATTAGTAAATAGATATGTAGATACATCAATATGTGCTTAAGTGACAGCGACCTAAATATTCACTTCACTTTGCACACTGTGAACGTAAAATCGACCGTTGATCGGATGTGTGGCAAGACGAGTATCGATTTACAAATATGCATTAAGCCTCGATCACAATAAGTACATGTGTATGTGATAATCTCGACCGCTGATTTCAGCCACGATCGATCGAGATCGAACGGAAAATGATGATCGGACGATCGATGATGACGTCAGGATAACCCTTTTGTTTTTAAAACTGGAGTATTGCCCCCAAATTTGGGGACTGATTGGGATTTGATCATGTGGATTAGGAATGAAAAATTTGGGGGCTGGTTGGAAGTTGATTTTTGATTCTCAAATTAAATCAGGATTAAGCCAAAGAATAAACGTCAATTTTAAATTTTTGGTTAGAGCAGGATTAAGCTAAAAAATACATGTCAATTTGTTCATATAGGAGTAACTCAAACACAATATATATTTCAGATCAATAAGTTTCTGGATGTATGGAATTTAGATCCTCATCTGCAAAATGTTAATACTCCCAAATTTGGGGAAGGAATTGGATAAAAAAATGTCATGAGAAACATGGTATTGTTTAAATGATTTTAATAAAGTGGAAAATCTGGCCAATGGATTAAAAAAAAGGGTCCTGGTGTATTTCCCCCAGATTTGGGAAATGGATTGAATAAAAAAATAGAGATGAAAAATGAGATATTTTTTAAAGGCCAATGTTCAATTTGCAACCTTGGGGTTGCAAACAGGCATGAATTTCTGTTCACAACCCATGTGGGTTGCAAACAGCAATTCACAGCTCAACATGGAGCAAGCAAAGTTGCTCACAACTTGCGCATCCCCCAGGGGATTGCAAATCCCCAATTGCAACCCTTTTCAGGTTTTATCTTGAGAAATGTTCATTTTTATAGTTTAATGAACTGATGGGAAAATGATTTTTGTAGTTCAAGGGAGGCTCTTCATCTGAATTCCATACTTCAGAGGAAGAAACTGAAAGTGAATTAGGCTCCCTTCATTTGGAATCAGAATCCTTCTCTGAGGAAGAAGAAGAAATGGACAAGTAAAACAGAAGCTCATCATTGGTGAGTGTTGTTTCCTTTAATGAGATTAGAATTCTTGATAAGTAATTTTTGATTGTAGGAAGCAAAAGAAAATAACCTCAATCAAATAACTGAGAACTTAAATAAGTTCTTGAGGAAGGTTTGGGATCTGGTTGGTGATGGGAATTGTGGATTGAGATTCATTGGAAAATCACTTGGGTATGATGAGCATGGATTGTTTAAAGCACAAAAGCAAACAATTAAAACATTGAGGGAAAATAAGAAATGCTATTCAAAGATCCTTGGTGGCATTAAAGATTTTGAAAAGATAGAACAAATACTTGATGTTAATTACATCAATGAAAAGAATACATCTTCAAAATGGCTTTCAAAGTTGGATGTGGGTCAAATAATAGCTGATAATTATGGAAGACCAATATGTTTCATTTCATTGGATTCATTTTGTACTTATACTCTTATGAAAATGGGTATAAAAGAAAAATCAGATCCTATATTAATTTCATTTTTTAACAATAATCAATGGGTTCATCATGTACTTGAGGGAGAAATGATTCTAAACCCATCCATTGTTTCCAAAACTGCTTCTTTGAATTCTAAAAAAGCTTCTGTTTGGGGTCACCATCTAAAAGATCAACTTAAGTTGTATTCTAAATTATGAAAATCATTTTAATTTCATGGTTTGGGTTTGGGCTCTGATTCTGATCTTTAAATTCCATGAATATAGAGGGTTATCACATTTTGAATATCATTATGCTGAGTTTTTTGAGTTGACGTCACTATTTTGAGTGCTTTGAATGGGATTTTATGGGTAAGTCAGTTCAACTTGTGTTGGGCTGATCCCATCATAAGGATTATTCTTACTTCTTGTGATAGGATCAGCTTAACAAAGTTTGAATTTGTTTTTTTGTTTGCTTTTTTTACTTTGAGGCTAGTCAAGTTAAACTTCAGGTTGAACTTGTTTTTTTTGGTATTTTTACTTTAGGGCTAGTCAAGTTGAACTTGTATTTTTGGGAATTTTTGTTAGAATTCAGTCCAGTTTCATTTACGCTTGGACCTGGGTTCTTTACATTTAGTATACGGGCTACTCAATTTCAACATCTATCAACTTGTCAAAGCTAGAACTGATAATCTGAGCGGTGTGTTGCCATGACGTCATAGGCGATGTAGTTGTTAAGTGACACTGTAGTTGTATCATGTTCCAATTTGTTTATTTAAGCTGGCCTGTTCACCTCTTACAACCTGATTCCCCATCACTTCACAACTGTTTGGGGAATCAGTCGTCGTAAGTCCCTTATTTCTTATTCACGTCACCACTTGTACCACAGCATCTAACATCGACTATACTATAATTTTGTAACTTCAGGAGTCCTTACCTACGGAGTGATCACGTGTCTTTTATAAGACACTAACTGTTGATTTTACAATCAGGTGTTAGTCTCATGTATACGCTATACTTTATTTTCCATCATATGCCTGATCAGATCTGTACTGATTAATATCATCACTTCACAACTGTTTGGGGAATCAGTCATCGAGTCCTTACCTACGGAGTGATCACGTGTCTTTTATAAGACACTAACTGTTGATTGTACAATCAGGTTTGTCGAGTCCTTACCTACGGAGTGATCACGTGTCTTTTATAAGAAACTAACTGTTGATTGTACAATCAGGTTCTCAAACATTTACATGGTAGCGAGAGACTAAGATCCAACATGTCGCCTGTCTCACACTCACCCACAAACAGCCTGGCTCCAGTTCCAATGGATCATTCACACAGCCCAAATCCTACGTTCACCACCCAACCATTTCATCGGGAATCCACGTCTAATTCCTCAAATGATCCAGAAACTTCCAGACTCAAACACCTAGCCAACCAAGAAATACTAAACCTGCTATCTAAAACCACCATCTCGACTAAACTCAACGACACCAACTATGCAAGTTGGACCTATGCCATCACCATTGCACTGCAAGGCATTGACTTAGACCAATATCTCATTGACAACAACGCTATCCCTGAATTTTGTTCCCCAGTCTATCACTCCGCAACCAAACGCCTACTAAGCGCATGGATCATTAGCCATATAGACAACAGAAACTCTCTCAGACTGAACGCTAAATTCCAAACTTCACCAGTGCCTTACAAACACAACAGTCCCACCAACATCTGGAAAACTCTTCGAGATTTTCATGCCAAGAACGCGAGCCACCATATATTTGAATTGCAAAAGAAACTCAGACAATTGGAACAGGGCTCAAACATCTCACTACGTGACCATATAGATCAGTTTGAAACTATCCAAGCCCAAATCCTCCAAGCTGAAGGGGATCTTGAGAGTGACTCGTCACTAGTATATACATTCCTCAAATCAATCCACCCCTGTTTCAACCATGATAAGACCACGATAATGCGATTTACCAAACCATTATCCTATCAGAATGTTGTTGCGGGATTTATGGAAACCCACAAATTCACCTCTGCCCTAACTACCAAAGAGGCAAATCTAACGTTGAAACCTTCCTCCCGTCCTAAATGCACAAAAGACCACTGTGTAGGACCCCACAGCCCAAGTCAATGCCATGCCCGAAACAAAGCCAACTGCCAACTATGGATTGAAAAGAAAATTCAAAATGGGGAATGGAGAGGAGAGATACCTGAATGGTACCAATCCAAACCAGCTACTACTTCAAATGCGCATTTAACTAGTATAGTTATTGAGTCTCCAAACCCAAGTAATCCACGATGTTTTTATGGAAAGACTGGACGTCAAGAAAACACACTGGTATTTGATACCGGCGCCACACAACACATGTTGAACCAACTTGAGTTCTTTGAAAAAAAGGACTTTACAACTCAAACAGAAGGGTTAGAACTCAAGCTTGCTGGTGGAGGCCACACCTTACCTATCAAAGGCATTGGCTGTGCAGTTATTAAAGGAAAAGACCAACGACCTATCCGCTTCAAAAATGCCCTCTTTGTTCCGGAACTAGCAAAGAACTTGATTGCAGGATTTATATTACTTCAGGAGAAAATCAGCATAGGAGTTGAAGGCTCATTGGTAGAACTCAAAGACAACAATACTGTGATCTTAGAGGGGCGTTTTTCCGACAACCTAATGGAATTCACTGCCTCACCAAAGGTGAGCCCAACATCCTACCTCATTTGATGTAAACAGGCCTCACAAGAAATCGTTCACTCGCGAATGGCTCATACTAATCCAGTGGTGCTATCTCAAATGTCCAAACTAAATTACTTTAATTATGATCCTCCTAACGATGCCTCATGCGATACATGTATTAAATCAAAAATCCACCGATCCTCACACAAACACCCTTGACGCCGAAGCACTAAACCACTGGAAAACATTCACGTTGATTTAAGTGGGATAATTAGAACTAATTCTCCCTACTCTTATTACATATTGTTCTCTGATGATTATACATGCTACAAAGTCGGTTATCCCCTGTACTCCAAGTCAAGTTCTGAAGTCCTAGAAGCAATTAAAAGATACATTGCACGTGCCGAACGCCAAACCAACCATAAGGTCATATCGTTCACCTTGGACGGAGGAAGTGAGTTTCACAACTCAGAGGCTATGAAATATTTTAACGATTCAGGTATAGTTCTACGTACAACTGCCCCCTACACTCCTGAACAAAATGGGGTGGCTGAAAGGGGAAATCGAACAATAGTCAAACGGGCCCGGTCAATGATGGTTCACAGCCACACTCCAAGCACCTATTGGTGGGAGGCTATAAACAGTGCCATTTTTCTCTCCAATAGACTGTTTACACAATCAACACCGATCCAACTGATCACTCCGTTTGAACTATGGTATGGATACAGACCTAATCTAAATCACATACAAGTGTTTGGTTGTAGGGCATACGTTTTAATTAGAAAAGCTCTACGTGAGGATAAGTTCTCCCCAGTAGCATTTGAAGGTATTCTTGTCGGACATACTGAGGAAAATATCAACTATTACATTCTTAACCCTACCAACAATAATATAACAATATCATGTGATGTTAAATTTAATGAAAACCTGTTTCCATTCAAAGACCCTACAACAGTTTCCAACAACTCCTCCAATGTATTCCACTAATTTATTCACTGTGACTCTTCCAAACTTCCTATACCTGACAATGTTAATCCAACTAACACACCTGACAATAACTTGACAGAAACTCCTGACACCCAACCAAAACGACTAATACTCAACCTCGGTCCTCCACCGGTGCCTCCCAATTCTCCTAAAGACCCGTTGAACAGTAACACCAATGCCGACCACATACCTACCAACACCTACACTTGAGAACCCCGACTACGCAACTTACCACGCATCAACTACTCTAACTTAGTTCAACTATCATCCAACTTGAATGCCCTAGCCAGCCTAGTACACAAAATTACTTCGGTAACTGGCGACCCTATCTCCTTCCCTGATGCCAAAAATCACCCCGACACTCCGGATTGGATGAAGTCATTCAAAAAGGAAATTGACTCCATGATCGCCCGAGGAGTGTTCACCTTGGTTGATCGTCCATCCCACAAGAAGGTCATCAAGGGCAAATGGTTATGTAAGACAAAACAAGATACTAATGGTAACTTCATCAAATAGAAGTCCAGATACGTTGCTAGGGGCTTCTCACAGGTGGAAGGAATTGACTACCATGACACCTTTTCCCCCACCGGAAAACCAACCTCACTACGAATCCTTATTGCCTTGGCAGCCTACTATAACTGGGAAATCCATCAAATGGATGCTGTAACGGCATTCCTAAATGCCCCAGTGGACAAAGAAATCTATTTGGAACAACCCGAGGGATTTGAAGTAGGGATAAATCAAGTTTGGAAATTGAATAAGTCTATATACGGTCTCAAACAATCTCCCCGCATGTGGAACAACAGTGTGAATGAATTCCTAACAAGTATTTGATTCACCAAATCCCCCTGCAATGCATGCCTATACCTCCGAACTGAACAGGATAAATATTGCTTGATATATATACATGTCAATGACATGGTCATTACCGGCAATGATACTGATCATGTTAAATCCCAGATCTGTTCCAAGTGGGAAATGGAAGACCTAGGTTTAGCTGAAAGCATAGTTGGTATCCAACTACAAAAAACCTCCTCAGGATATTTGTTAAACCAACATCACATGGCAGAAAAAATCCTCAGAACTTTTGACCATTTTGATTCCAAGCCTACCTCCACTCCTCTTCCAATCACTGCGTCATATCTCCCGGCCTCCGATACGGAACATGAAGAGTTTCTAAAACTAAATCTTGCGTACCGTAGTGGTGTCTGTTCCTTACTATATCTAGCTCAATGTACTCGACCGGATTTAAGTCACGCAGTAGGACTACTAGCTTGGTACATGGACAAACCCGGGATTCAACACTGGAAGGGGCTTTGCCATGTATTCAGGTACTTGAAGGGAACCTACCATTTTGGTATTGAATACTCACCCTCTACCACCTCAGTGTCTGCCAATCAAAGTTGGTATGTCCCATTTGGACACGCTGATGCTGATTGGGCAGGAGACAAGGCCACGCGGAAATCCACTACGGGATATGTTTTCACTATGATGAACAGTCCTATTAACTGGAAATCCAAACTTCAACAAACTATCTCCCTATCGTCCACAGAAGCTGAATACATATCTACCACTGAGGCCGGTCAAGAATCCATATGGCTCATCGACTCCCTAACTTTCTTACAACTTCCCTGCTCTGTACCAATAATTCTCCACTGCAATAACCTAAGCGCCATCCACCTTACGTCAAAGTCCATATTCCATGCTAGAACAAAACACATAGAAATCCAGCATCATTGGATCCGAGAATTAGTTAAGGCTGGGAAAGTCAGAATGGAATTCTGTCCCACTACAGAAATGACAGCGGACCTATTTACTAAAGTTTTACCTAAACGCACCTTTCATAAATTCCGAGATCAACTTGGTATTAAACCTGTCATCACTTTGACAAGCTGAGGGGGGGTGTTAGAATTCAGTCCAGTTTCATTTACGCTTGGACCTGGGTTCTTTACATTTAGTATATGGGCTACTCAATTTCAACGTCTATCAACTTGTCAAAGCTAGAACTGATAATCTGAGCGGTGTGTTGCCATGACGTCATACGCGATGTAGTTGTTAAGTGACACTGTAGTTGTATCATGTTCCAATTTGTTTATTTAAGCTGGCCTGTTCACCTCTTACGACCTGATTCCCCATCACTTCACAACTGTTTGGGGAATCAGTCGTCGTAAGTTCCTTATTTCTTATTCACGTCACCACTTGTACCACAGCATCTAACATTGACTATACTATACTTTCGTAACTTCAGGAGTCCTTACCTACGGAGTGATCACGTGTCTTTTATAAGACACTAACTGTTGATTGTACAATCAGGTGTTAGTCTCATGTATACGCTATACTTTATTTTCCATCATATGCCTGATCAGATCTGTACTGATTAATATCATCACTTCACAACTGTTTGGGGAATCAGTCGTCGAGTCCTTACCTACGGAGTGATCACGTGTCTTTTATAAGACACTAACTGTTGATTGTACAATCAGGTTTGTCGAGTCCTTACCTACGGAGTGATCACGTGTCTTTTATAAGACACTAACTGTTGATTGTACAATCAGGTTCTCAAACATTTACAATTTTTACTTTAGCGCTGCTCCATAGACTCTTTAATTGTTTATTTAATTTTGGTGTTTTTACTTTAGGGCTAGTCAAGTTGAGCATGTATTTTTTGATTTTTTTTCTTTTTTGGGGGTTTTTGTTTTGTTTTTTCAATTTTCAATTTATTTTGTTTTCAATTTATTTTTTTTTGCTCACTTCAAATGGGTCTTGAATGGCCACTCACGGCTAACATGAGTTGTGAGAGGCCTTTCACAGCTGAAATGGGTTGTGAGCAGCTATTCACAACTGAAATCAGTTGCAAACCACGCCACACAACCTGATGTGGGTTGTGAAAAATCCAAGTATGGTTTTGAATGTAAAATTGCCCTTTTTTAAATAATTTTAATCAAGTTGGAAATCTGGGGAATGGATCAAAAAAAATTGGTTGTGGTTTATTGCCCCTTTATTTAGGGAATAGATTGAATAAAAATATTGAAATGAAAAAATGTTTTATTCCTTCAAGGTGGGGAATATGGAGAATAGATTAAAAAAATAATTAAATGAACAATTTCCTAAGTATTTCAACAGATAAGTAAGTAAAAGAAATCACATATCATGGAAATCTTGATATTTAATTTTGGTAATAAATGGCATTCAAAAAGTCATGATGAAAACATTTTGTCAGGTTCAAATCAAATATTGTGTTCAGTTTGCAACCACTTCCTTTGTAAAACTCCTGGATCTAAAACTTGAAAATTTCAAGTATAAACGTCCATTGGTGGACACTGGATCTTGAATATAAAGACAAAAATTTGAAATAGTATACTCTTGTGATTTGTTAGTTTTAAATGAGGCTTCCAAAATGAGTGTGAACTTTTTTTGAATCATTTTGAAAGGAAGAAAAATTCATTGGGGTCAGAACTCAACATTAGGCGTGGAATGGCAATTAATCTTCCTAAGGAATTAACCATCTGTAGCTATCTTGACAAATATCACCACTTTTCCCAATCTGATCACATTGAATCAAGTTCAAATCCAAATAAAAACTTGATGTTACACATTCCACAAAATGATTATAGGGGCCAATGTTTTCAGATTTAAGCCATGAGGAGGAAATTTTGGAAGAAATAATGCATTGAGGAACTCTTGTGCATATAAATTTTGAATAATATATTTAAAAGAATCATGGCTTGAGTAAATCTTAATGATATTATTTTCCTCATTTTCAGGAAGTGAATTTGGCATTAATCAATTTATCTTGTACGTTGAGGTATTTTTGAAAAATATAATAACACAATCAATTAGGTAACTGGTACCAAGGTAGTGGTTTGGTAAGTTTGGGAAGAAAATATTGATTAATATTTCTAAAGAATGATCTTCCTTATTTTCATCAATAATTGTGTGCTGAGTGAGAAGTATTCTATTTGAAACTTGTAAAAAATTGAGAAAATACCCAACAGAAATCAAAGAATTTTGAAAATCAGGATCACCTGTGGCACATAAATTTGAAGCAATTTGAAAAAATTGAAAACATTGCCAGCATGCACAATTTACCAAAATTGCATCAAATATTGGAGGATGTGTTGAATTTTGAAAAACAGACAAGTATTTCCTGAATTCACCACCAAGGAACATTAATTTTCTCCAAAAGGTATATTAAAATCCATTAGATATTGAAGAAGTCTTTCAAGCAACTGAGGAGCATGACTACAAGTCATAGGTGCTTCATTTCAGATTATCAGAAAAGCTCTTGTGAGATATTCATCCTTTTTATAATTCCCTGATATTTTTGAAACATTTTTGATCTCCAAGGGGATTCCAAAGGTGATATGAGTGGTTCTTTGATTTGGTAGATTAATGGCTGCTATTCAATTTCCAGCTCATGTTATAAAATCATTTATAACAAAAAATGTTTTTCCTGACCCACCAGGCCATAAATAAAAAACAAAGAGGGTTGAGATTAATTGCATGCATGTAGAATGAGGTCAAATATCTGCATCTGTTGAGTATTAAAAAGAAGTTTTTTTTCAGATCTGATTCATTTTTAGCAGGATGATTTTCTTCAGAAAAGATCAAGATCGTGTTGATTCTTTCAACCTCAATTGTTTGAGAAAATCCTGGAAAATCCAGAAATTTTTATTTTATAGTTTTTCCACATTTTTGAAATATAATAGTGGTGATGGATTTTAATATTTCATTTTTTAGAGCTCTTTGATCTGTAATCCCAGCGGGAATCAAAGCTTCCAGTGTGAAATTGAAACAAGAATTTCATATTAAAAGTAGGTTTTCTGGCTGACAAAGTGCCAATAGCCTTTCAAACAAATTTCTTAGTTCAAAAGGGTAAATATCCTTATTGGCTTCTTGATTTTTAATTTAAAGTGATCATAACCCTCAATTAAACCATTGGCCAAATCAGCATCTCTAAAAGTTGGATAAGGAACTCTATTGAATTTCTTTAGGTTTTCAAATTCAACAACACCAACAGAATTATTCAACAAAAACATGAGAAAACACCTTTCTCAATCTGAATCATTAACAGTGTGAATTCCCCAAATTAAATAAACACTCTAACAGTTCCTTTGTTTTTTTCTGAGTGAATTTAATTTGAAGCATTTTGGAAATTCAGAACATTTGATTCTCCTCAAAAAACCCTTCATTTCATTGTTTTTGAAATATTATGTGAGAAAACTTTTTCCTTGGGTTAATCTTGCAAGAAATTTATCCAGGGCTTTATCTGGCTCAAAAAATCCTGTTGGTGGTCAGGGAGACAAACATCAAACCTATATCTGAACATATGTTAACAATCATGCAGCATTGTTAATTTTCTAAAAGGTAAGGTTTGTAAGGAAAAACTCAGGATTCACCACTTTGAAGTTTGCATGATTCCTCCTCCATGAAATGGTAGTTCCATTCTGTTTTCTTCTATAAATGGGATAACCGCTTTCACCCAAAATTTTAAACAAATTTTAGCAAATTTGGAACCACAAAGTAAAGGGAGGAGGATAACTGAAGTGTGTTTACATCAAATCAAAGTGAGGTGGAAGAGGGTTTATATAGATTTTCAATGTCCCAAAAAAAGCTTGAACCCAGTGATGAATTACTGTTCATTACATGTGTAGTAAATTTCTTCTGTTAAAGTCCTTGTTACATGTGTTGTCCTTGCCAGATTTGTTCTCCTTGCTACATGTGTTTTCCTTGCTACATATTTTGTCCCTGTTACATTTTTTTCCCTGTTACATTTTTTTCCCTGTTACATTGTTGTCCTTGTGACAGTTTTATCCTTGTTACATACATTAATTTTTGTTCCTGTATGTTTGTGATAGTACAAAAGAAACCTTACATGCATAAAAAAAGGTGGTATGAAACATTTTAAAAAAAATAAAAAGAACCCTTACGCATGTACATACATCATACAAACCTTGTATACACACAAAGATTTTGTTGGAAAGTATGAAACCTTAAATATGTACATACATCAGTTTGTGTGTGATTTTTTTTAAAAAAAGAGGACTGGAAAAACATAGAATACTGAAAAAAAAAGTGGACCGCCAAAAACAAGTTGGCTTAATTGGATGCAAAGGGTGCTAATAAGGAGGGAAGCATTTTTCCTGGTTTAAAAGGTTGACTGAGGTAGATGCACATCCTGCATCAATTTTGTGTCTACAATCCTGGATACCACTGTCTTTCTGAATTGATTTCCCAAGGAGGTCAACTTAAGTATTTGCCAACCCTCAAAGAAGCAATATTTTTATATTTATAGGTGTAGTTTTGCAATTTTCATTGCACACTTAGAGGATCTACCACCATCTTGAAAAAATCCACAACAACTTTGACAAGTTTTCATGGGGCTCAAGGGTGGATAACTGTCAAAACCAGATTTTTCAACCTTATTGAAATAAATTGGGCCCACACAATAGTTATATAGGAGTTGACAAGCAGGTCCCACCATTATACCTTCCAAAAATTACCCACTTGATAAGGTTTGGGAATTCCCCCAAACCGGGCAAAAACATATTTTTTGCATATTTTTGATTTAAAAAGAAAAGATCAATTGAGAACAACCTTAAATGGATGGAGGGATGTTGATGAAAGTGAGGAAGTTGAAAGAGAGGGGTATGGTAGGGTGGAGTTATGAAGGGGAGGGCAGGGGGAAAAAGGATTATACTGGGGATTGAAAGAATTTTTCTTTCCAAGCCTTGACAAGGATTCCAAAATTTATGGGTCCTTGCCAAGGATTTTTTCCAGTAAACAGCTATCAATCCCCATCAACTGCACAATGGTGGCTCAATTGGGAAAATACTTGATAAGTCTGCTTATTGAGAAAGTGGTAGACTTTCTTAGGCTTTTTTTGGCAAATAGAGTGTAACTTGTGCCTTTGCACCAAAAAAACTTACAGCCTGTATGTCACATCTGCAACATACAGGCACATTTGAGAACCTGTAAGGGTAAGTGTACAAATGCAGAGTGTAACTGCAGCTGCACATAGTTTACCCTGTATATTACCATGCCCAAAACACATCTTGGGACTCTTCCACAGACAATTACATGCCTGCAGTGGTCAAATGCAGCATTTAGAATCTCAAGGTGTAAATTTAATGATAAATAAAATTGTGAGAGTATCTGCATCAGGGGTGCATCTCTCTCATAAACCAAAGGAACCCATTTTTAGAAGCTAAACATTACCTTAGTTTACAAATTCAAATAAGATGAAAATTAACCCATTTTAGAAAACAGATAAATAGAGTGAAATTTCCAAACAAGCAGCCAAATTATTCAAGCTTTCAAAGAGGAATTTTGTATAGAAACAAATAAACTTCATTAAAAAAAAAGATAGGATAAACAACTTGCCTCAAAGAAGGAAATTTCAGTATAAAAGCAACTTGTATCTAGCACTCATTTCATCTTCCCTCATGGCAATATTTTTGTCTTTTTATAACAAATCCACCCAAATTGAAATCTACCCACCTATGTAATTCAATTGATTTTCTGTGAAAAGAAATTTTACATGCTTTCACTGATAGGCTACTAATTAAAATATGAATTTTGAGCACAAGGTTTGAAAAAGTTATTTTGAAAGCGCTTCCTGCTGAGAGAATGTTAAGATAAAATTGGCATGCAAAAACATTAATTCTGGTTGGGCATACTATTTCATTTCAATCCAAATTAAAATCTACCCACCTATGTAATTCAATTGATTTTCTGTGAAAAAAAATTTTACATGCTTTCACTGATAGGCTACTTATTAAAATATGAATTTTGAGACACAAGGTTTGAAAAAGTTATTTTGAAAGCGTTTCCTGCTGAGAGAATGTTCAGATAAAATTGGCATGCAAAAACATTAATTCTGGTTGGGCATACTCTTTGATTTCAATCCAACTTCAACCAAGCCCACAATTTAAATGGTGTTTGATTTCTGTCAGGGACATTTTAATGGCTTTTTGAATTCTAGCCAGAAAATCAAGAAGGAGTGATCTACTGTCTTTTTCAATGAATATTAAGTCTTTGATTTTATATTTTCCATTTTGATGGGCAGGATTGGTGTCTCATTTTATTCAGCAGATAAGAAATTTGGGGTACATTTCTTTCAAGAGCCAAAAAAATGTTTTTAACATCCTCTAAATATGCATATTAGCTCAGGCTAAAATCAAACTCATTTTCAAGAAAGGGATCATTTCTTTTTTTTGGCTAAAATGAAACCAAAAGGCATGATTTCTCACAAAGGGAATTTCAATAGGGTGTATCAGAGTTAGCAAAACTGCCATTAGAAACCCGCCATTTTTTTTACCAAACCTGCCATTTTTTTTACCAGATCCGCCATTTTGAATTGCGTGTTTCTGAAATACACATACCCCCTAACTGGTGTATTTCAAAATGGCAGGTTTCATGAAAATGGCGGATTTCAAACATCAAACCCGCCATTAAACCCGCCATTTATGCATCATCATCCATCCACCATCCATCACATCTAAAACATCCATCCACATTGGAAAATCCATATTGGTCCCATCTCCATCACATCACACACATCTCATCTCCTTTGCTTCACATCTCCATCACTTCACATCTCTATTGCTTCACATCTCTATTGCTTCACATCTCTATTGCTTCACATCTCCATCTTCACACAAATCCCGTCATCATCTCATCACCCCACATCAAATCACCATCTTTCTCAACATGTCCCATCAAACTTCTTGGGAGCAAGTTGAAAATGCAAAAAATCTGACTGAACTTTTGTTAGTATCTGTTTTCCATTCAGACTCCAATTCATACTGCAATTTGCAATCAACTTGTTTGGCTTTGAATGCTCTATTAAAAAAGCAATACATGATTCCAAGAATGCAAAATCTCCACAACCCTATGTATGAAAGGCAAAAGCTTCATCTCCTCCCCAAACTAAGCTTACAGCAACTGTTCCAAAATCTATTGCCTTCATTCATAAAGCTTTTGGAGATGATTGAAGACCACCACATCTTCCAGAAAAATTCTTGGAATCCTCAATGCAATCCAGCTTTCCAACTGGCTGTTGATCTATGTAGATTGGGATCAAATGGTAATGGAGCAGAAATTAATCAATTAGAAAATATATTCTTAGTCAGATATGGAACCATTGACTCATACACCAAAAGAGTCATGCAGAAAGGAAAATTGGACCCTGGAACATGAATGCTGTTCTGTTTATTTATAGACAAAAACACAAGTAGGCTCAGTAGGCAAGATTTGAATAGAAGGCTAAGCAGTATTTTTCTTTCTGAATTGGAAATTATTTTTGGTTGTATTTTCTGTCATATGGTTGCTATCCTATCTTTCCATTGCTCAGTCCTTTCTTGGCCAACAAAAGAAGAACGCAAGGAGATATCTCAAGTAATGGAAACCAAAGGATTTCCTGGTTGCATTGGTTTTGTTGATTGAGCCACCATCCCCTTGAGTCAAAAACCCAAGCTAGATGGCAACCACTATTTTTATTGGAGAAAAAAAGGCAATTTATTCATATCTTTTCCAATAACTTTGATAACACCGTTGATCACACACGGACCAAATATCTTTTTTCTGTTTTTTTAGATACTCTGTGGCACTACAACTTGTTTGCAATAACAAAAAGAAGTTCATATCCCTCCATGCTGGCCTTCCAGGTTCTTGTCATGATTCATACGTGTTAAATTGGATGCCGATTGCCCAAAAAAAAGAGAAATACTTTTACCACAATCAATACCTTCTGGCTGATTCAGCTTATGCTAGTGGGAAATATGTGGTTCCAGCATACCGGAATGTTTTTTCCAACAATCAAGGAAAAACCAATTTCAACTATCATCTTTCCCAATCACAAGTTTGGATTGAGCATGTCATAGGAGTCCTGAAAAGAAGATGGGCCAGCTTAAGGGAAATGCAAAACCAGCTTCAAAATACCAAAGACATGAAGTTCCTCATCAACTGTATTATCAATTTTGTAATCCTTCACAATCCTTTGGCCGACATCAAAGATGAATGGGAAAAAATATTTGAAGATGATATTCCAGATCCGCCTCAAGTCATCCCTGTTTCATCTTGTCCCTCATCTTCTTCTATAAGAGAACAGATTCTTCCTCTTACCCTTGCTTGCTTTGATTAGTAATGTTTGATTATGAATTAGGTAAAAAATCCCTTCACCAAATTTTTTTGGTTTTGGTTGTTCACCCAAGATTCATTGGCTGAATCACTTGTTTATTTTTCTCATTGTTTTGGTTGTTAACCCAAGATTCATTGGCTGACTCACTTGTTTTTTTTTCTCATTTGGTGGGGTGGACTTAGACAAATGGTTTTGGTTGTTCATCCAAGATTCCTAGGCTGAACCGGTATTTTTTTATTTTTTCTCATTTGGTGGGGTGGTCTTAAAAAAAAACAGACTCAAAACTTCCAAACCCCCCACCTCACCACACCAAACCACCAGAAAAACCACCCACCTTACCCCACCAAACCACCTGTCAGGGTAAGTCCACTCCTTCCTCCTCCTCATCAACCAGCTCCACCTCACCCATCACCTCCACCTCACCCACCACCTCCCCTCCTCCTTTGGTTGGCTCCCCTGGTAAGCTTCCACCCCTCCTCCTCCTCCTCCCCATCATCCAATTCTCATAGGTTTATTCATCAACCTCCATCCCCTTTCAGGCCCCCCCACCCCCTTGGTTGATTTGCAAGGTAAGCTCCCCCCTCCCTCCTCCTCATTCTGCTTTTCCCTCCCTCTCACCCCCTCCCACTCATTCAACAACACCCCCCCTTGCTTGCTCAGCGAACCCAGCCAGCCCACCTCTAGCTTGCTCAGCTGCGCCCCCCCCCCTCACTTGCTTGGCCGCCAACCAAAGCCCAGCCGCCCCCCCTCGCTTGCTTGGATGTCAAACGACACCCAGCCCTTGCTTGGTTGGCCGCCCCCCCTTGCTTGCTTGGCCGCCAACCAACACCCAGCCCCCCCTTGCTTGCTTGGCCACTGACCAACACCCAGCTGGCCCCGCCTTGCTTGGTTGGCCACTGCCCCCCCTCCCTTGCTTGGCCGCCAACCAACACCTAGCCCTTGCTTGCTCAGCTGCCAACCAACACCCAGCCCCCCCTTGCTTGCTTGGCCGCCAACCAACACCCAGCGCCCCCCCTTGCTTGATTGGCCGCTGGCCCCCCCCTCGCTCGCTTGGCCTCCAACCAACACCAGCCCCCCCTTGCTTGCTTGGCTACCAACCAAAACCCAGCTGGGCCCCCCTTGCTTGGTTGGCCGCCGGCCCCCCCTCCCTTGCTTGGATGCCAACGGAAACCTAGCCCTTGCTCTCTTGGCTGCCAACCAACACCTGGCCCCCCTTGTTTGCTTGGCCGCCAACCAACACCCAGCCGCCCCCCCCTTGCTTGGTTGGCCGCTGCCCCCCCCCCCTTGCTTGCTTGGCCACCAACCAAAACCAAGCAAGCCCCCCCTCGCTTGCTCAGGCGCCAACCAACGCCTTCCCCCCCCTTGCTTGCTTGGCTTCCGCCCCCCCCCTTGCTCTCCTTGCTGGCCTCCTTGCTCTCCTCACCTCCCCCCTTGCTTTTCAGCCCCGCTGCTGACAAGCCCTCCTCCATCCCTTGCCTTGCCACCAGGCACCTGCCCCCCTTTGCTGACCCAGCCTGACCCAAGGCCCAAGCCAAGGGCCAACCCAATTGGTTTGCCCCCAATCATTTTTCTTTTTTTGTTCTTTTTTTTTGATGATGTAACTTACTTTTTTTTTTTGATAAGCCCTGCCCAATTAGTCCACACCCACTTCCAGTAATTTTTTTTATTGGTTTTTGGTTTTTTTTTGGTGATCACGCAACTGAGATTTTTTTTTTGTAACCCTTCTTTGACCGCTTTTCCCTCAATGCCATCCCTTGCCCCACCGCACTTGCAATTTTATACTCCAAATTGAATCCCTTTTTGATCCTCACCCCAAGCGGTGTGGTGTTAATATATAGCCTTGGATCGGGAACTGTGTCGCGGCCTGCGCGCTCAGCATCTGGTAGGTCGGGCTCAGCAGTTGGGGTGCGCTCGTTCTCAGCAGTGGCCGCTGCGGGCTCAGCAGAAGGCGCAGCAGGGCGAAGCACGCAGCTGCGGGCCGGGTCTGACTAGGGGAGGCAGGCCGCGACCCGCTTGGGTGTCCAACCCAGTGATGGAGCCGGGCCGATCAGGTTCTCGGGCGGTTAGTTAGGGAAGGAAAGGGCGGAGCGATTGCGGGGCTATACCCATGGACGGCCGTGCGCAAGCGCGGGCCGGCTACGGGACTAGGAAATTCACGACGGCGCGTCGGGCGGATACGGGCAATCGCGGTGAACTTCAAGAAGCGCGCGGCGGAGGGCCGCGCCGCGGGGGACAAACCGGATGCGTGTAATGGCAGGCAAGCAAGCGGAATAGGATATGGACAGGGTACAGGTTAGGATATGGGATAGGGTTTTTGGGCCTAGGGTTTCCTTCTTCATTGTTGTCGGGTTGTTCATGTGCTTGTACTTAGGTTAGGGTTGAGGGGGAGGGCTCAAATACCTTTCCCCTCAACTCCGGGTTGTAGGGGGGGATCTTACGATTGTATCATCAGGAGGCGGGGAGCGGAAAAGGGAGCGGACTTAGGAAAACAGAATCCCTCCCCTCTTCTCTCCTTTTCTCCTCTTCAGGCTCTCAAAAACTTCTCTTTACGCTCGGTATCTAATCCTTACAGACGCTTTGACCCAAGAACTCCTGAACCTGCGGCAACTTCGTGAGGGATAACCTCTAAAGTTTCCACAGCGGAGAATTTGCCTGGGAGGGAACAAGATGGAAGGAGATGAGGTAACAAACATAAAGAGAGGTGGCAAGCAGAGGGCTTTGAAGCAAAAGAGGGATCAAATGAGGGCCTCCAAAATCTCTTTGGAACTTGCAGAGGGGGGCATCAATGAAAAGTTTGTATGGTCTGAACAGAAACTGCAGCCTTTGGATCTGTATCCTGTGATTGCCACTGAAAACAAAAAGAACAATTGAAAACCTCACCAGCTGAGTTTGAACTTGCCAAGCAGACAATCCAGCCATTCCATTTCTTCTACCATGGAAAAGTAATTGTTCTCAAGAATTCTGATCACAACAATCTTGTTGCAATAATTGAATTTGTCCCATTGGATAAAATTTCTGATCAAGACAAGAAGAACATCAACTTTGTGACAAGTTTCATTCACCAGTCAAAAAGATTTGTCAACACCATTGGTCCCTTGAGATCTTGGGGTGGAAAAATGTGGGCAATTGGATGGCAAAAATTGATGGACCCCTTTGAGTTATTTGGACACCATGTGAAGAAATCATCTATTCAATCTTCCCCTCAAGCGTATGCTTTTCTCAATCTTAAGGCAGAAAAAGTGTCTCAAATTTTAGGGCAAATGTTTTGCGATTTGGCCAGACTTCCATTTGAATAAAACTGCAAAATAATGAAGGAAAATTGCATCCCCTCCTTCTCATCACTTGATTTTGGTTCTTGGCCTATTCAATTTGACTGCTCTCCGCATGCCACCTTCACATTTGACTCTTTTTACAACTCACCTCACATTGACAAAGGTGACATCTCTGAGGATTCCTTTTTACTTGCAGTTCCAACCAAGAAATCTAATGGACAACTTATTCAAACTACGGATGAATATGGAGTATCAGACCGCCATTTTGTTTTTCCTGACCTGGGGTTTGGAATTGATTTCAAGCAGAAAGGTGTAGTGGAAATGGTTTGGGCAGAAAATAAGTATAAGCACCGTACTTTTCCTGCTGTGGAGACTGCCACTCATACAAGAATGGCAATGTCAATGAAAATCAAAAAAATGACTAGAAACACTTGCAGGGACTTGGGGAGTGGGAAAATATACTCCAGGAAAAAAAATAAATAAAAAGAAAAAATATTTTTTTATTGGTGGGGTTAAAAATAGTCTTAAGCATTGTTGTAATCAAAAATTTTTTTTGATTTCTTTTTAAGTTTTTCATCAAATCAAATATATTTACAAGCCCAGAATTTGAGCAATCTGCTTTAATTCATCTACTGTTCTACTGCTAACAATGCATGCCATGGCTACTGACAACTTATCCTTTTTTTCTGTTGCCAGTTGTTCCCTCTCCATTTGCAGTTGTGCTTGCTGTCAATCCTTCTCCTTTTCCTCTTTTTGAAATTCTAGCTCAGCATGTTTCAAATTCCACTCAGCATCCCATTTTTTCTGATTAGCCAAACTCTTGGTTTTCTGCTTTTGAAAATCAATAGCCAGTTGACAATCCCACTTTTCTTTTTCAAACTGAAGTTTTTCATATTCAATTTGCGATTTCACTGTTTTTCAGAAGGGAATAGGAATGAGCTAGATTTTGACAGCAAGGAGAATCCAATGGGCTTACTTTAATCCCGCTTCTCCATGACATCCTCAAAAACAAAAAAATTTGAAGTGTTTCTCCTCTTTTGAATGCTATTGGGGTTGATGTTGATTGAATTGGAGGCCTTTTGCTTTCCCTTTTCATAGGGGGTTTGTGTGGGAACATCATTTCTCTCATTTGCAGGGGATGTTGGAGGCCCCATTGGCTTGAGTTTTTGGCCATCCAGGAATGGATGAGCCAGTTTCTTTTGGATCTAAATCAGTCAGGATTAACTGGAAAGAAGAGAAAAGAACTTGGTTCCTTACTTGAGCAGATGTTGATGGCAATGGTGATACAGGAATGACATCCTCCTCATTGGCCAAGTTCTCCAGTTCTTCCACCCCAGGAAGAGAGCAATTGAAAGAAGGAGGGGAGGGGTCCAAGGTTGGGTTTGACTCCCCAATCAACACGGAAGTAGACGTGATTGGAGCTGATTGTATTTGAATATCCTCCTTGGAATAGGATGGGGGCCACTCATAGGTTTCTTTGGGATCACCATTGCTAGGCTGAGCATCCCCAGCCAATTCCTCAGGGTCAACTGAATTGGATTTTTGGGCATCAAAAGCAGCTAGGGGGGGTGATTTTTGCCTTCTTTCCAATTATTTCATCCATTTGAATATAAAAAGGACAAATGGAGTCCAACTTATAAACCACCAAGTTGATTCCCTTGGCTTTTTTGGAGTCAGTAATACCAAAGCTGGTGGAGATTGACATGGAGTGGGACTTTTTGTACTTGGCTTGATAATTCTTGAATTGCTCCCTCATCTGTTTGGATGATAGATCCAGCCTACCTTTTGTTTTGTTCTTGAGTTCATTGGCCATCAGGAGATAACCATTGAGAATAGAGGATGGAGGTTGGCCAACATGTGTTTCATTGTCCAATCCAAAGCAAGCATTGTAGTTGGATGGAATTTTGAGCCAGTTTAACAGGAAGATGTGATCAGCTCCCTTGAGCTGACTTGAGCCTTTGAAAGCTGATGGGGGAGGAATGTTGGATTTTGAGTTCCTGGGGGATGTTTGCTTTGGTCAATTGGATTGTTTAGTGGACTTGCGGGTGGAGGATTGCTGAGGGGCCATTTAAAAATAGTAAGAGGGATGAAGGGCTATGAGAGTGTTTAAGTGGTGAGATTGATGATGTGATAAGAGGATGAGAGTGATGAACCAAAGAGAATAGGAAGAGATGAGAGTGATGAAGTGACAAGAGGGATAAAGCAATGAGAGTTAGGATTTGATGAAAGCGATAAAGTGATGAGAGTGATGAACTGATCAGGATAGTGATCCAATGAGAGTTAGCTGGATATGATGAAAGCAATAAAGTGATGAGAGTGATGAGGTGATGAGGATAGTGATGAATAGATGAAGAGCAATGAATCAAATTTTTTTCCAATGAGTTTGGAGTTAAATAGAGGTGGGAAGCCAGGGGTGGATGATGTGGACAGGTGGTGTAAGCCTTTAAATACTTTATTTGAAAAACCCACTTATTTCCGGGTAACTCTGAAACTTCTGATGTGAAATAAATGGGCCTTTTTTATTTTTAATGGCGGATTTGAAATGGCTGATTTAGTTTGAAACCCTCCATTAAAAAATCGTGGGTTTGCTTAACTCTGATACACCCTAATATATATGTATATACAAATATACCATTTGGTGTGAATATATAATTATTTAACTATATCCAAGCAAAATGGAATGAAATCCTATTCCAAATTGTGTGAAAACTTGTTTTTAAGGGTTCATGTAATTCCTCAGCATGAGGATGGTGAATTGCCCCACCCCCAACATTCCAGAGGGGGGGGGGGGGGGAATGACCCTTCCAGTGGCCCAGCTCCAGTTGTAGCTAGACATCAAAATCACACAGACCTGTTTTTTTTGAAAGCTAGGTCAAAACCATGCAGAATTGATGGTTTTAATGGCAAGTTCAAAAAATGCCAAATCATTTTCTGTTTAAGCCACTGCGGCACAGAATTGAGAAAGAAATATTATCCTGTATTTTTAATGATCAAAATAATGTAAGGGCTGAGCAGTTTTATGGGGTTGTTGGTGCCATCAACAATTGTTTTTAGATGTGTCAGGGAGCAATTATTTTTTTTCTCCTCAATTATTGATTTGGGATTTATTTCTATCTTCTGCAAAACCTCATGCATAAATTAAATTTTCCTTCCCCTTATGTTGGTGTTTTATCTTTCCAAAATAATTCATAGGTGACCAAAGGGGCATGAAGGCTTGATACCAAGATGATATGGAAATGTTTCAGCTATGGGAAAGCCTATATTTTGATAAAAGTAACATGTTACCACACATGAAAAAAAAACTATAAATAACCTTTTTCAGTATCAAAAAGCACAGGATATGTGAGATATTTTCACTCATGCTTTCAAATAAAAATTGAAAAGGATGTATGATGAAGTATTCAAGGATGAAATCTTTGGAAAAATAATGGGATGCACTCATGTCATCAAATTCCAGGAGAACGTCCTTCCACATGCTCACATACTTTTGGATGATGCTCAATCATGACCACAAGACCAGAAAATCTGATCAAATTTAACTTATTTTTTGTGCAGATATTCCTGATGAAGGACTCAGCCTCATATTTTTCAAGAATTAAAGAGACACATGGTACATGGACCATGTGGTATTTTCAACCTTGAATCCCCTTGCATGAATAATGGTACATGCAGCAAGAGATAACCCAAAGTCTTCTGCCCTGAAACCATTGTGGGTAGAAATTATTTTCCTATTTATCAAAGACAACAAAAAGGAGTCAAACTATCAAGCTTCCACCACTGAAAAACCATCACATTGATAAATACTTGGTTTTCCCTTGAAATCACTACCTCTTGGCAAAATATCAATGTCATATCAATGCAGAAATATGGCCCGGTATCTAAGCTGTCAAATATTTCTAAAATTATATGTATAAGGGCCATGATGATTTTGATATTGATTTTGGTGGAAAATTGGATGAAATAAACTTCTAGGGAGTCAAGATGGGTAGCTGCACCTGAGGCACTCTGAAGAATTTTCTTCCATTAAATTTTCTTCCACCTCACCTGCTGTTATAGAACTGAAAATTCAACTGCCTTTCCAAAAAAATTCATCGTGAAACTGATGAAGCACTGTATGAATTGGCTAAAATATCAAAAAATCCAAAAAATATTATGACAGATGATTTCAAAGGGAATTAAATGGACCATTTTGCAAGGAAAATCAAATATTTTGGGGCATTGATAAATTCACAACCCCAGGTTGGGAATAGGTGTGAAACGCCTGTCAAAACCCATTTGAGTCATTAAAAGAGGTTCAAAACTGAAATATTTTTGAAAAAAACCCTTCAAAACACACACAACCCCTGGGGGGTTGCATGTGTTGTTCATGACTCATTTGGGGAAAAATAGCCCTCAACATCCCTCTATCATATCTCTCAATCTCTCCATCCATCTTTGTTTTCTTGTTCTCTCTCTTCCTCCTATTTATTTTTCTCCCTCTGATTTCACATCCTTTCTCTTGACCTGTCTGAGAGTAATTAATTTGAAACTTGTGCAATAAAAACAACTTCATTGCCTCCTCATAAGCCTTTCCAGAGATTAAATTCTAACATTTTAATAGTTTACACACATAAATTATAGTTTGAATTAGAAACTGAGAATGGGAAGAGGAGGAGGGGGATAGAAGGATATAAAAATTATTATAGAGATCACAAAAACAAAGGAAAAAAAGAAGAAGAAAAATATAATGACTGAACAAAGAAAGAAGACCATGATTGGCAGGTGGGATTGGATACATTTATCAAAAACTGTAAGTGAAAATCATTTAAGAAGAAAAGTGAAAAATAGTGGGTTTAATTGAAGAGAAAAAAAGTTTATCAAAAGATAAACAATTATTACAACTCTTTGTTAACACCAGAGGAGGAGGAGGTCAAATTCAAAGTATAAGGATGATGAAGGCTTTGAATGTTAGGATGGATCCTATTGATGGTTCTATGCCACCCCACAACTGTCAATTTATTTATTTTATGAAAGTTCAATTTACCAATAAAATTTAATTTGACCAGATTGATACCTTCAACCAGTTTTAACTCAATTGGAAAAGTCACATTAGCTTTTCAAATATTCACTCTTGGTGATGGTTAATCTTGGCAGTGTAGGTCTTGGGAAATCCTGAAAAATTCTGCATTCCCATTAGGGCGTATCAAAGTCAAGCAAACCCACCATTTTTTAATGGCGGCTTTCAACCCAAATCCACCATTTTTTAATGGCGGGTTTCAACCCAAATCCACCATTTAAAAACCTCCATTAAAAATCAAAAAAACCACTTATTTCACATCAGACGTATCAAAGTTAGGTGAAAATAAATGGGTTTTTTCAAATAAAGTATTTAAAGGCTTTCACCACCTCAACCCATCATTCCACATCATCACCTCTGGTTTCAAACTCCAACCTCATTGGAAAAATTCAACCTCCAAACTCAACCAAGAATTTGATTCATTGCTATTCATCTCTTCATTGCTATCCTAATTAATTCATCACTATCATTGCTTTATCACTCTCATCACTTTCTCACCTCATCACCTCATCAATATCATTTCTTCATCATTCTCATCAATTTCTAACACATTATTGCTTTCATCACATCCATCCTCTCATCACTTCATCACTTCATCCCTGCTTTCATCACATCCTAACTCTCATTGCTTCATTGCTTCATTTCTTCATCACTTCATACCTGCTTTCAACAAATACCTTCATACCTTCATCAATTCATTGCTTCATTTCTTCATTAATTCATCCCTCTTACTATTTTCAAATGGCCCCTCAGCAAACCTCCCCCTGCAAGTCCACTAAAAAATCCAATGGACCAAAGAAAAAATCCCCCAGGAAGTCAACATCCAAAAATTATCCCCCATCAGATTCCAAAGGCTCAAGTAAGCTCAAGAGAGCTGATCACATCATCCTGGTAAACTGGCTCAAAATTCCCTCCAACTATGATGCTTGCTTTGGATCCGACAATGGAACATGAGTTGGACAACCTTGATCCTCTAAATTTAATTGTTATTCCTGATGGCCAATGAACTGAAAAATAAAAGCAAAGGTAGGCTGGATCTTTCATCCAACCAGTTTTGGGAGTAATTCAAGAACTATCAATCCAAAAATTGACCTTTAGCAAATACTGACAAGCCCTATTCTTGCCCTGTCTCTGTATTTTTGTCAAATCATCTACTCCCATCCACATAATACAATTGGGGTGAGGATCAAGAAGGGATTCAATTCATCTTGTAATATTCACTTGCATTGATACCCCATGGCACTTGAGTGCTCAATTGATTTCAAGTTGATCCAGCAATCAATTTGCAATGGATTGGGTATTCCACGTCTCTGTATGTTTTTCAAATCATCTCCTCCAATCTTGTTCCATCACAGGCACCTACTGCACTTGGGGTAAGGATCAAGAAGGGATTTTGTTGTATAAAATTTTGATGGCAGTGGTAGTTTTACAACCAAAAATTTTGCACACTATGGGATTCAAACCCATGACCTCAAAATTGATGAGTGATGCTTTAACCACTAAGCTAAGTTTTCAATTGCCAGATGGAAAAATGCGCTTTTCCAAATGCTCAGCCTCATTGTCTAATTACCCTTTGCTCACCATGATCATCACAGCTCACCACAATGATCATAACAGCTCACCACAATGATCATACCAGCTCACCACCTGCTCATCACACACTTGAATCAATACCTCATGACAATTGATTGGCAGTCAATTGCTTGATTGATTGGCAATTGATTGGAAATTGATTGCTTTATTGATTGGCAATCAATTGCTCAATCAATTTTAAATCTATGGATTGATTGCTCAATTGATTGGAAATAAATCTCTCAATCAATTGGAAATCAATTTCTCAATCAATTTGCAATTGATTTCTTGATTGATTCACAATCAATACCTTGATTAATTTGCATTTTATTGAGAAATTGATTGCTCAATCAATTGGAAATCAATTTCTCAATCAATTTTCAGTCAATCAATCAATTTATTTGAAATTGATTGAGTGATTGATTTGAAATTGATTGGGAGGGAGGGAGGGGAAGGATGAGGAGGAGGGGGCAGCTTACCTGGAAGATTGATCAAGGAGGTTGGGGGGGGGACCTAGGGGTTGAATGATCAAAGGATCAGAAACAAATGAGGGGCAGGAAGAGAAAGAGGAGGAGGAGGGGGGGGGGGGAGCTTACCAGGGGTGCCAACCAAAGGAGGAGGGGAGGTGTCGGGTGAGGTGGTGGTGGATGTGAAGAAATGGAGATGAGATGTGTGTGATGCAATGGAGATGGGAGCTGTATGGATTTTCTGAGGTGGAGGTGTGGATGAGTGTTTTGAATTGGATGGATGGTGCATAAATAGTGGGTTTGATGTTTGAAATCTTCCATTTTCAAGAAAACAGCCATTTTGAAATGGTTAATGTAAAATTCACACATCAAACAGGCTGTGTGGTATGCTACACAACTAAAATGGGACGTGTGGCATGCTACACAACTCAAATGGGCAATGTGGAATGCTACATGACTCAAATGGGCTGTGTAAAATGCTACACAACTCAAATGGGCCATGTGGCATGCTACACGGCTAAAATGGGCTGTGTGGCATGCTACATGGCTCAAATGGGCCATGTGGCATCAAGTCATTTAGGGTTTTACATAACTCAAATCTAGTTGTGTTCTGTGCAACACAACTAAAAGAATTGCAGGCTTTAAAAAAAACTCAAATAAAATAAATAAAAAAAAAACAGAAATCAACCAAAAAATCAAAAAATGGTGATTTTTTGGTTTTTAAAAAAAATATAAAATATAAAATAAAATAAAAATAACTAAATTCTGGAACAAAACCGGGGGAGTTTTATACCCCTGTACACAGGTCTAAATTTCTGTTTACAGGGGTTCAAAAATCAAAAACGCCCATTATGGGGGGTATATGCCCCCCCAGGGGTTGTGCATGTTTGGAAAAACCCTTTGGAGTAGTTTATAGGCCCCCACGCTTTGAGGTGCCCTACACAACTCCCACAGGTTGTGTGGGACCCTAAACAACTCCCACAGGTTGTGCGGGACCCTAAACAACTCCCAAAGGTTGTGTGGGGCCCTACACAACTCCCAAAGGTTGTGTGGGGCCCTACACAACTCCCAAAGGTTGTGTGGGGCCCTACACAACTCCCACAGTTTTTTGGGGCCCTACAGGACTCCCACACAACTGGGAGTTGTGAATTTATGATCAACCTTCTGAAATACACCAGTTTGGGGGTATGTGTATTTCAGAAACCCGCCATTACAATGGCAGTTTTGGTCAAATCAAATGGTGGGTTTCTAATGGCGGATTTGCTAACTCTGATTCACCCTATTAGATGGAGAGCTAGCTTGGTTTATCACCATTTTTTTTGGGTAGGGAAGAAGCCTTGAGGGGGGATTGAGTTCCAAATTTGGTGAGCTAGTATGGCAGAGATGGTGTTTGTTTTTGAGATGGTGTTTGTTTTTGAGACAGTGTTTGTTTTTGAGATGGTGTTTGTTTTTGAGATGGTGTTTGTTTTTGAGATGGTGTATGTTTTTGAGATGGTGTTTGTTTTTGGGATGGTGTTTGTTTTTGAGATGGTGTTTGTTTTTGAGATGGTGTTTGCTTTTGAGATGGTGTTTGTTTTTGAGATGGTGTTTGTTTTTGAGATGGTGTTTGTTTTTGAGATGGTGTTTGTATTTGAGATGGTGTTTGTTTTTGAGATGGTGTTTGTTTTTGAGATGGTGTTTGTTTTTATATGATGGATAATGTGAATAAGTGTTCAGTTTTTTTCATGTTGATGGATGAAGATGCATAAGTGGTGGTTATTGTATTTTATTGTGTTTTATTCACACATTATATTTATTATATTTTATTTCAGGGCTGTATTGTATGTACATTTTTCCTTTTTATTTTTATTTATCCACTCTTATTTCTTTTCTTTTTGAATTTTTTTTGGGCACAATTGTTTGATCTTTTAGGAATTTTTAAATTTTTTTATTTTTATTTATTCAAAGGGCCATGAATGTGCATTCATGCATGAATATGCATTCATGCCTGAATATGCATTCATGCATGAATATGCATTCATGCACTAATATGAATTCATGCATGAATATGCATTCATGCATGAATATGCATTCATGCATGAATATGCATTCATGCATAAATATGCATTCATGCATGCATATGCATTCATGCATTAATATGCATTCATGGCCCTGGAGGTATGAAATTTTCACAATTTTTTTCAATTTTTTTCAATTTTCTTTTATCTTTTGTTGACATTTTTTGTTTTGTTTTGGTTTTTTTGTTCAATTTTTGATTTTTATTTATTTATTTTTATTTTTTTATTTTTATTTATTTTTATTTATTTATTTTTATTTATTTATTTATTTTTATTTATTTATTTTTATTTTTATATTTTTATTTATTTATTTTTATTTATTTATTTATATTTATTTATTTATATTTATTTATATTTATTTATTTATTTTTATTTATTTATTTTTACTTATTTATTTTTATTTATTTATTTTTATTTATTTATTTTTATTTATTTATTTTTATTTATTTATTTTTATTTATTTGTTTGATTTTTTTTGCTCAAAACCCTGGAGTCATTAACAGCAAACCATCACTAAGAATTGGTTGTGTGGCTTGAACAGCTGTTCACAACTCTGTGGGTCACAGGAATTTGTACACAACTAAAATTGGTTGTAAACCTTTCCACAAAACCAATTCTGAGCTGTGTATGGGTTGTGTAGGTTCATGAATTTACCACAAACCAATATTTTGAATTTCCACAATATTTAACATTGAATTCCCAGAGAAGAGAATGGAGGCCAACACAAAGAGACTTCTTAATTTGAAGTATATATATTTTTTATCCCGAATATGCTGGGAGGTGGTTTCTCAGATTTATTTACAATAATTATGATGGTAAAAATTCTTTTAATCAACTCAAGTATTTAAATAGAATTTACAGTACAACTTTCAGAAAGGCTTCCTTGGCCAAGAATCTTCTTGGGTAAAATAATCAATTGGAAACAAAAATGGAACAAGCTGAGTCATATCTTTGACCTTAAAGCTAAGGATGTTTTTTGGAATGCTCTCAGAACCTTTTCAGCCCACAGAGCCATGTTTCCTATATTTTTTTCCCTTCATTTTTATTGTTGATAATTTTAATTAATTCTGTAATCAAAGATAAAAGTGTTCTAACAAATGAAATATCAAGATCCATGAACCCTATCATATTTCAAAATTTTGGCACAAATGTTAAAGAAGTTTTCCCAATCTCCCAAGAGTTCATAAATCAGTTGTGGCAAAAAGGAACAACAGGAACTGCATCCTTTAGGGATTTTTTTTTTTCATAAATCAATCAGACTTGCAAAGCATATCTCCTATGAATCACAGAAAGAAGCAAATCTTTTATCAGATAATGGATGCATGCAATTCTTCAAAGCCATCCTGCTTCTTTATTAATGGAACTTGTGTTTCTGGAAAAAAATTCCTATATAAATTCTTGCTAGCTTCTATGAGATCATCTGGAAGAATAGCTTTGGAATGTGCTGGTATTGAAGTAGATGCCATGAATATGCCAAATGGAAGGAAAGATAATTTAAAAATTGGAATTAACTTGAATTTGAATCGCTTCTCTTTATCAAGAATATCAAAATATTCAAAAATGGGTGAATTGCTAAACAAGGCCTCTTTGATAATAAGTGATGAAGCATCTATGATTCATAGGAATTGTCTTGAGTTTTTTGGAATAATAATTAAATTAAGAACTACCTTTTGGAGGAAATTTTATGGTCCTTGGTGGAGAATTGAGGAAAATTTAAACATAATTCAAAAAGATATAAGTCCTCAAATGATTGATTCAATATCAATTAATTCTTCTTTCTGAATAAATTTACAAGTATTGCACCTTAATTCAGGTATGTGTGCTGCAGGGGATCCTGATTGCCTGAATTTATTACTCATTTTTGGAGACGGTATGAATGATATAGGGGTTTTCAATAAAATTCTGATTCCTGGAAACATTTTAATTTATTGCTATAGTGAAGATCAAGCTTTGGTCTAACCTTGCACCATTGCTACCTTGAAAATGGTTATCTAATGGACCATGTTACTGCATCTTGAAAAAATAAATCAGTCTTCAAGATAAATAAATTGCTAATGGATTCTCTTCCTGGAAATTGAGAGAAAAAAATGTGAATACTAACTAGAGCAATGCCTCTGTTGAAAATGGTACTCAAAATCTATACCAAGAAGAGTGCATAAAAACATTTTCTTGTCCCAAATTTACTCCTGATGCCTAGAAACTGAAAGCTGGTTACCCTATATTTGTTCTGAGGAACATGGAATTTAGAATTTTGTTTTGAAATATAACTAGCTAGATTTTTTCCCCATTTGGAATCAATTTTATAGCTGCCAATATTGCAGCTGGTGATTCAATAGGAAGGATATTTAATTCCCTGCATACCATTGTTTACTCAAAATTATGATAATTTCCTCCCTTTCAAGATTATTAGCAAACATTTTCCAGTTAGTTTTGATTTATGGGTAATGTTGAATTCACGGTGTGGAATTCAGAAGACAACTTATCCTTCAATGGTTCCCAAGTTTGGAAGTTATTGATCCCTTGCGTCTGTAAACCCTGGGTGTGAATGTTCACCCTTTGACTGAGAGATAGAGAATTGAGAGTAAAGATCCTTCCAAAACCTATGATGACCCAATGTGATCCTCCGTGATCCAATGATTGAATGCTCCAACCGTGTTGAGGGTGCTGCTTAAGTAACCTCCCCCTCAACCCTAACCTAAGTAAAACCAGAAACAAGCAGGAATAATGAAATAAAACCCCTAAGCACAGAACCCTAGCCCCAAACCTAGCCTTCCCATCCCATATCCCATATCCCATATCTCATATCCATCTGTATTGCCTGCCTGCCATTATGTCCACCCGGTTTTTCCTTCTCATGACAGGGTTCTTGCTCCACGCCCAACTTGGAGCCCCCTGCACATGTCTGCATACGCCCAGTGCCATTCCAGATATCCAAGATATGTCCACGCAATCCAATCCGCGTCTTGCAACGCGCAATCCATCCAATCCAATCCAATCAATCCTGCTTCTCCAGATGCTGAGCCCGCAGCACAACTTGCTGCGGAAAAGCCACACCCATTGCTGAGAGTGCTACCCCTTCTGAACCCGCCGCTACTGCTGAGCGTGCAGCGTGCAGCCAATTCCGACTTGTGTCCATAAAAGACCAGCACATCCCCCCCAACTTGAGTTCTGTCCCCAGAGATCCACCACTATCTCACCTGCCCCTGATCATACCACAGCTATCCCACCTTCCCCTCCGCCCCCCTTCATCAGGCCAAAGAAAGAAAAAAACTTTATCTGCCACTCATCACTGACCATGTCCTACACATACTGCAGCCGGAACAGCCTTTTGTGCCATATCCTTCCGGGCTTGCGCGCCTGTGTCCTGTGCTGAGCCGGACACTGCCGCTGCTCCCTGTTTGAGGGCATGCCACTTGGCTGCCCCCAAGGTTGCCTGCCCAAGAGGACCCACTGCGACTCCTTTGTGATCTCAAGTGATGAGGAGATCTCAACCAATGAGTGGACCACGACCAGCTTGCCTAGCAAACATCCTCAGTGCGCTGCCAAAATCCTCCATTGCACAAGATTCACAAATCAGGCTTGCCATTCCGCCAGGCTTGACCTCCAAGGCGCTAGGATTTTCCAAACTTTGTGGCCTTCTGGAATGCCACCCATGAGTGGGCCACGCGGGTACAGATGAATGTACCAGCATTGGAACCAAGGATCCCAAACCGTCCGGCCGCTCCTCCACCACCACCACAAAGGCCAGCTCCCCCTCTGCCGCCACCGCTTCCCCCTACTCCTCCAAGAGCAGCTCCTCCCCCGGTCTCATCTCCACCGCCGCCATCACCATCACCGGTTCCCAGGTCATCACCAGAGCTCGCGCGCGCCATCTCCCGTGGTGATTGAGTCGTCACCGGAACCTGCAGCCGCTGAAACCCCTCCATCTGTGACTCCCAAGATCCCTGAGATTCCTCTAGTTCCAGCACTTTCCTTGGAAAGGTTTTACGCAATGGTGAACGACGCGGACAAACTCCTTGGGTAATTTCTAGCAGTTCCCTACGTGCACACTGCCAATGTGCAACGCAAGGTCTTGGCTGCTTTTTAATCCCTAGCCACGGGGGGCTTTCCAATCCCTAGCGGCGGCGGCTTGCGCCGAAACGGAGGAAGTGATGAGGACTTGGCAAACATAGGCAGATCGCCCCCCCTTTCTTTTCCTTTATTCATTCCATCTTGTTTTCATTCCCGCGCCTATGCAAAGATAAGAACTTTTGCCACATCATCCTGAGATGCCTTTGGGCTTTGTGAAACCCTTGAAAGAAATAAAAGTTGCGCGCAAGATCCGCGCTTGGAGAGCAACCTGAAAGAGTGAGGAATTGGTGAGAGTGAGAAGTATCTGCTCAAGGTACCTGGACCACCCCAGACAAACTGCCACACAGTTCCCTGTACCTATCTTCAGAACAGAGAGAGTACAAAGAAAACCAGCCGCGCGCGCACAAACTTGAGAGAGAGAAAGAAAAAGAATCCGCCCAAACCCATCCATACCTTCCATCTATAACAAACCAAAGAAAAACTTAAAGAGATTTTTTTTTTTTAAACACCAACCTGTTGCCAAGCCTGCGCCTTTGCTCTTTGAACCACATTTGTTCTGTGCCATGCACTTTCCTAGTTCCATGAATCATCCTTTGGAAATCCGTTTGCTTCCAGAATGCGGGGCTTTTCCTTGCATTGACAAACCCAGCTTCGCTTCATGCCCATACCTAAAAGAAAACATCCATAGCCAGCAATAATCCCAAAGCTAATCCAGAGAGAAGAAAATAAGAAAACAAAAATTCTGGGGTTTCCAGTTACTCCGACTGTGAACCGGCTAGAACACCCCCTCACCAAATCCAATCATATCCCCTATTCATCCATCTTTCCCCCCCAACTTGGCTGCTTTCCCCAGGGGTCTGCAGTTGTTTACTCCGCCAGAGGCAAAGCGCGCGCGCAGGCTTGTCCTTGGAGGAAGGATCCGCATTGTCATCCCCTTTGCTATCTGAACCAGCCGTCTTGTCAAATGAAGTTGAGCCCCACGCGCAAAATTGTTTCACATGCTAAGCTGCGGCCTTCTGTTTAAGCAGAGTTCCATCCAATTCCTCCAACTGGTAGCTTCCTCCGGAAAACTTGGACATCAAATGGAAAGGCCTGTTCCATCAATTAGAAAAAAGCTTCCCCCCTTAAGTTTCCAGACTCTGGTTGTAAAGCAGAACCAACTCCCCCTTCTGCAACAGATCCCGGAGTTTATGCGCGCAGCGCTTGTCCCAGTAGCAGACAGACTTTTTGCGGGTTGCCTTCAGTCTTCCAGCTGCTTTCCCCAACATCTCATCCCATTGCAGGAGCTGCTTGGCGCGGGCCTCAACTAGATCCGCGGCCGTCTTAACCTTCCACCAGTTGATACCCAGAAAATTCTCCAGCTTGATCTCAATTGGCAGCAGGGGCCGCTGCCCAAATAGCAGCTTGTACAGCAAATAACCCATCAATCTCTTCATCAAAATCTGATCTGCAAAAAGAACGACCAGAAGGGTTTCCTGCCACTGCTTGCCATCCTTGTGGCACATCTTTACCATTGCGTCCTTGATTGGCTGGTGACCACGCTCAATCATCCCCAGGCCTTCCAGATAGTACTCTGTCACTCGCCTGAACTTTGCTCTGCAACTTTGAGCTAACTCTGCCAAACGTCCCCAAACCTCTGCACCCCCATCTACCATTACCAGCCAAAGTGATCCGTAACGCGCAAACCAATATTCCTCAAGAAACAGACCAAATTTTTCTGCCAAAAGCTTCACCAGCAGCCGCGCTTCCACCCATCCCAAAAGATTGTCCTGCGCAACAAGGAGGTATGGAAACTTACCTGCCTTGATGTGCGCAACATCAAGAGAAACCTGCCCAAACAAGGCGTCCTCCCCAGTGGGGATACCTACTTTGCAAGGTAACGTTGTGCTCCGCTTCTGACATGCTTTGCACAACCTTACCCACTCCCGCACTGCGCGTACTACCCCTGGCCACCAGAACCTTGCCGGTACCTGCTTCCACGTTTCAAGCTTGCCGCAATGGCCAAGATTGTCATGCAGACTTTGTAGGATTACCTCCTGATCCATCCTTGATGTGGTGACCACAAGCCTTACCGGTGCGCTCTGCTGCCATAGCTGTCCTTCCTGTAGGTAGAAATTTCCCACTCTCCGCCCAATCCATCAAAAAACCTTGGCTGGGGTGTAATCAGAAAACCAAAGATCCTGCAAATACAAACTGATGACTGCATATCTCCTGGACTGCTGGAGTGGAAGTCGCATGCCTACTTCCACCACCCCTACATTAACCATTGGAACCTCCACATCCAATGGTTCTGGGACTTTGTACGTATCATCCCGCGGGTACCCAGACAGCGCTTCCGGCATTGTAAAGGCCTTCCATGGAACATGCACCACCATGAAAGAGAACAACTGAAGGAACGCAACCCACCTGGTCATAGGCCTGTTTGGCAGCTTTGCCAAGTTGATCATCTGCGCCAGTGCCTTGGCATCCACCAGAAGCAAAAGGTGAATCACCCATAGCAAATGCTGCAACCTCTGCACAATCTTAGTCACCCCGCAAAGCTCCAACTTTGGCTGCAAGTAAAGGGTCTCCGTTGGTGTAAACATAACAGACTCGTAAAGAACCAGAGGATATTTCCCCTCATCCTCCTGGGTCAGCACTGCCCCAGTGCCAAGCTTGCTCAAATCCACGGCCAACTTAATCCCTCTGGATTCATAATCCAAGTCCTGCAGTACAATATTGTGCCCAACAATCTCC
Organism: Puccinia polysora; assembly: GCA_025617555.3. Classification (NCBI taxonomy): domain Eukaryota; kingdom Fungi; phylum Basidiomycota; class Pucciniomycetes; order Pucciniales; family Pucciniaceae; genus Puccinia; species Puccinia polysora. The sequence goes on along the minus strand of CM062631.1, from coordinate 40,995,311 downwards.
TTGAGTTTGTTGAAGGCAACGTCATAGTTCAAACCCCAGGTCCATTCCATGCCCTTACGCTGTAAGACTCCAAACGGTGCTAGGCCTTGGAAGTTCTGTGGAGGGGAAATGTGCTGTTTAGTCTGCCCTCCTGAGTGTTAAAAAAATATTTAGATGTAACCAAGATCAAGGTCCAGAACCTGGTAAATGAGGAATCAAGGAGTAGAGGATAAAGATGATAATAGTTTGGTAGCAATGGAACAGCACTATCTGAGACAAGATTATGCAGGGAAAAACTTGAAAAAAAGAAGTTAAAGTCTGCTTAGAGTTCAAAGAACGAAAGCTGTTGTATGTAAAAAACGCCCACAAGCTAATAACTCTGGTCGTCAGCAGAAGATTGGGGATGATCAACTAAAACCCAACCAACCTCCAGGTTCTCAATGAACCTGCCCAACTCTCTGCAATCAAGCGCTTGAAGGGTACCAGATAACTGAGGGTGGCTGTACAAGACAAAGCACAATGTTTAAGAAGCTCTAAAAGCAAACAGTAACTGATTTGAAGCAAGAATAACCTCAACACTTCTCAAGGGACTCAAGAAGAGGCTGGCAGAATGCAACTCCAAAGAAAATAAAGGGAGGTATAAAACTCCAGGTCTTAAGCTTAATAAGACCTCTTCAATCAATCGTGATTGGCTCCAGAAAGATGATCAGGGATCAGGACCAGTATGGTCAGAGAAAGGGATCAAGGAGTGGTATAAAACACTCAAAAATTCCAACAGACAAAATTTTCTTCAACCAGCAAGGCTATTGGTTGGTGATAAGGATCAGGCCACAGAGGGGCAAAGACTCAGGGTCAAAAATGGATCAGGGGGAAATCAGAGATATACCCAGGATAAGGATCAGGATCTAATTTCACGACAACGGGGTGGACATAAGCACACACTCCCATGGATGATGAAAAAAAGGCTGGGGAGAGCCCCTCCTTTTATGGGCCATGGGTCCCTGTAAACTATTTACAAGAGATACTACAAATAGAGCATTTTTTTTTTTTTTTTCCTTTTTTTTTAAGGATCAACAAAATAAGGAAATGAATGAGCAGGATGAAAACAAACACCAGCCCGTGCCAACGGTGGGCACAGGCAGGTGAGGGTGAGGTGACGGGCCGCGCAGACAGGCTGAAGCCCCTTGGCAACCGCTGGCCCGTGGATGACCGCGCGGTCAGAATCCTTGAGGGGCACGGGACACATCACCAACCTGCACAGGCGACAGAAGACTTGCGCAGGAAACTGGTGAGCAATGAACGGGCGGATCGGATTGGGGGTAGTGAGTAGATGGATTGGTGATGAGGAGGGACTGGAGGTTCCGAGGATGATTGGGAGGATCGCAGGAGTCAGCGGATTGCAGGAGGTTGACCCGGACAACTTTGAGGGGTCAATGAATGAGTTGATTGGAGGAGGAGTGACAATACGTACAGGGGTAACCAAGAAGCAAGCCGGCAAGGCTCACGGTGACCAAAACCAAGGGGAGGTTGATCATGAGCAGGTTGGATGGATCAAAGCGTTGGGTGGCACGTTGGATGTCAAGGATGGCATCGATGACAGGTTTGGGTAGTCAATCCAAGATCCTAGGCTGAGATTCTGAGAGATCTATAGACGTTGTGGTGCCCCATCCTGGACGCCCTGGCCAGTGCGGAGATTTTAATTTTTTCCTTATCATCTTTCATAGGTATCATTATCAAAAAAAAAAAAAAACATTTTGATCTGGAATAGGCTTCCATTTGGTTCCCAGCTATCCCTCTTCCTGCACTCATGCCCTCTCCCAACATCAAATTGTCCCTATCCCCTCCCACATCTCTATCAAAGCGTAAACAACGTGAATCTTGAAAGGCCTCCCTCGTTTGACCCTCTCCTGGTTATCCTCATCAAGACTCCTGACCTGTATATAGCACCTGACGTAAAACTTGATCTACTTCAAAATTCCACAAATGCCAAGCATACCCCAAACTCAATTCCTTATATCATTATAATATCTTCTCCGCCGTCATTGTCTCTCTGTTAATTTTGATCAAATTGGGCGCCTATCAGTTTATTAAGCATAATCTCCTTAACGGTCTTTGCGTCGACGTATGGGATGGCTTCTTCCTATTGTCAGCTAATTTGATCGCCATTGGATTCCTACTATACCTTCCAATTCACTGTTATTTGATCCAAGCACCTCCGACGGTCATGGGAATCCCATCAATCCTATTCCTATGTGCAAGCTTACTCAAGATCTCACCCCTCGCTCTACCAATTGGGGTTGTCTTCGGATCCTTTGTCACGTGCGGTCTATCCAAGCTTTGATTGGCTTGTCATAAGGATTTCAAGGAAGAACCTTCAATTAAGACTGTTTGGAAATCAACATCCTCATCATCCATCTCAAGATCTTATTGTCACCCCGCAAGACCCATCAGACCTAATCCCAACCTCCAAGCATCCTCCAAACTGATCCCCCCCTGGCTTCTTGTGACGCACCCTCAATGACTCCCGCCATCTCCAGCTCCCTTCCATTGATCCCCTTTCCACCTCCTAGCTTATTGATATCCCGCGCGGCTTGTCCGTTGCCCACGCGGGTCTCTTACGTTGCTGATGCCCATCGGACACCGGCCGGCGGTCATCCGCGGCCTTGGCAGTTGCCCGGGCCCATCAGGATGCCCGCGGGCTTCCCCCCTTCGGATTTCTTTGTCTCCGAGTACCTGTTTGTTTTTTTTTCTTTCTTTTGTTTTCTCATGATCTTGATCATTATCAAAAAAAAAAAACAAATTCCGTTCTCATTTGTAAATCTCTCTTGTAAATAGCCTATAGGCCTCTGGTCTATAAAAGGAGGGGATCTTACCTAATTTTTGAGGGGGATATCATACATCAGATCATCAGTTAATAGAATCATTCATAGGGGTGTGTGCTTGTGTCCCCCATTATCAAGAAATTTGATCCTGATCCTTATCCTGGGTATATCTTTGATTTCCCCCTGATCCATTTTTGACCCTGAGTCTTTGCCCCTCTGTGGCCTGATCCTTATCACCAACCAATAGCCTTGCTGGTTGAAGAAAATTTTGTCTGTTGGAATTTTTGAGTGTTTTATACCACTCCTTGATCCCTTTCTCTGACCATACTGGTCCTGATCCTTGATCATCTTTCTGGAGCCAATCACAATTGATTGAAGAGGTCTTATTAAGCTTAAGACCTGGAGTGTTATACCTCCCTTTATTTTCTTTGGAGTTGCATTCTGCCAGCCTATTCTTGAGTCCCTTGAGAAGTGTTGAGGTTATCCTTGCTTCAAATCAGTTACTGTTTGCTTTGGAGCTTCTTAAACATTGTGCTTTGTCTTGTATGGCCACCCTCAGTTATATGGTACCCTTCAAGCGCTTGATTGTGGAGAGTTGGGCAGGTTCATTGAGAACCTGAAGGTTGCTTGGGTTTGAGTTGATCATTCCCAATCTTCTGCTGACTACCAGAAATATTAGCTTGTGGGCGTTGCTACATACAACAGCTTTTGTTCTTTGAACTCTAAGAGGACTTTAACTTCTTTGGTCAAGTTTTTCCTTGCATAATCTTGGCTCAGATAGTGCTGTTCCATTGCTACCAAACTATTATCATCTTTATCCTCTACTCCTTGATTCCTCATTTACCAGGTTCTGGACCTTGATCTTGGTTACATTTAAATATTTTTGTAACACTCAGGAGGGCAGCCTAAACAGCACCTTTCCCCTCCACAGAAATGCCACGGCCTAGCACGGTTTGGAATCTTACAACGTCACCAATCAATCAAGCAGTTCTGCCACCAGGGTTTGTTTCAAGAGAGGTTTGGAAACGACAAAAGTCAAGCAAGACAAACTCTTGTGAAGGACGAAGAGATGTTGAAGCTGTTGGATGTGCTGAAGGCCATGGGCAAGTTGGAATGCCATTGAGCGATCAAGCAAGATCCGATCAAGTAAACATCCAAGTTGGCCGGGGTTTCCAGGATGGGGCACCCCAACGCCTCAATGCCCGCAATGGGCTGGCAACCTTCACAAACCCCTCAATGAAAATCCTTACATAGCCACATAATCCCAAGAACTGGAGAATGTGCAATACAGTCTTTGGAATTGGCCACTCAAGGACTTTGTGGCCTTTCTTATCTGAAATTAACCTTCCTTCAGAAGCCACCACATGTCCTAGAACCTCCAGCCTGGGTATGCAGACCACTAACTTTTTCCCCAACACTGTAAGCCCCGCTTCTTCAATCCGCAACAATATCTGCTCCAGCGTTTGCGCATAATCCCAGACAAATTGGCAAATTTCTGGAGCGTCCATAAGCGTTTCCTCTCCCTAATCCATCCTTGGGCCTTTGATGCCTGCGTTGTAGATGAAAATCTGCACCCCCTCCGGAAGATTGTCCTTCAGAATCCTGGTCATCTGCGCTTTGTCAAACACAACCCAGTTAGTTGCACCTTTCAGCAGTTGCGTCAGTTGCATCCTTCCCAATCCAGTTTTGAAGGCAGTCATTGGACGCAAACTCCAATCAAGTTTGCGCTGATTTTATCTGCCCATCACATCCACCAACCCATAGCACGCCTGTCCTTCCATAGATTCCAGGAACTTGCCCATGCGCAGGGTTGTCCCCGCGTCTTGGATTGTAAAAAAATTGAGCTACTGCAGATCATGAACAATCCTTAATGACTTCCCATCCTGCTTAACCACCGCAAAGATTGGACTTGAGTAACTTGATGTTTACTGCTCATAAAGGCCCGTCCCCACACGCTCGCGTACAATCTCCAAGAAGGGCCCCCAAACATCCCGCAGAATTGGAATTGGCTTGATCTGCCAAGATTTGTGCAGAACCGTTGGAATCACATAAGGGTTGCCTATCTTTCTCTTTAAAAGTCCCCGCTCTTCAGGTCCAAACGCGAGCACTCTTTCCCTGAGAACAAGTACCAAAGTCAGCAAATTCCATTCCTCTGGGCTTAACCAGCCCAGCAGTCCAAAGTTAAGGGCCACAACCCCCTCATCCATAATCCGCTCCCATCTTGTTACCCATCCCAACACCTTCAGTGCAGATTTCCAAGGGTCCCGCGACCAAGGGATCAGTCGCAGTTTTCTGTTCAGATCCTGCGGCATTGCTTTGTTCTGGGGACAGACCTTTTGCAAAACCGGCTTATACTTCCTGACATTGAACTGCGCCATCCACACACATCCGTTACCATAGGTCCTAGACAAAACCAAACCACCGCTTTTGCCTTTGCTCACAAGCCTGGCACAATGATAGTGTTTTTGCAAGGTAACTCCTGGGGATGCACACTGAGGAAAGGGAATTACTTCCAGCGCTTGCACGTCCCGCGCTTCCTTCCTACTTGCCGCCTGCTCCTCAATGGTTGACTGCCCGCACAAAGCCCAAGCTTGCTCTGTGTGGTGCCTTGGCCAACTAGTTGAAATCTGGCTCCAGACCACCCTTTCAAACCAACTCCATGCCGGGGTCCTCCTCCTCCTCTCTTTCCAAATCCCACATCCACTTCCCCAAGCCCTGATTGCAGATTGTGGTTTCAAATTGCCCCCCGGACAAATCTTCCACCATCAATGCTCCCATCCCCGCCTCTGGATCAAACGTCATTTGGGCTTGGAACCCAAACATGAATGGCTGCCCTAAAATAGCCTCCCTGCAATCAACCAACAAAAAACAAAGTGGTTTACGTACCCTTGCAACCTCAACCTCTTCCTCCTCCACAACCCCATCCATGCAACACGCCCCGCCCTTAAGTGCGCAAAGCCCCATTGCGCATTTCCGCCAAACCAATCCCATTTCTTCAACCAATCTAGATGGAAGGCTGTTCACCATATAGCCGCTATCCATCAGCGCCCAAACCTTCCTTCCAGAAATCTTCATCAAAAAGTCAGCCAGTGGAGTTGAAACCAATTTCATCCCTGCTAGCTTTCACTCCGCTTCATCCAAAGCCAAGTTCACCCGCTGCACCGTTGGAGGGATCCTATTGTGTCCTCAATCCTACAGCGCTTGAACCATCTCATCTACTAAAACCGGAAACACCGCTGCCAACTCCTTCAAGGTCAAGGGAATAGTTTTTTCATTCCCCATCACCCTGTTCACAATTTCCACCGCCTTCTTCTTCCCTGCCAAATTCACCAGCTGTCCATCCGTTTCCCAAAAGTGTGCAATTGGCTTAGGAGCTGCTGGCGGTGCCCGTTCCTTGGAATCCACATCCATCCTTTCAACCGTTGCCAACTCCTCCATTTCTAACACCCTCACTTCCGCTTCCACGCGCAGTGGTTTCCATACCCCAGGACCAGAGACAATCCCCAGCAAAGATTGAGCAGTTACCACCGGTTCCTGTTCTTGTGCGCAAACTTGCTCCATGACAGTTGGATTCCCAGGTTTGGAGGAGATCTGCTTGCCCATTGGGAACATGAATCCCATTCTCACTGGTCAAACCAATCCTGCCTTGAGGTCCTTTGTCATGTTATCTCACCCCAACCGCCAATGCCCCTTGTCCCTATAGTAATTGCATAACCGCAACCTGGGCAGATTCAATGGCAGAAGCAGTCCCCCAAGGTGAGGAGGCGGATTGCGCAACCTGGAAAAAATTTGACTCAGAAAGATCCCTCAATCCTACATCAATACCATCATCTTGCTAACCTCTGGGCTTGTTGTTGGTGGTGTTGCCTGAGCGCGTTCTGTTTTTGAGGGGCCCGCAACCAGAGCTTGCGTTGGTGCCGCAGGAGTGTTGGAAGCAGACTTCTTTGGACCCATCTGATAAATTATGAATTTCTTGGTCTAATAAAAACCAAGGAACTGTTGTAGAGTAACAAGAAAAATTAGAACAAGGAAATTGTGATCACAACAGTGTAAGAGTTCCCACCAAGATAACAGAAGATAAGACAAGGTATTGAGATCAAGCAAGAGTGTTGAAGACTTTTCAAATGAGCCTAATATTGATACCTAAACTGATGACTGGATTAAGGTATAGATTCAGCATGTGAGAGTAGAACACGAGTGACAGTTATTGCACCAAATTAGCTTGAACTCCTTGTTGATGGTCAATCTTCCATGAAGCCTTCATACGTTCAAATAGTCAATCCGATGATTTGAGAATTGAAGAGCTCGAATTTTATAAATGAAAGAATTGACAATTTTCCTCTTCCTCTAGATCCTTGTGTTTAAGAATGTTATAAGCTAGTGCGGGTTGAGTGTAGATGATAATGAATATGAATATGCCTGTTGAGCATGAACCGCACAACCGCGCGCAAACTCAGGACTCACACTTGTTTGCAGTCATCCAAATCATGTAAACGTGTAAAATGAGAAAGTAAAATAGAAAAGAAAAATAATGAAGGAAATAAGAATCATAACATCCCCCCATAATTTGGTGCAAATCCTGTTTCATCAAAAACAATTTGCTATTACTAAATCCAGCATATTTTGACAGGAGCCTTTTGACAATGCGTCCGCAACCATCTCATTTGAGGAGATCAATTTCACAGCCACCAAGCCATTGTTGTAAAGCTCACGAAACCACTTTAGCTTTATATCAATATGTTTGGTCTTGGAGTTTGATCCAAAGTGCCTGATTTTGTCCAAAAGCCCCTTGTTGTCAATGAGGAAAGTCGTTGGTTCAAGTGCCTTCCTCCAGAGTTCCCCTACCACTGACTTAATCCAAAGGCCCTCCTGAGCGCTGTCGATAAGTGCATTCAATTCCGCTTCCGTAGTTGAGAGGGTTATATTTGACTGTTTCCGGCTTTTCCATGCATCTGGACACGATAACCAGTTGACTATGTAGCCAGATTGAGAGAGTCGAGTTTCAGGGTTGTCGGCCCACGTAGCATCCAAGAAAAAAGTTAAACCGCCATTGTTGGCAGTGGGATTGAGTGTTAGAGAAAAATTTACCGTCCCTGACAAGTATCTCCACACATGAAGTAGCTCCTTCCAGTGTGTGAGCCCCGGTTTCTGATTGAACCTTGAGAGTAAGGACGCCGCCGCCAATAGATCGGGTCTTGTTCTACAGGATAGATGGTTGAGTAACCCAGTGAAGCGTTGATAATTGACGCCTAGTTTTCGGAATTCCGCGGCATCTTCCTCTGTGGCCGATGTTAGTTGCAGTCCAGGTGTAAGTGGAGTAAGAACTGATCAACAGGAGCTCAAACCCAACTCATCTAATGTAGCGTTGATTAAGGATTGTTGATTAAGTTTCATGCCCTCTTCAGTCAACATCACCTCCATTCCTAGCATGGTATCCAGTTTGTGTGCGGAGGATCTGGGAAATTGTTAAAGAAACAAATCTTCAAACAAATCAACCTCGCCAACAACTACCAGATCGTCCACGTGAAAGAAGAGGGATGAGTACTTGAGTTCATGAATGTATAGAAAAGGATCAGAAGCTGACTCCCTGTAACCAATTGATTCAAGCCAACCCTTTAGAGTCCTAAACCAGTTCGCCGGTGCCTGCCTCAGACCATACAACGACTTCCTGATTTTCAAAAATTTAGATGTCCGTTTGCAACCTTCCGGTCGTAGTATATAAATAGCTTCATCAAGAGGCGCAAATAGAAATGCAGCTTTAACATTGTACTGCCAAATCCAAAGCCTCTGATGTTGACCCATAATGAGAAGAAGAAGAAGGGTTGTGAACTTGCCAGTGGGGGCAAAGGTGTCTTCAAAATCGATCCCTGGTATTTGTAAGTTTCCCATGATGCATAGTTTTGATTTTTTCTTTTCCAATGACAAGGTAGTTGCCGGTTTCACCCTATCAACCCACATGGTCCTGAGCCAGTGGTCAGGAGTTTGATCGAAATCCTCCCTACCTCCTGATTCTTGATTTCCTGAAGTTCTACTTCCCGGGAGTCCACCCATTCAGACGGATCCTTTGCTATGCGAGAAGAATGCGAGTATTGCTGTGGTTTAACCTTCTCCAAACGGACTCTAAGATTATACTGATTCTGGTTCGTTGATTGTTCTTCATCAGGCAAATCCGCAAACAAGAAAGGGAATGAAGAGGCATGTGCCTCATTAATAGTGGGGAAGACACTTGAAGGAGGCTCCGACAAGCTGGGAGCGACTGAGGAAGATGAGTTCGAATCGGCCCCGCCTATAATTGGGTAAACGAGTTCAATGAAATCAGTGCTTGATGACGTATCAGAACTTTTATAGAGATTATCCACTTCCCCATGATCCACAATCTCAAAGTCATCAATCCCATCGGAGTGAGTGATATTTTCATCGAAGTCCAATATTCTTATACTCTTGGTGTCCACAATGCAATTATCTTTGGTGAGTACCTTGTAAGAGTGCAGGTTGTTGTTGTAACCAACCAGTTGGCCAAAGGATCCCCTGGGTTCAAGCTTCCTAAAAGAACCCTTCTCACCTAGAATGTAGGTAAGTGGACTCCCAATGGGAAAGAAATAAATTAGAGGTAATTTTCGTTCTTTAAATAAATTGTAAGGGGATTTTTTGGACTTGTGAGATGGAAACTGATTAATTGTGAGTACGCAAGCTTTGAGTATAATATTCAAATACTTGGTGGGTAGTTTCAAGTCGAAAGAACCGTTCTCAGAGCCTCAAGGATAGTTTGGTTATACCTTTCAGCCAAACCGTTTTGTTCTGGAGTATACGGATTGGAGAAGGTTTGTTTGATGTTATTTTTCGCGCAGAAATCCTTCATTGACTCATTGACAAACTCAGTTCCTCTGTCAGAGTGCAAAATCATGGGACTATGGCCAAATCGTTTTGATTCCATGTTGATCAAAAATTGAAGAGTGGAGCTGACCTCAGTTTTGTTTTTAATTGGGATTGCCGCTAAGAATCTTGTGCAGCTGTCTACTAAAGTCAATATGTATGAGTCGTGATTGATACTTCTGGGACTAATCGGACCTATCAGATCACAGTGGAGTTCTTGAAAAGGCCTCTCCGCACGTTGATGTTTACAGGAGAAAGATGATTGAGTGATCTTGCTAACAGCACAGGCCTTGCATTCTTTTGGCTTAGATACTTTACTCCCCAGCTTCTTTCTGATGCGGTGATAACTGGCATGGCCAAGAGACTTATGAATGGTTTCCTCCTGACTAAGATGAGAAGAAAGCCTTGACTTTTTGTGACAAAACTTCAGAAAGGGTATATTGCAATCATAGCGGCCAACAATCAACCAACTCCCTTTATTGAGAATAACTTTATCAACAAGTAATGAGACTTCAAAACCTTCCAACAGCAGCAATCAAAAAGAAAGCAGATTAGCGGTGGAGTTGGGCGTGTACAGCACATCAGTTAGTCTAGCTGTCTGTCCATTGTTGTCTTTGAGCTTGATCGTGCCTTTTCCGGTATATTGAAGACTGTCAACGCCTGAACTGGTCAAGATTGAACCATTTATTGATTGATCTAATTGATCAAAGAATGAAATATCAGACACCGTGTGCTTTGAGGATCCAGAGTCTATGAAAAAGGTTTGAGCACGTGAATGAGAGAGAATGGAGTGAAAAGTTCTAACACTGATGCTGCCTTGTTTGACATCAGTGGTATTGTTTTTCTTTTTCTTGGGAAAGCTCGGTCTAAGTTGAGGATAGAGCTTCCAACACAGCCCTTCTGGATGCGCTGCCTTAGGGTTATGCCAGTTGGTTTGACACGGCTTGACATCCTTATTAAAGAAGGACAGGATGTTATTGGACTCTACCTTAACGTTAGTCAAACCACTTTTGAGAGAAAGATTGTTGTGAAACAATCTTAAACAATCTAGAACATTTTTGGGGGTAACCTTCTTGTCTGAATGGGTAATCTGCTGCACCACCGTGTCCATTGACAATGGAAGTTTCTCAAGTATGAGATACGCGATTATATTGATTGGCAAGTCAATACCTACTTCATGAAGCCTAGAGATGGATGTTTTGGTCTCAGTAATAAATCCAAGTACATTCTTGGAGTTGAAGGGTGTTCTAAGAAACTCCTTGAAGACCCTTGCTCAATTTTAAGCATGATTGGAAGCAAAGTAATTATTAATATTGGCCCAGATCATGTGTGTGTCTTTCTTGTTTTCAGGGGTGATGATGTTAGCTTGTACGGAGGTGTCTAGCTTGGAAGTTAGGATGGTTCTGATTTGACCATTTTCTACTTTACTGAGGCCGATTGGAGTACCATTCGAGTCTGTGTTTTTTTTTGTAAGTTTATCAAACAGATCTTCCTGCAAATCCATCATGTTGACAACTCGATTACGCCAGATCAAAAAGTTGTCCATGGTGAGCAGAGGTATTGCTTCTATAGCTGTTTTGAGTATGGTGGCCGTCATTGATTCAGACATATCCAGCTCCTTGGTTCAAAGATTTAGCCATTGTAGAATGGAGAATTTTTAGTTTTTGAAACGCCCTCTCAACTGTTAATCGTGATAAATTATGAATTTCTTTGTCTAATAAAAACCAAGGAACTGTTGTAGAGTAACAAGAAACATTAGAACAAGGAAATTGTGATCACGACAGTGTAAGAGTTCCCACCAAGATAACAGAAGATAAGAAAAGGTATTGAGGTCAAGCAAGATTGGTGAAGACTTTTCAAATGAGCCTAATATTGATACCTAAACTGATGACTGGATTAAGGTATAGATTCAGCACGTGAGAGTAGAACACAAGTGAAAGTGATTGCACCAAATTAGCTTGAACTCCTTGTTGATGGTCAATCTTCCATGAAGCCTTCATACGTTCAAATCGTCAATTGGATGATTTGAGAATTGAAGAGCTCGAATTTTATAAATGAAAGAATTGACAATTTTCCTCTTCCTCTAGATCCTTGTGTTTAAGAATGTTATAAGCTAGTGCGGGTTGAGTGTAGATAATAATGAATATGAATATGCCTGTTGAGCATGAACCGCGCGACCGCGTGCAACCTCAGGCCTCACACTCATTTGCAGTCATCCAAATCATGTAAACGTGTAAAATGAGAAAGAAAAATAGAAAAGAAAAATAATGAAGGAAATAAGAATCATAACACCATCTGAAATAACGTTGCTGTGTCCTCCATCAGTTCCTCTAAGTCAAACTTGCTTTCCACCGCGCAACAAATGACAAGCATGCCTGTAAGAAGCTCAATAATCCCATCCAACAACCTCTTCACCAATTTTTATTGTACAAGTGCCGCTGCACCCACCCCCAGAGTGGGGGGCTGAGTACTCCCAAAAAAGCCCTCTTCATTGCGCCTGTCTGTCCCAATATAACCTTGTTCTTTTCCAGGTAGCAATAGATCCAATCAAACATTTCTACATAATCCCCCAATTGCGCCCGCGTCAAGACTCCACCATTTGTGCTTGCTTCTGCCGCCACTTGCTTGAAGTTGCTTTCGCAAAATCAAGGTTTGCGCCTTCCCCACTTTGCCAAGATCTCTGCCTTCAGTTTTGGCCAATCAAGTTCCTTGTACCCTTCCATCTCCTCCACATCCCAAAGCTTCTCTTTGTCCGTGATGAAGAGGACAACAAGCTAAGCCTTATCCCAACCCGTTGCACCTTCTGCATTGGCAATTCTTTTGTATTGCGCAAGGAATTCCTCAATGTCCTCAGTATGGAACCGGATGTGAGGATATTCCCGCAGCCTGATGAAAATGGGCTTGTGATTAGCACCATTGTTGGAACAAGGGACAACTTATCCAGCCCCTGATGAGGTTTGCTTCTGAGAAGCCAGAGGAGGAGGAGGAGGAGGAAGAGGAGTGGGGGTAACATTAGATGGCCCCGCAAAGGTCAATGGGTGGTGCTGGGACATTGCGCTTGCTAGTTTCAAGAGACAATGAACAAAAGATTACTTCCCGGCCAGACCCCCAGATGTGGAATTCAGAAGAGGAATTCTCCTTTAATGGTTCCCAATTTTAAAATTTATTGATCCCTTGCGTCTGGAAACCCTGAGTTCAACTGTTCACCCTTTGACTGAGAGATAGAGAATTGAGAGTAAAGATCCTTCCAAAACCTATGATGACCCAATGTGATCCTCCGTGATCAAATGATCCAATGCTTTAACCAGGCTGAGGGTGCGGCTTATGTAACCTCCCCCTCAACCCTAACCTAAGTACAACCAGAAAAAGCAAGAATAATGAAATACAACCCCTAAGCACAGAACCCTAGCCACAACCCTATCCTTCCCATTCCATAATCCACATCCCATATCCCATATCCATCTGTATTGCCCGCCTTCCATTATGTACACCCAGTTTGTCCTTCTCATGACACAGCACTTGCGCCGCACCCAACTTGGAGCCCCCCCCACATGTCCCAATCTGCCCAGCACGCCATTCCAGATATCCAAGATATATCCACCCAATCCAATCTGCATTTTGCAATGGGCAATCCGTCCAATCCAATCCAATCCATCCCAAATCTCCAGACGCTGAGCCCAATTTGACTGCTGCTGAGCCTGCAGCACGACTTTATGTGGCAAAGCCACACCCATTGCTGAGTGCGCTTACCCTGCTGAGCCCGCCGCTACTGCTGAGCACGCAGCGCCAAGCCTATTCTGACTCGTGTCTATAAAAGACCACCACAATGGCTCATTGCGCCATGGACACAGTTCAGAGTGGGCCATGTGGCAGGCCACACAGTCCAGTCCAATCAAAGCCGTCTACAACCCCCCACAGCTCAAAGAGTTGCGCGGCCCACCCAACCTGGTCCATACATTTGAGCCGTGTGGAATTCTACATGTTTCAAATGTAGTTGTGTGGAATCCAACACGCCACCGGACCTCCGTGAGCAAAAAAAACAAAATGGAATGAAAGCGCACTAACATAACCCATGAATAAAACAAACCTTCCAAAAAACATGAATAAACCAAAAAATCAAAGAAATCAAGGTTAAAAAAAACAAAAAAACAAATAAATAAATAAAAAACAAAAGAAACTGGGACTATCCAATGGAATAGCCCTAAAGTTAAAAGCCCCCCAAAAAACACAAGTAACTGGACTAGCCGTAAACTAAAAGGTTGATGTTAAATTCATGGCTCCAACTGTGTGGTAGTTGTGTAACTCCCTACATGGCTCAAATGAGCCATGGGGGCTCAAGGACAACTACAAAGGGCCATTTCAAACATGCCCAACCCCCAGGTGGTTGTGTAGGAGCGGTTTAACCTCTGGAAGTTGTGCCAGAATTTTGGGCACCCCCTGGACCACACTTGGGTTCTGTCAACCCAAATTTGGGATCAATGCATACTTTGTGGGACTGTTTTTCCACACCAAGAAATCCCAAAGATACATTTAAATGAAACCAAAGTGAAATTAAAGTGAAAAATGAAATTAAAAATCACATAAAATTCTGCAAAAAATTCTTTCTCAACTCAAAAGTGAGAAAACTTTGTTTGTTCAATTGAAAGTTGGATTGAATACTGAAGTATAAAATTGCATTTTTTTGCATGGGAACAGTGGAAAGCCCCCCTTCTTCTGACATGGCTGCGTGGAAGGTCTACATTAATAGTGCAATCAACAAAGCTTTGGAAAAAGAAAAAATGGATTTGGGTAATGAAACATTGGAAGTCCCAATTGCATCCTCATCAAGGGTGACAATTGAGGAAAAAAATTGTTCACAGTGCAATTTGACCTCTGGTTGTGAGTGACATTTTATGTTACTTCATCTTTGCCTTATTTAAATTGATTGAAACTGATGAATTCCATGCCATCAATATAAATATGTGACTATGGAAGATCCACTTGACCCACCTCCCTTGAGAGCTTTTCATACTAGGGAAGAGGCCCAAAACTATTGTAAAACATGGGAAATGAAGCATTGTTATGATTTAACAGTTTTCAACTCAAAGCGTGACCAATATGTGGATTTAGCCTGTGATAGAAATGGTTCCTATTCTGGAAATCTTCTTACCAAAAGGTCTAGAAAAACTCACACAAGGAAGTTTGGGTGCAAGTTTTTAAACCATGCAAGTTGAACAAAGGCAGACCCCTTGTGGCGCCTCTCCTACAAAGAAACCCAACATAACCATCAACCATCTGAACATCCCTCTGTGCATCCTCAACTGAGGAGAATCTCAGGGGTGGCTTTAGACAATCTAGTAGAAGGAATGAATGATGGGCTCAATGAGTTAAAACTGAAGAGAAAATTGAGCAATATTTATGGGTGGGGTTATTTTTATGACCAAACAATCTATAACACTAAGTGGAAGGTAAAGCTTGCAGAACTAAAGGGAAAAAGTGTTATGGAGGTGCTCTACAAACAGCTTGAAGAAACAAGTTAGATTCACTGGTCAAAGTTCAGTGGAGAGGGTAACTTGCAGGCTCTGAACTTAGGAAATCCAGAAGAAGTAAAGCTTTCAAAACAATTCCATCATATTTTTATGTTGGATTGTACTTATAAGACAAATAAGTACAAAACCCCACTATTGCATGTTGTAGGAATGGCAGCCAATTGCAAAACTTTCACAAAAGCTCTTGTTTTTATAACAAAAGAAACTTTTGAGTTCTACAGTTGGTCTGTAAATGCATCAAAGAAGTTGGCTTGTGATCCTGAGAGACTTCCAAAAGCCTTTGTGATGGACTGTTAAAAACTCTGATTTGTGCTATTGAATCTACTTTCCCTGAGTCATCAAGACAATGTTGCAATTGGAACTTGTCTAAAAAAATACAACCAAACTTTATAGTGGGCTATGTTAATGAAGTTGAAGGATGGAAAAGCTTTATGACTCTGTGGGAAAAGTATGGGGCCTCAAAGACCAAGGAGGAGGCGGAGGCAATAATGCGGAACTAAGAGTAGGTCCAAATCACTGCTTCTTATTCTTCCTAGTTTTGGGTTCTGAACTTTTCACTTGTATATTGTTTCTTGAAAGGATATGAGGATGTACTCAAGTATATGGGAAATAAAATTTTCCCTATCAAAGAGATTTTTGTAACAGCGTGGACTTGTATAAACCCATATTTTGGAAATCAAACAAAATCTAAGGTTGAAGGGGCTTATGCAACTCTCAAAAAATTCCTTGCAAACTCTTTGGGAAAATCTTTGGATGTTTGGAAAAGCCTTGATGGAACAATTTTGAATCCAATTAAATCAGTTCATGCATCACTTTATAACTCTTGAATTAAGTTAGGGAACGTTCTTCCTCTTGAACTTTACCATTGGTTTGCAAATTTTCCTAAGAGGCAATTTAGCTTATTAGAAAACAATTCAAGAAATTCAAACATGATCATTATGGAAAAGTGTGCACAAAGTCATATTTCAAGACTATGGGTTTTCCCTGTTCCCACCAAATAGGTGACCATCTAGCATTCAGAGGATCCATGGTACCCAAAGATGTTCATCCTCAGTGGAGGTTGGACTATGACCCTTGCAGTTCTAGTGCTTTAAGTTGGCTTAAGTTGGATTTTTCAAGTTGGATTGTTCAAATCACTATGTGATTATTGCTTTTTGATTAATGATTCCTAATTCACTAATGGTTGATCCTTTTGAATTTTTCAAGTGCAATTTCAATGAAATTCTAAGCATTCCACAGTTACATGAAAAAGTGAATGCAATGATCTTGGAATCTCCAGATCATGAGCAAAGAGGAATATTGAAGTATATCATTCAGAAGATTAAAAAATATCTATTGAACCCAAGACTTGAACCTAAAGTCTTAAAATAAAGCAGGTGCTGGCCAAAATTGACAGATACGCAGCAAAGAAGCATCTTGGTTTGAGCATGTTGAAAAACAACTCAAGGGGGAAAAAAGGACTCGAAGGGTTCCAAACAAGAAAAGAAAAAATATTGTAAGTCTTTTCTTTTGGGATATGTTCATTTTTTTTGTTTAATGAACTTAGTTACTAACTAATTATGAATTGTTAGTCAAAGTTGGCAGAATCTGAATCTGAAATTCATAGTTCAGAGGAAGAGACTGAAAGTGAATCAGGATCACTTAATTTGGAATCAGAATCCTCTTTGGGGAAGAGAAAGTGCAGAAAAGATCCATCATCAGCTCATCTTTGGTGAGTATTCATATCATTGATCCAATTAAAAAAGTTAGTTTTAATGATAGGAGCCAAATGTCAAATACCTCAATCAAATACCCCAGAAATTCCATAAAATTTTGGGTGAGGTTTGGAATCCAATTGGAGAAGGGAATTGTGGATTTAGGGTCATTGCTAAATCTCTTGTTTATGAAGAACATGGTTGGTTTAAAGTAAGGAAGGAAATGATTGAAAAACTAGAGAAACACAAACCATCCTACATTAAGATGCTTGGTGGTGCAAAGGAGGTTGAAAATATGAAACAAAGACTTGATGTTGAAGACATCAATCAAAAGATTGCCTCCTCAAAATGGCTGGATAAATGAGATATGGTTCAAATCATAGCAGACACATATTCCAGACCCATATGTTTCATTTCATTGGAGTCATGTGATACTTATACTCCAATGAAAAATGGTGTTACTGATCAATCAGATCTTCCTTTGTAAACAATAACCACTGGGCTCTATTAGTACTTGAGGGAGAAATGATTCAAATCCCTCCCATTGTAAAAAAAAAACGCGTTCCTTTATTTCTGAAAAAGCCTCTGGTTGGGTTGATCATCTCAAAGATCAACTGCAAATGTATTCTAGATTATAGAGATTATAGACTTGGAATTAATTTCATCATTGGATTTTATATAAATTGTAATTCTAATGCAGCTAAGGAGTTCTATTAATATAAAGGGTTATCATATTTTGAACATCATTATGTTGAGTGTTTTGAGTTAACATCATTATATTGAGTTTTTTGAATGAGATTTTAATGGTAATCTTGTGTTTGGCTGATTCCATCATAAGTAGTATTTCACTCCTTATGATGGGATCAGCTTAACGCAAGTTGAACTGTTTTTTTGGTGTTTTTACTTCAGGGCTTGTCAAGTTACTTGTCTTTTTATTGGTGTTTTTAGTTTGGTTAATGTTAAATTCATGCCGTTCGCAGATTTAAAAAAGGCCCATGTGGCATGCCACACGGTCCAATCCAAGCCTTGTACCACACCCCACTGCTCAAGGAGTTGTGTGGCCCACCCAGCCCAGTCTGCCACTGTGTGTACTTCCACACAGCACTGGACCGCGGTGAGAAAAAAAAAGGAAAAGGAATGAAAAGGTACTAACACAACCCATAAAGTAGACAAACCTTCCAAAAAAACAGAAATCAACAAAAAAAATCAAACAATGTTCATTTTTTTAAAAAAACAAATAAATAAATAAATCAAAATCAAAAAAACTGGTACTATCCAATGGACTAGCCCTAAAGTAAACAGACCCTAAAAACAAAAGTAACTGAACTATCACTAAATTAAAAACACCAAAAAAAGACAAGTAACTTGACAAGCCCTAAAGTAAAAACACCAAAAAAATAAAACTAACTTGAAAAGCCCTAAAGTAATTTCAACTTGACTAGCTCTAAAGTAATAGTGCCAAAAAATTAAAGAAGTCTTTTGACCAGCCCTAAAGTAAAAGTGCCCAAAAAAAATACAAGTCTTTTGACCATCCCTAAAGTAAAAACACCAAAAAAGTAACTTTGCAAGCGCTGAAGTAAAAACAGCAAAAAATAGAGAAGTAACTTGACAAGCCCTAAAGTAAAAATACCAAAAAAAAACAGTTCAACTTGCGTTAAGCTGATCCCATCATAAGAAGTATTTTACTCCTTATGATGGAATCAGACCAACACAAGTTAAACTGAATTACTATTAAAACCTCATTCAAAACACTCAATATTATGATGTTAACTCAAAACACTCAACATAATGTTGTTCAAAATGTGATAACCCTTTGTATTAATAGAACTTGTTAGCTTCATCAGAATTGCAATTTATATGAAACCGAATCATGAAATGAATTCAAAGTCTATAATTTCTATAATCTAGAATACATTTGAAGTTGATCTTTGAGATGATCAAACCAACCAGAGGCTTTTTTAGAGATCAAGGAACCCGTTTTAAGACCCCAAACGGTGCTAGGTTGTGGAAGTTCTGTGGAGGGGAAAGGTGCTGTTTAGGCTGCCCTCCTGAGTGTTACAAAAATATTTAAATGTAACCAACATCAAGGTCCAGAAGTTTTTAAGTGAGGAATCAAGTAGTAGAGGATAAAGTTGGATAATAGTTGGTAACAATGGAACAACACTATCTGAGGTAAGACTATGTTAGAGATATTTGAACAAAAGAAGTTAAACTTTGTTTAAAGTTCAAAATAACAAAGCTGTTGTATGTAAACAAAAACCACAAGCTAATAACTCTGGTTTTCAGCAAAAGATCAGGGATAATCAACTCAAACCCCAACCAAGCTCCAGGTTCTCAATGAACCCGCCCAAACCTCTGAAATCAAGCACTTGAAGGGTACCAGATACCTGAAGGTGGCCGTACAAGAAAAAGCACAATGTTTTGTGAAGCTCTAAAAGAAAACAGTAACTGATTTGAAAAGAATTAACCTCACCACTTCTCAAGGAACTCAATAGTAGGCTGGCAGAATGCAACTTTGGAAAAAAATAAAAGGAGGTATAACACTCCAGGCTTTAGGCTTAATAAAAACTCTTCAATCAAACGTGATTGGCTACAGAAAGATGATCAAGGAAGGATCAAGACCAGTATGGTCAGAGAAAGGGATCAATGAGTGGTTTAAAACACTCAAGAACTATTCAGACAGAATTTTTCAGCACTCTGATACCAGGAACCTTGCAGTCCTTTAGCTACAGAGAGTGATAAAAATACTGGAATAATAATAATAATTATTTTTCCAAAAATAAACGCTTAGAGGCTCAAATAAATAATATAATAAGAGCAGTTTCAAGGTTTAATTGGTTTTGTAATAAAGGGTTTTCAATATGTATATAAAAGAGGGGCCACAGTATTGTACTACTGGGGGTCTTTACAGAAAAAACAACCTCTCTTCAAGGGGCCTCCTTAGGCAGTTTAAGAACCTTGGAATGAATATGGGTGCCTTAGAAAGGGCTTATTCCACTAATGGCCAGGCATAAAAGCACAATGGCCAAGACAGGAAGGGAAACACTCACTCTGAGAACTTTACCACGAAAATCCTGCAATAATAGGAAGGGTTTCAGAGCAGATGGGGTGGATTGCTTGACTAAACTTCAAGGGTTGATTGGTTTAAGAAATAAATAATAATACTACAGAATTGGTCATAAATCACTTGCTTAGACTCTTCATAATCACTTGAATAACAATGGAACGGTGCCTGATTGATAATCAAAATTCCTGGTAAACTGATGATGAAATGATGGATCCAAAGAGGTCTGTATAAATACCTTTTTGGGGTGATTTTGAGCTTCTCAGGGCGCGTAGAGAGAGTTCTGCTCATGGGCTGAGGCTGGAAAGCCAGAAATAGCAGGATTAGCACGTCCACTTGGTGCTGTTAATCAGCTGACCTTAGATCTTCTGGATTTCTGTACTATTTTAGCCACAGGATCTGTTCATCTATTATGGCATAAATTTGATCATTCTGCACTCATCCTTCATTTGTACTATTAGTATTGCTTCAAAGTGGACAGAAGTGGATGTTTACTGATTTTACATCATCTGTTGATCATGTAGATAAGTTTTAATAATTTTTATGAACACTCCTTGTAGTGTTTCGTGGTCTTCAAAGATCAGATTCAATGATTTATGTGGTAATTGCTGATTTTTAATTTATTATTAAAAATTTTTCTAAACTTAATTTTTATTAATTTTGATTAATTTTTGATCTTTTTAGATTATTACTAATGCATATGTCAACTTTTTACATATGCCAGGCAACCCTAATTAAGTTTTAGCTCTTTTGAGCAGTACCTGGTTGTCAGGTTAGTCACAACGGATCCAGACGCGGGGATCAGTCAGTCCAGATGCGCGCGGGGTGGGATCCACTTCTTGCGTGGCAGAATTAGCTGCGTGCGTGGCAGAATTAGCTGCGCCCAGGTCTCTAGTATGCGGGAAAGCGCTACTATAAGTAAGTAGGGGTATGTAATGATGCGGGGCTGCGCGCGGGAATTGTGACATAACACATTTCCATGTGTAACTCCTAAAATATACAAAAAACCTCAATTCTGAGTGAATTTTAGGTGTAAAAACATGTGAAATATTAGAATGGCCAAAAGGTGCCATACTGGTGTCATAATTTTTAGTACTTTTCTTTTTAATTATTTTAAAAATGTAAGGACTTGGATTTCAATGGTGGGGTCAGTGAGTGACCCTACCTAATTTTGGGTGAAAAATCCATTTCTTTAATAATATTTATGGATTTCTCACTCCTTCTCTTGTTAATTGAGATATTCTTATTTTTCATAGTTTTGTGTTGCTATGACCGGTTGCTCTGTACATAGTAGCAAGCTGACAGAATTCTCTTCAACCAGAAAGGCTATGGTTGGTGATAAGGATCAGGCCACAGAGGGGCAAAGACTTAAGGATCAATGGGTCAGGGGGAAATAAAGGATATACCCAGGATGATGATGATGAATTACTATGATACAGGGGGGGGACATACGCACACACTCCTATGGATGATTGGAAAAGGTAGAGGAGAGCCCCTCCTTTTATGGGCCATGGGTCCCTGCTGACTATATACAAGTGATGACACAGATAGAGCGGAAAAAGAAACAATTGAAAAAAGTTTTTTTTTGATTTGATTTAGATCATGAGAAAAAAAAAAGACAGAGCTGAAAAGGAACAGAGATATAACATCCAGCAACAATGATGGCCATGGGTGATGAGTAGCAGATGAGAACAGCGCCAACCACAGGCAGTCCCGTAGACAGGGAACTTTGGGGGGAAAGGGTCTTGAGGATGAGCAACAGCAACAGCAATTGCCATGGTGATTGGATGGGATGAGGGATTACCGGTGAGATTGTTTGTGGGAACAACTGATTGGGTCAGGTGATGAGGGTCCTTCCTGTGACTGATCTTGCGTGGAGGATTGGGAAGCTATGGGGGGGGGATGGTGATGAGGTCTGATGATTGGTGAGGGGAGATGAGAGCACCAACCAAAAAATTGAGAAAGATTGGACATTGGTGATGATGGTGGGAGAATGAGCAGGCAACTGTGAGTCCAACAGTTGCTTGGGAAGATTTGATTGTTTTTTGCCTTGCTGAAGGCAGTGCAAGCGGGCAATGATGAGGTTGGGCATTTCTGGTGATTATGCAATTGTTAATTGCGTTGCTTGAAGGGGGGGAGAGCAAGCAATTATATCAAGATTGTGGATTGCGAAGGCCACTGAAGCTGGTTGATGATGCTGATAGCAGTTGTTGGGATTGGGATGGAATATGATGATGGGTGAATTCCTTGGACAGCCGGAGGAGACGGCCAAGGTGGGCATGGTAGGGGGGAGATGATTGGAGGAGGAGGAGGCCTTGGGTGGCTGATGAAGATGATTGATTGGTTGGTTGGCCAACCAATGAGGGAGAGAAGATGAGGAGGATTGCCGTTGCCTTTGATGTCAACAACAATGTGGGTGCCGGAAAAGGTCAAGCCAAGCCGAGCCAGTCTTGTCCGCATGTTTGGAAAAAATGAACCAGAAGATGAGGAGTGGAGAAAGAGGGACTTTAAAACCAGGCACAGGGGGCTAAAAAACCGAGAGATCCTCCTAGAAAACTGGGAGAAGGAAAGGGTGGGAACTGGGAAATAAGTAGGGAATTGTTGCGGGAAAGGTTTTTTTTTTGATGATGGCCATAATTTTTTTTTTAAATTTTCCACAGTGGTCCTGAGGTGTTTAGATTTGGTCATCACAGCGATTTTGCTAAAATAGGGGGGATTGGAATCATTTCCCCCTCAAGTACTAATGGA
Organism: Puccinia polysora; assembly: GCA_025617555.3. NCBI lineage: Eukaryota > Fungi > Basidiomycota > Pucciniomycetes > Pucciniales > Pucciniaceae > Puccinia > Puccinia polysora. The sequence continues at coordinate 40,972,603 of CM062631.1, read as the reverse complement.
ACCCAGTGGTTATTGTTTACAAAGAAAATTAAAATTTGATCTGATTGATCATTAACACCATGTTTCATTGCAGTATAAGTATCACATGACTTCAATGAAATGAAACATCTAGGTCTGAAATATGTGTCTGCTATGATTTGAACCATATCTAATTTAGCCAGCCATTCTGAGGAGGAACTATTTTCATTGATGTCTTCAAAATCAAGTCTTTGTTTAATCTTTTCAACATCCTTTGAACCACCAAGCATCTTGATGTAGCATGCTTTATGTTTCTCTAATTTTTCAATCATTTCCTTCCTAACTTTAAACAGCCATGTTCTTCATAAACAAGAGATTTAGAAATGACTCAAAATCATTGATTCCTATCTCCAATAAGATCCCAATTCTCACCCAAGAACTTATGGAATTTCTTGTGTATTTGATTGAGGTATTTCATGTTTGGTTCCTATCATGAAAAAAAACTTGGTATTCATTTCTTTAATCAGATCAATTAAATGAATACTCACCAAAAATGAGCTTCTGGTTGAGCTTTGCTGCACTTTCTCTTCCTCTGAAGAGGATTCTGATTTCAACTTAAGTGATCCCAATTCACTTTCAGTCTCTTCCTCTGAACTATGAAATTCATATTCAGATTCTTCCAACTTTGACTAAAAATTCATCATTAGTTAGTAACTAAGTTCATTAAACAAAAAAATGAACATATCCCAAAAGAAAAGACTTCAATCTTTTATCTTTTCTTGTTCAGAGCCTTTATAGTCCTTTTTTCCCCCTTGAGTTGTTTTTCAACATGCTCAAAACAAGATGGTTCTTGCTGAGTATCTTTCAATTTTTGCCTGCCCCCACTTGATTGTAAGACATTAGGTTCAAGTCTTGGCTTCCATCAATATTTTTTAATCTTCTGAATTATGTACTTCAATAGGCCACTTTGCTCTTGATCTGGAGATTCCAAGATCATTGCATTCACTTTTTTCATGTAACTGAGGAATGCTTGGCATTTAATCACCATTTCACTTGAAAAAATCAAAACGGATCAATCATTAGTGAAATAGGAATCATTAATCAAAAAGAATCAATCACAAAGCATTAATGACATAGTTATTTGAAAAATCCAACTTAAGCCAAATTACAGAACTAGAACTTCGGGGTCATAGTCCAACCTCCACTGAGGATGAACATCTTTAGGTACCACAGATCCTCTGAATGCTGGATGGTCACCTTTTTGGTGGGAACAGGGCAAACCCATAGTCTTGGAATATGACTTTGTGAACCTTTTCCAACATGATCATGTTTGAATTTCTTCAATTGTTCCCTAATAAGCTGAGTTGCCTCCAAAGAAAGTTTGTAAACCAATGGTAACAGTTCAGGTGGAACAACTGTCCCTAACTGAATTTAAGGGTTATAAATTGACACATGAACCAATTTAATTTGATTCAAAACTGTTCAATCAAGGATTTTCCAAACATCCAACATGTTTCCCAAACAGTTTGCAAGGAATAATTTGAGAGTTGCATGGGCCGCTTCAACCCAAGATTTTTTTTTGTTTCCAAAATCTGGGTTTATACAAGTCCACACTGTTCCAAACATAGCTTTGACAGGGAAAATGCTATTTTACATATGCTTGAGTAAATCCTCATAGTCTTTCAAGAAACACTATAAAAGTCAAAAGGTCAGAACCAAAAACTAGGAAGACTAAGAAGCAGTGATTTGGATCAACTGTGAGTTCTGCATCATTGACCTCCCCCTCCTCCTTGGTTTTTGAGGCCCCATAATTTTCCCACAGAGTCATAAAGCTTTTCCATCCTTCAATGTCAATAACAAAGCGCACTTTACAGTTTTATTGTATTTTTTGAGACAAGTGCCAAGTGCAACATTGTCTTGATGAGTCAGGCAAATTAGATTCAATAGCTTAAAATAGAGCTTTTTCATGGTCCGTTTTGGAAAGTAAAATAAAGCTACTCCCCTATTTGTCCTTGAGTTTGGAAGGCAATTATTTCAGCTTCCGTAAGGTTAAGAATTCTCCTTTGTTGTGCAGAATGAGATAGGGAAAAGAGAGTAAAAAAAAAAGATGTTGAATTCCTTCCCTTCCTCTTCCTTTTCTTGTCCCCAGATCCAATGATAATATAAGATCCTCCCCAAGATGGGATTGAGAGTGTGGGCTTTATGCCAACCCTCTCAACCCTGAACTACGTACAAGGGCAATAACAGCCCAACATAAAATGTAAAAGAAACACTAAGCCCAGAACCCTAGCCTGACCCTGACCCATCCCCTGCCCACTTACCTTTAATTAATTCCAGTTTGTCCTTCTCATGATGTGGCCCTCCTCCCCGCCCTACTCAGAGCCCCCTGCTTTTCCGTATCTGCTTTGCGCGCTGTGTGATTCCCTTCCCTGCGGGTTGGCCCGCGCCCATAGCACGGATTGCCCCGCCCTACTTCCCCAAACTAGCTTCCCGTGAACCTGGTTGGGTCAGCTCCATTCTTGGGTCTGTAATGTCCAAGCAGGCCGTGGCCCGGCAAATCCGGTAAAGCCCAACCCATGCCCAGTATGCCAAGCACCACGGCCTCTACTGCTGAGCCCGCAGCTGACACTTCTGAGACCGCCCGCATCTGGGTTCTGAGCCTGACCTACCAGATGCTGAGTGCCCCAACTGCGGCGCGGTTCCCAATCTGAGACTAAATAACAACACAACATCCCCCCCCAACTTGAGTTCTGTCCCCAGAGGTCTTCCAATTGCTACCTCAACTGTTACTGCACTCCCTTCCCACATAAACCAAATTTTCACACAAGCTCTCCCCTCTTACCACCACCTTTCCTCCGTCATCACCATGATAACCTTCTGGCTCTGCGCTCAAAACGGGCATGTGTGCTTGATTGCCCCTTGTTGCCACGCGTGCACCGCCTGTTGTTGTGACCACCGCGGCTGTTCCCTTAGCAGAGGAATTCCCTGGGCCCCTCCTCAATCTTGTTCTTGCCTGCAGCCACGCAGGAGGGCTTGTACGGATCAATTTGTGGTTTTGGATGACAATAAAATTTCAGAGGATTTATGGTCTCCTCCCAGCTTGCCTTGTTGCCGCGCTCCTCCAAGCAAGGAACAAAAATCCACCTCACTACTCCGCTACGCAGGAAAGCCCCAGAAGGAGGATTTACCAACCTTTGTGGCATACTGGGCCGCTCTTTGATACTGGGAGGATTGAGTCCGGGTTACCCAAGGCGCCAGGGATCCGCGCATCAAGGAATCCATTAGGCAACACGCAGCCCCCCCTCCAGCCCCACTACAGCTCCTGCTCTGGCTCCTAATCCATCCCCCAAACTTTCTCCTACTGCGGCTCCCAAACCTGCGGACTCGGACGGAAGGCCCGCCACTCCAAGTGTCACTCCTCCACCACCACTGTCCCCCATTTTCATTGCGTGGTTGCCTCCTCTTGGATTGAGCCCTCCAAGTGGTCCTTCCAAAGCTCCTTCCTTGCTGCTGGCCTCCCCTCTGCCAATCCTGCCAAAGATGCTGGAGATCCCCACCACAATGGCACTCTTGGAGGACAACTTTGACAGCTTTTCCAAACAATTGACCTCAATGCTTCAAAATTTCCTCACGGCTCCCGGCATGCAATCCTTGGCTTCACAACGCAAGCTCCTGGTGAAATTCCGGGAATTATTGGCGTAGTCACGGGCAGAAATGGAGGAGATGATGAGAATGGCGTAGTTGCATTTCCCCCCCTTTTCTTTATTTTCTTTGTCCATCACATGTATCCAGGTCATCCTTAGTTCTTAGAGAAATATATGCTTCCTTTGCGGCCTCCCTTTCCAAGCTAGTCATCCTGTGAGAAAAATTAAAGTCCTGAGCAAGTGAGAGAGAGAAAGATCTGTGTCTGCATGTCAGGAATGAGAGTGAGAGAAAAATCCACATCCGCACCTCCTGAGTTTCCAATTTTCCCCAGAAGGTACCTGGACCAACCCAGAAGAACCGCCATAAGTTTCCCGGTACCCTTTCTACAAAATATAAACAGACAAGCCTCCAGCGCATGCCCACAACCATCCAAGAGAGAGAGAGACAATAAGGGAAAAAAACATTCTGGGGTGCCTAGCTATTCTGGCTGTAGACAGGCTAGGACACCCCCTCACCAAGTCAACGTTGTCCCGCAGTACCCCGACAATACTTCCATGCCTTTAACCCCATCTCCCATCCGTAGAAAAAAAGGAAACAGAGAGACATACCCAGAGAACAAGAGGAAAAAGTAAAAGAAAAGGAAAGAAAAGTTTTTTTTTTCAGCGCTCCTTGTCCCACTTTCCGCTCCAAAATTTGTTTCCTCTGAAGGGCTTGTCCTGGCGTATACAGAACCGGGATAGCACTGCGCCCATTTACCTGCAATTTTACAAGCCAAAGCCAGTACAAATCCAAGAACCCAATCAAATCAAACAATTAAGAAAACAAACATTCTGGGGTGTCTAGTTGTTCTGGCTGTGAACCATCTAGAGCACCCCCTCACCAAATCAAGCTTCTCCTTCTTTCCTAGCGCCCCCCAACTTGGCAGCTGTCCCCAGCTTTTTTCAGCCATCTACTCCTCCGGAGCGGCGCATCAGGCGTGGGCTCCTCAGATGCCAACCAGTCCAAGCCAAACGGTCCTCCATTGCCTCCAAGGCCGCGCTACCATCCCCAGATTCTGTTTCATCTCCCGCTGTCTCATCAAAAGCGGTTTACCCGCGCACAAAAAAGCTGTTCACCTACAAATCTGCAACATTCTGCTTCAGTGGCGCTCCGTCTAACTCCTCAAGCTGATGACTTCCACCCATAAACTTAGAGGCCACGCACTATGGGCCATTCCATTGGGTAGAAAAAAGCCGGCCCCATTGAGAATCCAGACTCCAATTGTACAGCAGCACCAGATCCCCCTTCCCCAATAGGTTTCAGAGGCGGTGGGAACAGCGCTTGTCCCAATACCGCACTGATGCAGTATGGGTTTTACAAAGCCATTCCGCAGCATTTGCCAACGTTTCCTTGCGTCAAAGAAGCTGCTAGGCATGGGCCTTAATAAGCTTTGCCAAGGTCTTGAACTTCCACCAGTCAACACCTAAAAATTTCTCCAGCTTGATGTCCACCGGAAGGATGGGTGCCTTCCCAAAGAGCAGCTTGTAGGGTGAATAACCCGTTGATTGCTTCATGGAGATCCAATCCGCAAAGATAACCACCAGAAGCACCTCCGGCCACTTCTTCCCATTGTCTCTGCACATTTTCACCAGGGCATCCTTGATAGGTTGGTGCCCCCGCTCAATCATCCCTGCGCCTTCCGGATTGTACTCCGTCACACGGCAAAACTTTGACCTGCAACTCTGAACCAACATCATCAAGCTGCCTCAAAACTACGCACCCCCATCCACTGTCACCAGGCGGAGGGATTTGTAACGCACAAACCAATCTTCCTCCAAGAACTGGGAAACCTTTTTTTCCAAAAACTTCACCAAGGGGCGCGCCTCCACCCATTCCAACAGGTCATCCCGCGCAACAAGCAAGTATGCAAAATTCCCCCCTTTCAAATGAACCACATCAAGAGAAACTTGCCAAAACAATGCCTCTTTGCCCATGGGGTGACCAAACTCCTTGGGCAACCTTGAAATCCGCCACTTGCCGGCTTCACAAAACTTTACCCACTACCAGACCACGCGCATGACTCCCAGCCACCAGAACTGCCCCTTCACCCTCCTCTGCATCTCAACTTTGCCCCAATGGCCAAGTTTGTCATGCAAACACCTCAGGATCACTTCCTGATATGTCCTAGATGTTGAAACCACAAGAGGGACGGGGGCACTCTGCCGCCACAATTTCCCGTCCTGGAGGTAGAAGTTCACTGCGCGTTGCCTTGCCCATTGGATGAACATATCTGTTTTGCCTTTGGGGAACCGCAGATCTTGCAAATAAGAATAAAAAACTGCGTAGCGTCTGGACTGAAGAAGCGGCAAGCAAACCCCCACCTCCACCACCCCTACTCAAATAACTGGAGATTTCACGTCTAACAGCTCCGCCCCCTTGTACATATCCTCTCAAGGATACCAAGACAGTGCATATGGAATTGTAAAGGCCTTCCCCAGAACGTGCACAACACTGAAGGAAAACAACTGTAGGAACCCCACCCATGGGTTCATTGGCGCGTTTGGCAGCGTTGGTGAATTGATTGTTTGCCCCAGGGCCTCCGTGTCTACCAAGAGTTCAAAATGAACACCCAACAGGAGGTTTTGAAGCCTTTGCACACTCTTTGTAACTCTGCACAGCTCCAACTTTGGTTGAGAATAGAAACTCTCCCTTTCCCTGAAGGTATACAACGCATAAAACACCCGCCAGTCCTTCCCATCCTCCTCCTGAATCAAACTCACTAGAGTCAACCACCAGTTGTATTCCTCTGTTTTTGTAGTAAAGATCCAAGACAATGATGTCGCGCCCAACTATCTCCTTGATATTTGAAAACGCATCTTAGCACCCAGTATTCCATTCCCACTTTGCACCCATTTGCGTCAAAGCTTGCAGGGGGCTTTCCACCTCCGCAAACCATTCAATGAACATGCCAACATAGCTACACAGACTCAGGAACTGGAGAATATGCAACACTGTCCGCAGAGTTGGCCACTCAAGAACTTTGTTCAACTTCTTCTCCATCACTTCTTCCCATTGTCTCTGCACATTTTCACCAGGGCATCCTTGATAGGTTGGTGCCCCCGCTCAATCATCCCTGCGCCTTCCGGATTGTACTCCGTCACACGGCAAAACTTTGACCTGCAACTCTGAACCAACATCATCAAGCTGCCTCAAAACTACGCACCCCCATCCACTGTCACCAGGCGGAGGGATTTGTAACGCACAAACCAATCTTCCTCCAAGAACTGGGAAACCTTTTTTTCCAAAAACTTCACCAAGGGGCGCGCCTCCACCCATTCCAACAGGTCATCCCGCGCAACAAGCAAGTATGCAAAATTCCCCCCTTTCAAATGAACCACATCAAGAGAAACTTGCCAAAACAATGCCTCTTTGCCCATGGGGTGACCAAACTCCTTGGGCAACCTTGAAATCCGCCACTTGCCGGCTTCACAAAACTTTACCCACTACCAGACCACGCGCATGACTCCCAGCCACCAGAACTGCCCCTTCACCCTCCTCTGCATCTCAACTTTGCCCCAATGGCCAAGTTTGTCATGCAAACACCTCAGGATCACTTCCTGATATGTCCTAGATGTTGAAACCACAAGAGGGACGGGGGCACTCTGCCGCCACAATTTCCCGTCCTGGAGGTAGAAGTTCACTGCGCGTTGCCTTGCCCATTGGATGAACATATCTGTTTTGCCTTTGGGGAACCGCAGATCTTGCAAATAAGAATAAAAAACTGCGTAGCGTCTGGACTGAAGAAGCGGCAAGCAAACCCCCACCTCCACCACCCCTACTCAAATAACTGGAGATTTCACGTCTAACAGCTCCGCCCCCTTGTACATATCCTCTCAAGGATACCAAGACAGTGCATATGGAATTGTAAAGGCCTTCCCCAGAACGTGCACAACACTGAAGGAAAACAACTGTAGGAACCCCACCCATGGGTTCATTGGCGCGTTTGGCAGCGTTGGTGAATTGATTGTTTGCCCCAGGGCCTCCGTGTCTACCAAGAGTTCAAAATGAACACCCAACAGGAGGTTTTGAAGCCTTTGCACACTCTTTGTAACTCTGCACAGCTCCAACTTTGGTTGAGAATAGAAACTCTCCCTTTCCCTGAAGGTATACAACGCATAAAACACCCGCCAGTCCTTCCCATCCTCCTCCTGAATCAAACTCACTAGAGTCAACCACCAGTTGTATTCCTCTGTTTTTGTAGTAAAGATCCAAGACAATGATGTCGCGCCCAACTATCTCCTTGATATTTGAAAACGCATCTTAGCACCCAGTATTCCATTCCCACTTTGCACCCATTTGCGTCAAAGCTTGCAGGGGGCTTTCCACCTCCGCAAACCATTCAATGAACATGCCAACATAGCTACACAGACTCAGGAACTGGAGAATATGCAACACTGTCCGCAGAGTTGGCCACTCAAGAACTTTGTTCAACTTCTTCTCCATCACTTCTTCCCATTGTCTCTGCACATTTTCACCAGGGCATCCTTGATAGGTTGGTGCCCCCGCTCAATCATCCCTGCGCCTTCCGGATTGTACTCCGTCACACGGCAAAACTTTGACCTGCAACTCTGAACCAACATCATCAAGCTGCCTCAAAACTACGCACCCCCATCCACTGTCACCAGGCGGAGGGATTTGTAACGCACAAACCAATCTTCCTCCAAGAACTGGGAAACCTTTTTTTCCAAAAACTTCACCAAGGGGCGCGCCTCCACCCATTCCAACAGGTCATCCCGCGCAACAAGCAAGTATGCAAAATTCCCCCCTTTCAAATGAACCACATCAAGAGAAACTTGCCAAAACAATGCCTCTTTGCCCATGGGGTGACCAAACTCCTTGGGCAACCTTGAAATCCGCCACTTGCCGGCTTCACAAAACTTTACCCACTACCAGACCACGCGCATGACTCCCAGCCACCAGAACTGCCCCTTCACCCTCCTCTGCATCTCAACTTTGCCCCAATGGCCAAGTTTGTCATGCAAACACCTCAGGATCACTTCCTGATATGTCCTAGATGTTGAAACCACAAGAGGGACGGGGGCACTCTGCCGCCACAATTTCCCGTCCTGGAGGTAGAAGTTCACTGCGCGTTGCCTTGCCCATTGGATGAACATATCTGTTTTGCCTTTGGGGAACCGCAGATCTTGCAAATAAGAATAAAAAACTGCGTAGCGTCTGGACTGAAGAAGCGGCAAGCAAACCCCCACCTCCACCACCCCTACTCAAATAACTGGAGATTTCACGTCTAACAGCTCCGCCCCCTTGTACATATCCTCTCAAGGATACCAAGACAGTGCATATGGAATTGTAAAGGCCTTCCCCAGAACGTGCACAACACTGAAGGAAAACAACTGTAGGAACCCCACCCATGGGTTCATTGGCGCGTTTGGCAGCGTTGGTGAATTGATTGTTTGCCCCAGGGCCTCCGTGTCTACCAAGAGTTCAAAATGAACACCCAACAGGAGGTTTTGAAGCCTTTGCACACTCTTTGTAACTCTGCACAGCTCCAACTTTGGTTGAGAATAGAAACTCTCCCTTTCCCTGAAGGTATACAACGCATAAAACACCCGCCAGTCCTTCCCATCCTCCTCCTGAATCAAACTCGCTAGAGTCAACCACCAGTTGTATTCCTCTGTTTTTGTAGTAAAGATCCAAGACAATGATGTCGCGCCCAACTATCTCCTTGATATTTGAAAACGCATCTTAGCACCCAGTATTCCATTCCCACTTTGCACCCATTTGCGTCAAAGCTTGCAGGGGGCTTTCCACCTCCGCAAACCATTCAATGAACATGCCAACATAGCTACACAGACTCAGGAACTGGAGAATATGCAACACTGTCCGCAGAGTTGGCCACTCAAGAACTTTGTTCAACTTCTTCTCCATGATACGTCTCCCGTCAGAAGCCACCACGTTCCCCAAGACCTCAAGTGCCAGAACGCAGACTGCCAATTTCTTTCCCAATACCGTAAGCCCCGCTTCCTTGATTGAAAACAGGACCAGTTCTAGAATTACCGCTTATTCCCAAATAAACTGGCGTACCGTAGGGGCCTCCGTCAAAACCACGCCTCCATAATCCCTTTTTGGGCCCTTGATACCGGCATTGTGGATGAAGATCTGAACACCTTCTGGAAGATTGTTGCGCAGTATCCTGAGCTTGGTACACCGCCACCAACTTATTTGTGCATTTCTGCAGCCACATCAACTACATCCTTCCCAATCAGGTCTCAAACGCAGTCAGCAGGCGCGAATTGGGATGGAGTTCCTGCTAATTGTAGCTCCCCATCACATCCACCAACCCATAACACGCGCACCCGGCCATTGAATCCAGGAATTCCACCACCCGCAGGGGCAAACCGGCATCACAGATAGTGAACAAGTTGAGAGGCTGCAGATCATGAACAATCTGTAGCTACTTCTTGTTTTGCTTGACAACCGCAAAGATTTGGCTAGAGTAACTCAACATGGACTGCTTGTAGAGACCCGTCCTTACGGGCTTGCACACCAACTCCAAGAAGGGTTCCCAAATTTTCCAAGGGATTGGGATTGGCGTGATCTGCCACAGCTTGTGCAGAACAATGGGGATAACATACAGATCACCAATTCCACCTTTTAGCAGCCCGCATTTGTCTGGGCCAAAAGCTAGGGTCTTTTCCCATAATACCAACACGGACACCAGCAAACCCCTTTTTTCTGTGCACAGCAAACCAGCGGGTCGGAATTTAAGAGCCTCAATCCGCTTGTTGGTGATCTGCACTGACTGCATTACCCAATCAGACTTCTTCAAGGGTGTCTCCCATGGGTCTCGGGACCAAGCAATTGGGCGCAAGGGTCCGTTCAGTCCCTGCAGCATTGGCTCTTTCCGTGGCCGGAACTTTTGCACCACCAGCTTAAACGTTCCTGCGTTGCATCTTGCCATACATACGCAACCATCATTGTTGTAAGTCCTAGAAATAACCAAACCAGGGCTTTTGCCTTTTCCCACAACTGTGGCATGATGGCAGGTGTTTTGAAACGCAGAACCTCCTGGAGATGCATACTGAGGAAGGGAAATTACTTCTGTTACCCATCCTTTCTGCCCTGCTCTGTTCCCACCTGCTCCTTGCTAGTCAACCACCTGCGCGGGGCTGGAGCTTTCCCCACGCGGTAGCCGCAGCTGACTAGGCAAAATCCTCCTCAGGGTGACCCTTGCAGTCAGCCCCCGCATCAAACTTGCCGTTGCCACACATTGGCAGCCTCTGCACCCATTTTCCCTTCCCGTGATTGCTGATAGTTGTCTCAAACCTTGCACCAAACACATCTTTGAGAGTTAAGGCTTCTATTTTTGCTTCCAGTTTGAAAGCCATCTGGGCCCAGAAGGGGAACATGAACAGCCAACCCAGGATCAAGTCTCCGCATTCCACCAAAAAGAAAGATAAAGGCTTCCAAACTTTTTCAACCACCACCTCCTCACCTTACACTAACCTGTCCACATGGCACTCTCCGCCTTTCAATGCCCGGAGCCCCATCACGCCTTCCTCCTTACCAATCCCAGCTCATCCACCAGTCTTGAATGAAGCAAGTTGACCATTGACCTGCTGTCCACCATTTCCCATACCTTCTGCCCTGCAACTATCATTTCAACATAAGCAAGCAGGACCAACGCAGACCTCAATTGGTAAAGTTTGTGACACAACTCTTCCTCTGCCACATTCATGCGCTGGACCTTTGTAGGAACCTGGCCTTTTCTGCACTCCCTCAACGCTTGGACCATCTCCTCAACAACCACTGGGGACAAAGCTGCTAGTTCTTGCAGCATTATGGGTACTGGCACCTCATTCCCCATCACCCTCCGCACAATCTCCTTGGCTTTCTTCTTCCCCATGGCACTTTCCAACTGTCCGTCTCCAGCAGGCGCGTGCGCACTTGCCCTTGGAAACAGTGATTGCTCACTGACATCAACATCCATCTTCTCTACTGCAATCCCCCGTTTGTTGCCAGTGCCCTCACTTTGGCTTCCACCCCTGGTGCTTCCCAGGTTTCAGGCGCGGTGACAATCCCAAGCTTTAACTGGGCGGTGTCTGGATGGGCCTTCACTCATTCCTGTATTTTTACCATTGGGGGGGGGGGTTGGCCTGTTGGGGAATCCACTGGTTTTCCTTTCATAAATATGTACAAGAGGCCGGATGGGCACACCAATCCTTTGCCCATTTCCTGTGTGAGATGGTTGCACAAAAACTTCCAGTCCCCCTTCTCTCCGCAATACCTGGACACGCAAACCGTGAACTCCAAAAGACCCACTAGAAGGTTGGAAGCCTTCTGCCATGTGAGGCGGCACTGCGCAAAGTTGGACTGGGGCAGCCAGAATTGTAGGAGCCATAGGGGCCTTGCTATGGTTAAGAAAGACTTGAAAATCCCAAAGGATCTCCCCCATCTCCACCACCGTTGGATGCGGGCCCTGCTGAAGCATTGGAGCGCAAGGAAATGTTGATGGTCCTGGGGCTAGTGCTTTGGCCGGAGCCAGTACTAAGAACGTCACTGAATTTGTTGAAACCACTGGGTAAGTTTGCGCCATGTCTGCAATGAGCTTTTACAAGTCAATTTTGCTTTCCACAGCCCGCTGGATGACCAACAAGTCCGCAAGGATTGAAACACTCCCATCTAATAATCTCTTCACAAGGCCATTTTTTTACAGGTATTGCTGCACCCAAAAGCGGAGTGTTGGCGCGTGTCTGCCCAAAAACACCCACTTCATCACCCCCGTTTTCCCCACAAAAACTTCATTTTTGGACTAGTACCCGTAAATAAACTCAAACTTTGACATGTATTCCACCAGTCCCTGGCGCATCCAAAACCCTCCATGCTGGATTGCCTCCGCTGCAGCCCACTCAAAATTTCTTTCCAGGAAACAAGGTTTGCGCTTTCCCCACCTTTCCAAAATCTCAATCTTCAGCCTTTCATTCCCAAAAATTTCTTCCACATCCCAAAGCTTCTCCTCCTCCGTGATGAACAGAAAAATTGTTCAAACCTTCTTGGTGCCCAATGTGCCCTTGGAATTGGCAATACCCTCAAACCTGGAGAGGGACCGTTCCACGTCTGTGGTGCTGAACCAAAGATGAGGAAAGTCCCAAGGCCTAAGCCACACCCAATGAGGAACTTCAGCCCCATGTCTGACAACCCCCCCTTGCATGGTGGTTGAGAAAACACGCTTGCCCATGGGGAAAAGAAGTAGGTAGCGGGTGCTGAGCTGGAGCATTAGGAGTTGGTTGTAAAGGAATAGCAGGTGAAATGTTTGATCCCAGTGCCGTGGTTGGGAGCATCCTGCATACCTTGGAGAGACTTAAGACAAAAGGATTCTCAGCCAGAACCTCAATGTGGAAAGTAAAAGAAAGCTACTCCCCTATTTGTCCTTGAGTTTGGAAGGCAATGATCTCAGTTTCTGTGAGGTTAAGAATGCTGCTTTGTTTTTAAGATTGAGAGAGGGAAAAGAGAGGAAAAGAAAGATGTTGAATTCCTTGCCTTTTCTTGTACCCAGATCCAATGGTAATATAAGATACCCCCCAAGCTGGGATTGAGGGTGCAGGATTTATTCCCACCCTCTCAACCCTAACCTAAGTACAAGCGCAATAACAGCCCAAAAAAAATGTAAAAGAAACCCTAAGCCCAGAACTGTAGCCTAACCCTAACCCATCCCCTGCCTGCTTACTGTTACTTACTTCCAGTTTTTCCTCCTCATGACGCAGCCCTCCGCGGCGCCCTACTTGGAACCCCCTGCTTTTTGGTATCCGCTTTGCGCGCCGCCACATTCCCTGCCCCAAAGGTTGGCTGGCTCTTGTGCGTGCCCCGCCCTACTTCCCCAAACTAGCTGCCCCAAACCTGGTTGGGCTGACTCCATTCTTGGGTCTTTAATGTCCAAGCAGGCAAAGGCGCCCCACATCCAGTCAAGCCCAACCAATGCCCAGTATGCCAGGCCCCGTGGCGCCTACTGCTGAGCCAGCAGCGTCCACTGCTGAGACAGCCCGCATCTGGGTGCTGAGCCTGACCTACTGGATGCTGAGGGCTCCAACCGCGGTGTGGTTCCCAATCAGAGACTATATAATGACACCACAGCATCACAAAGACTCTTGGAAGTCTCTCAGGATCATTAGCCCACTCCTTTAATGCATTTACAGACCTGCTGTAGAACTCAAATGTTTCTTTTGTTATAAAAACAAGATCTTTTGTGAAAGTTTTCCAATTTGCTTTCATTCCTACAACATGAAATAGAAGGGTTTTGCACTTATTTGTCTTATAAGTGAAATCCAACATAAAAATATGATGGAATTGTTTTGAAAGCTTTACTGCCTCAGGATGTGCTAAGTAAGGGGCCTCCAAGTGACCCTCTCCAGTGAACATTGACTGGTGAATCCAACTTGTTTCTTCAAGCTGTTCATACAGTACCTCCATAAAAGGTTTCCACTTTATTTCTGCAAGCGTTAACTTCCACTTAGTGTTATAGATTTTCCTGTCATGAACATAATTCCCTCAATCAAGCTTGCTCAATTTCCTCTTAAGCTGAAACTTATTGAGCCCATCATTCATATCTTCTATTAGATTTTCTAAGGCCACCCCCAAGTTTCTCCTCAGTTGAGGATGCACAGAGGCATGTTCAGATGGTTAACGGTTGTGTTGGTTTTCTTTGTAGGGAAATCACCACAAGGGGTCTGCCTTTGTGCAACTTGCATGGATTAAAAACTTGCACCCAACCTTCCTTGTGTGATTTTGTATAGACCATTTGGTAAAAAGTTGTCCTGAATAGGAACCATTGCAATCACAGGCCAAATCCACATATTTATCTTTCTTTGGTTTAAAAACTGTCAGAGGGTAAAAATTATTGATAGCCCATGTTTTGAAATAGTTTTGGGCCTCTTCCCTAGTAGGAAAGGTTTTCAAAGGAGGTGGGTCAAGTGGATCTAGTAAAAATTCATTTGTTAAGTAATAGTTTCAGTTACATGCACCCCATTAGTTTCAATAAAATTAAATACAGCAAAGACCTCAGTAACATAAAATGTTACTCACAACCAGAGGTTGCATCCCACTGTAAAATACTTTGTTCCTCAATTGTCACCTTTGATTAGGATGCAATTGGGGCTTCCAATGTTCCATTACCCAAATCTTTTTTTTCTTTTTCCAAAACTTTGTTGATGGCACTATCAATGTAGACCTTCCATGCAGCCATGTCAGAAGAAGGAGGGCTTTCCACTGTTCCCATGAAAAAAAATGCAATGCTATACTTCAGTATTCAATCCAACTTTCAATTGAACAAACAAAGTTTTCTCACTTTTGAGTTGAGAAAGAATGGTTTTCACATTTTTATATCATTTCAATTTTCACTTTACTTTCACTTTTGTTTCACTTTAAAGTCACTTTGGAATCACTAGGTGTGGAACAAAATTCCCATAAAGTATGTTTTGATCCCAAATTTGGGTTTATGGAACCCAAGTGTGGCCCAGGGGGTGCCCAAAATTTTGGCACAACTTCCAGGGGGTTGCGCACCCTCAAAAACGGCAGTTTTGAGCCTTGTATGGGGGTACATGGCTCCATATTTCTGTGTTTAGGGGTTAAAAGGCTCCTTTACAACCCCCCAGGGGTTTCGCATGTTTGTGATGGCCCTTTGTAGTCGTCTATGGGCCCCCACAGCTCATTTGAGACGTGTGGGGCCCTACACAACTCCCACACAAATGGAGTTGTGAATTTAACATCAACCTTGGTTTATAATTGAAAAAAACAAAAAGAAAGTTCAGAAAGTTTCAAATATTAGTATTTATCTTCAAAACCAGGTATTCATGTCTGGTCATTTATCTGTAGCATTTTAAATGAGAAGTTAATGCCACTTGACAATGGTATTTATCACACATAGAAATGAAAATGTTAAATTTAAATTGTGTTTTGATCACTCCTATATCAATAAAGTGGCATGTTTTCTTTTAGCTTAGTTTTGATTTAATTGAAAATCAAAAATCATGTTTATTTTTCAAATTTATCCTATAAACAAAAACTTCATTCCCAATCCAATTCATTAAATTAAAATAAGTACAAAAATGTGGGAAATGCTCTGGTATACATCTAAATGGTTTTTCAAGCTTTTCTGGGGGAATTCCTTTGCGCAGTTTCCAGTGGGCTTGATTTCTTCATTAAGTTGCACTGCAGATATTGGAACACAGCCAAGTTCCAATTGGCCAAGGACAAGATATTGGGACCCCCCTCACTTGCTCCACTCCTCATTGATTTTGCATTTACCTCCAAATGCAGGTTTCTATTGAGGCTGAGGAAAATCCAGTTATGGTTTAAGGAAAACTAATTTAGGAATAATGCATGAATTAAGCTTAGAATAATTGGACCTACAATTTTAATGGTAATGAGATATGCAAAGGGCCACAGAATTGGCATATGTTCAATGGGATTATGGCCAGATGGATAAGATTTATTGAAAATTTTATCAAAGAAAAGAAATAAATAACAAAATCCTCCATATTTAGAGAATCCTTAAGAATGTTCATTAATTGAAAAAATTGTTTTCTGGAAGTCTTTTAAGTTGAATTTATAATTGCTTTTACTCCTTTAGAGTGGTAATAAAATAAGGTGTTTTGGAATTGCCTTCCCTTTAAAAGCTATTGTAAGTCTGCACAATAATGTTTTCAATTAATGGCTGGTTTCTTTGAGGCTTAAAATAGGTACCAGATCAGACCTAGATTAACCATTACCTGTGATTTATAGGATGTTTGGAGATTATACCAAATGGATATTAATCATTGGAAGGGGTTGATCCAGAGGTTGATTAGATATATTTGATCTTAAAAAAGATTCCAAAACAAGGATAAGGGTTTCCTTGAAGGGAATAAATCAGGGGAGGATCTAAAAGGATGGTTTAAGTACAGGGGACTGGTCAGAAAAAGAGTTTTTAGCTCCTTTTTTTGTGCCCTCTCTCTAAATGGGTGTTGTTACTGATTGATCAAGGTTGTTTCTTTTATTAGGTGCAAGATATTATAGGTCTCACAAAAAACGTATTCCAAGAACCTGGTGGGGTTTTTTCAATTGGTTGGTGATGATTTTGATAATTTTTTTTTGATTTCCTTTCACCTTCTGATTATTTTTTATTGGTTCAATTATGGGATTTTTTCTGGGCAGTACCACAGATGGATGGGATGATGGATTATGATAGGTGGGAGTGATGGTGATAAAAACTGGACAGGGCAGAGAGAAAATCTATAAAGAGAAACGTCCTACCCCCAGGGGTGCTCAAGGCTTCCCTTGGGGCTCTCTCTGTAAGATTTATTTACAGGGAGGTAAAAATACATGAGGAATTCCTGCTGGTTTTTAAAAATTAATAAAGTTCTGTGAGATATTCTTTCTGGTCTTTTAAACAATGTAGCAAATGTTTTTCATGCATGAATACCCTTGCAAATAGTGCTTTTTAGTGCTAATAAGATATTTTTGGTGCTGATTTCTTGTTTGTTACTCAGTTTTCCTCCTCCATTGATATATTGTGGTGTAGTCCTTGGCTGATTTTGTGATGGTGGTTTGTTAGATACTGCATGGTCCTGAATGCACAGATTTCTGTTTAGTGCTGGGGTGATCTTTTACTGGTGGTTTTTTTGGTACTACATAAAACTGGCTACATATATTTCTTTGTAGTTCTGGGGTAATTTGAAGTTTTTACTTGCTGCATTTCCCCTGTTATGGTGGCTGGTTTTTTTTTGTACTGCATGTAATATCTTGCATATAGTTCCATGTATAAAGGTGAGGTGATTTGGTGGTTTATTTTTGTTTCACTGACCCTGGCCTGGTGAATGGTTTTTTTTGGAACAGTGTTGGCAACCATTATCTTGCATATATCCATTTTTACATTGGTTTCAAAGCCTTTTCTTATGTGATTGGTTGTATATTTGGTCCAGGTGTTTCAGTAATATTTTAATGGTATGCATTTAGGACTTCCAAGGCATATCAATATGAAATTCACTGGTTGGTGATAACTGATTAGGAGATGAACTCGGCATAATTGACTGGGGCTGCATCTTCTAAACCATGAGAGAAAGAGGGTTAGTTTGGCTGAGTGACTATAGGTTATTTTTGGTGTGAAATCAATTCCTGAGATTATTCTGAGGATTTGGATTATCTTTATACCATAAAATTGACTCTGATGGCTGCAGGTAAGGTTTGGTCTACCACACCAATAATTGATTTGGCAGGTATGGAAATTTGGCTTGAGTTTTGGCCAAGTTTAACTTTGGACTAATACACAAAAACCTTGCTGTGTGCCAAGTTTTGCTTGGCTATGTGCCAATTTGCACTTGGCTATGTGCCAATTTGGGCTTGGATATGTGCCAAGTTGGGCTTGGCTATGTGCCAAGTTGCACTTGGCTACGTGCCAAGTTGCGCTTGGCTATGTGGCTTGGCTATGTGCCAAGTTTCACTTTGCTATGTGGCTTGGCTATGTTCCAAGCGGGCTTTGGTGGGCACCATGAATACTTTAAGGGGTGCCCAGAACACTTTAGAAAGACATTTGCTAATTTGGGTGGGTGCCCAAATGGGCTTGAAAGACAATATATTCCCTTTGGTGTGAATATAATAATTGTTATTCTATATTCATCAAAAATTGTTTTTTATCCCATGGAAAATGGTTTTAAACCTTCTTTTCAGGTTTTTATACCATTTTCCAGAATGGGAATGGTGCACCCCACTCAACATGCAAGAGGGGGGGGACTGGCGGTTCCAGTTACCCAGTGATTGTTGGAGCTAGCCATCAAAACTACACTGATCAGGAGTTTTGATGGCCTGCGCATCTTTGACAGCCAGGTAAAAAAAACACATTTGTTTCTCTTGAAAAAACTGGAGCAAAGAATGGAAAAGAAATACAATCATGTATCTGTAATCATAAGAATAATCTAAGGTCTTGGCAGTTATATGGTATTGTGGATACCATCAGCAATTGTTTTGAGATAGGCAAGGGAAAATTTACTTATTTTTAACCTCAATTTTTTATTTGATATTTATGTCCATCTTCTTCCAAACCTCATGCATAAATAAATCTCCTTATTCTTATTCTTTTGGTTTATCCTTCCCCAATCATTTATAGGTTTTCCAAGGGAAATGAAAACTTGGTATAAAGATCCTATGACAATGATGCAGCATATCTTAAAGCCTGATCTTTTGATAACAGTAACATTCAACCCATAATTTCCAGAAATTTTGAAGTTCAAAGCTAAATTAATGCCCAATAAATTACTAATAGTACACCTATTTTGAAAAATGCATCATTTTGGTAAGTTCTTTGCTAAATTAACACCAAAAGGCGTCATTGGGGTGATTATAGTAAAGAAATTACAATAATAATGCCTCCTGGTGTTTTTTCCCACAATAGTAAGCCATTTTATCCCACATAATGATATGATGGCCAGTTGTCCCACACCATGGAGTGGGAAAGTGGAATGTCCCCCCCTTGATGCGCCTGAGGGAGGGCAGGGGGCTTGGCCTTCCAGCAGTACAGTTTTTCAAAAATTTTCAGCCTGCTCATTTTTGATAACAAGGCAAAAACCATGCAGCAATGGCAGTTTTTAGTTGGCTTTTTAAAGGACCCAAGAATTTCAGCAGTTTGGTCAAAGCTGTTGCAGTGTGAACCTGAAGCCTGTGCAATGATGACAGCCAGTGAAAATTTGAACAGCACCCACTTTTTTGAAAGCCATTCTGAAAGCCCAAAGGGCCCAACATTTTGACTTGGGATTTGAAATTGACTGGGAATTGTTGTGTTTTTGATGTCCAATTCAAAACCTGCTTTACCACAGTGGTTTTGAAAAATCCACCCAGGTGCTGTGGGTTGCCACCTCACCAGCCTGGGCTGGGGTTTTAAAATCCTTCCCATTATTTTTTTATTTCTAATTTTTGTTTTACATTTTTTAATTTATATAAGGGCATCAATTCTCTCATAGGCCCTACCCTTCAACTTGCAGATATTATATGTCTTCCCATCATCAGGCAGAAATTTAAAAATAATTTATGACATGGATGTTTCAAGAATTCAATTTTTAAAAAAATTCAAAGATGCAGCCCTTTATAGGGGTTTCTTCAACCCTAAAAATTAATTTTTGATAATTTCAGAAGGATTAGAAAACCTTAAAAAACTTATTCAAAAAATCAAAAAAATCAAAAAAAAGAATATCATTGCATTTTTGGAAAATTTTCTTTGACTTCAAAATTAATTTTGTGTTGTGATTTAAACTCTTATAAATTTAAAAATCTAATAAAACATCTTCCAAATATTTTTTTAGAAAGTTTTGGATTTATTCTTTGCCTCCAAAAATTGAACACAACATGAAAACAATCAAAAATAACACATACTTTTCAATTTTCTTTTTTACATCAGGCATCAATTTTTCTCTCAATTTCAAATATTTAAAATAATTAAGAAAAAAATTAAAATATTAGAATGAAAGTTATTTTGACTGCTTACCACAGGATTTATCCCCAAAAATATATATTGAAATTGAAATAATTCAAAATAAACAGGGTGGTATGTCTTGGTTTATCCTTTTTTTTGTTTTGTTTTCCTGAACCAATGAATTATGATATGAAATATTTGAAGCTTCAGGTTTAAAGAAAGCCTTTCAATTTTTCCAAACATGAACTTTTGTTAATTTTTGAGGAACCATTTGTGTCTCAAAACTGTAACCAAAAAAGGATCACAATAAACCCCTTTTAGGTGGCAGCCCACTTTTTTGAGCCCTTTGCAATGCATACATTCAATATGAATTTTACTTTTTCCTGGGGACCTCCTCTCATCTTGGAGTGCTCCAATCATTTTAGAAACCATTAAATTCACCTATTCTACACCACACCACACCACACCACACCACACCACACCACACCACACCAAACCACACCAAAACACACCATACCAAACCACAGCAAACAAATCAATTCTCCTGGATTAAAATCATTCATCAAAAATACAAATTTTCATCTCATCAACAATGGTTTTGGTAAAAATTTTCAATTTTTCACCTCAAATCCTCAACTAATCAATACCCTGAAATAAATACTTCAAAAATAATCTTTTCAATATTAAATTTAGTCTCTGAATAATTCTTTTCACTCAATTTCTACTCAACGTCTTTCTGAAGTATATGTTAAATTATGGGTACACTCAGTATTTGTAATCCAAATGTGATGCACATATGGGATTTTACTGCGCATTGGACATAATGTGGGCCACTTGGGCCTATTTTGATGTATTTGGATTGGGGCATATGGGTGCCCCAATAAATTTTCTATTCCTGTTGATACATGGGCCTGGTATAGGCATTAGTGGGCCCAAGGTTCATTTTGGACAAAATTTTCCAGACAGGCCCGCCCACCAAAGCGTGTAGTATTCAGGATTTGGGCTTGGACAGCCTGTTGGGGCCATCACCCATGTTGCAACCAACTAGGGGCTGCTTTTTCTTGATTTTGGCCCCTTAGAGGGCCCAAGGGCCTGTGCAGGTACGTCATAAGGGCCAGAGGCCCTCAAAGGGAGTCCCTCCACCACGGTTGTGGGGGCTGGGGCTGTCATCCCTGGCTCCATCCCCTTACCTTGATCAAAATTGCAAGGGGAAGGGGTGGTGGCTGGCTGGTCAGCAGGACCTGGCCAGGCCAGTTGCATCAAGAAAACTGGCAGTGGGGGGTTTTTATTGCCCTCCCACCTATTTGAGGTGGAGATTTGGGGCACAAGCATAATTTTGGTTCCAACATGGTCCATTTTTGGGGCCAGCGGGTGGTTTCATAAGGAAACCAGCTTTTCAGTGAATTCATTTTTTTAACAAGAGCAGTTGTAATGGACAACCAGCCAGGGTTAAACAGTAAAGGGGCTGGTTGAGCCCTGTGAGGGTGGAAACACCAAAATAAACCGGAACATTCCAGTCAAAAAGGTTCAAGGAATATTGCCGTGTGTACTGATACAGCCCAAACCAATTAAAAAGGCCTGTAGAGCCTGTAGAGCCAATTTGGGTTTGGAGGTTTGGTTTTTCTCTTGTCATTGAATGAGGCCACATGAGGGCCATCTTATTTATTTAAGGAGCTCTTACCCCTGCTGTTTTTCGCTCATACATTCATCAATCAAATCAAATTCACAAGTTTGCCGCCCCTCTGCCTCAAGTAAATCAATCATAAAACATTATTGTCTCAGCAGTTATATTTATTGGGAAATGTTAAATTCACGGCTAATTGAGCCGTGGACAGGGCTCAAATGGGGCTATGTGGCATGCCACACGGTCCAATCCAAGCTGTGTACAACCCCCCACAGCTCAAAGAGTTGCATGGTAAACCCAGCCTGGTCCAATGGTGTGTTCAATTCCACACAACTAAATTCAAGCTGTGTGGATTTGTACACGGCTCAAATGTAGTTATGTGGCATCCCACATGCCACTGGACCATGGTGAGCCAAAAAAAAAAATTGAATGATTGGGCATTAACATAGCCCATGAAGCAAATGAACCTTTCAAAAAACAGGAATCAACCAAAAAAATCAAAGAAATCTAAAAATGTTGATTTTTTGGTTAAAAAAAAAACAAAAAAATTAAAAAATTAAATAAAAAAAAACCTGGAATATACAATGGACTAGCCCTAAAGTAAAAAGACCCAAAAAACACAAGTAATTGGACTAGCCCCAAAGTAAAAACACCAAAAAAAAGACAAGTAACTTGACAAGCCCTAAAGTAAAAACACCAAAAAAAAGGCAAGTAACTTGACAAGCCCTAAAGTAAAAACACCAAAAAAAGACAAGTAACATGAAAAGCCCTAATTAAAAAAAAACCAAAAAAAATACAAGTAACTTGAAAAGCCCTAAAGTAAGTTCAACTTGACTAGCCCTAAAGTAAAAGGGCCCAAAAATTAAAGAAGTTTTTTGAACAGCCCTAAATTAATAGTTCCAAAAAAATACCAGTCTTTTGAGCAGGAAAAAGATACAAGAAGTAATTTGACAAGCCCTAAAGTAAAAGTGCCAAAAAAAATACAAGTCTTGTGACCAGCCCTTGACTGGTGAATCCAAATTGTTTCTTAAAGCTGTTCATAGAGTACCTCCATAACACTTTTTTTAAAGATTGTTTGGTAATCAACATAATTTCTGCCATCAATCTTGCTCAATTTTCTCTTAAGTTGTAACGTATTGAGCCCATCTTTCATGCCTTCCTTAAGTAGATCCAAGGCTTGCCCAGAGATTCTCCTCAGTTGAGGATGCACAGAGGGATGTTCAGATGGTTGATGGTTATGTTGGTTTTCTTCATAGGATATTTTCCACAAGGGGTCTGCCTTTGTGCAACTTGCATGGAGAGATCAAAACTTGCATCCAACTTTCATTGTGTGAGTTTTTCTAGACCATTTGGTAAGAATCTGTCCTGAATATGAACCATGGCAATCACATTCCAAATCCACATATTTATCTTTCTTCACGTTAAAAACTGTAAGAGCTTAACAATGCTTCATAGCCCATGTTTGACAATAGTTTTGGGCCTCTTCCCTAGTAGGACAGGTTCTCACAGGAGGTGGTCAAGTGGATCTAGTAAACATTCAATGGTTAAGTAATAGTTTCAGTTACATGCAACCATTAGTTTCAATCAAATTAAATCCAGAAAAGGCCTCAGTAACATAAAATGTTACTCACAACAAGAGTTCAAATCCTACTGTGAAAACATTTGTTCCTCAATTGTCACCCTTGATGAGGATGCAATTGGGGCTTCCAATGTTTTGTTACCCAAATCCTTCTTGTCTTTTCCAAAGATTTGTTGATTTCACTATCAATGTAGACCTTCCATGCATCCACTTCAGAAGAAGGAGGGCTTGCAACTGTTCCCGTGCAAAAAAAATGAAATTTTATACTTCAGTATTCAATCCAACTTTCAATTGCACAAACAAAGTTTGCTCACTTTTGAGTGGAGAAAGAATTGTTTGTAGGTTTTTATATGATTTCAATTTTCACTTTAATTTCACTTTGGTTTTACTTTAAATTCACTTTTGAATTGCTAGGTGTGGAAAAAAATTCCCAAAAAGTATGCTTTGATCCCAAATTTGGGTTGACAGAGCCCAAGTGTGGTCCAGGGGGTGCCCAAAATTCTGGAACAACTTCCAGGGGGTTTCAGACCCCCAAAAACAGCAGTTTTGAGCTAAATTGCCATGTTTGGGGGGTAAAAAGCTGCTACACCACCCCCAGGGTTTGCACATGTTTGGAAAGGCCCTTTTTAGTTTTCTATGGGCCACCAAGGCTCATTTGAGCTGTGCAGGCCCCTACACGGCTCCCACAGGATATCCTTGTTTATGGGTCTCCATGGGTGATTTGAGCCGTGTAGGCCCCTACAAGACTCCCACAGGACCTACTCCCTCATGAATTTAACGTCATCCTATTTCTTTGATTACTTCTCCTTTGCCTAAGCTGATTGCTGGCATTAATTTTCACAGAATCAAATCCTATTTTCACTTCATTTTTTTAAAAATAAAATATCTTTTCACCATGGATCAAGAATACATCCACCCAATTTCCAATAATTTTCACCAGTCCCATGCTCCATTATTGCATGTAATGAAACTAATGATTCAACTCATATTTTTACTTTCTGATCTACTCAAACAGCTGATTCCACCCTGGTGCCCCTTTTCCTGACCTATCATATAGCTAAAAGGAGGAGGTAGTTGAGGATATACAATCATGGGAAATGTTCCATGGATATGCCATATCTACAACAGTATCCAATTGCAAGAAACACACCTAGAAATATCAATTTGATAAATCCATGAGATATAAACCCACAAAAGATACCAAAATTTTTTCAGAATCAACAAATACAAATTTCCCTGTCAGATTATCTGGTAATTGTCCAAAAATATTGTATTGAAGGTCAAATTTTATTTCCAGAAAATAAACATCTGTCTTAAAATGAACCTCAAGCTCATGTAATCAACAGAAGAATTCAAGGGAAGCAAAAAGATACCATAGATAATTTAACCAAAGCTTGTTTTACCCCATTAAAATTTTAAAATTCTCTTATGAAATTCTTTTCATCTCCTGTTCATACTCACCTCAGTAATATTTACAATAAAATATCATAAATTGAAAAATATTATCTTGATGGCCAATTTATCATTGAAACCCTCAAACTAGAACTCCACAATTATTTTTTTTTTAATAAAAAATTGAAAACAGTGTGTACACATCAATTTTTTATTTATTTCACACCCTGATTCCATAAAATTTACCAGATATTCCCTACTCTTCTCACAATGAACTGCAAAAATAAAACAAAAAAATTTTGGAATCCCCCTTCTGCATATTTTTGGGGTAACAAAATCTTGAAGAACTTTTTAAGTTGCTTTCTATTCTCTATATCAAGATATAAAATATAACTATCAATAAGCCCTTTCTGAATTTCAGGAAATATTAGACAATAAAGAACCCAGGTTGATTTTTGCAGAAAAATAAAAAGAATCAATTATTTCCATTTACAAGAATATCTCCATTCTTCTAATCATCCTTTCTGTATCTATCATATTTTCTGAAATCAAATCAAAACCTTTGTGGGAATAACTTTAAATATTAACATGAATGGAAGGACTGTAAAATATTTGAAAACACTTGCTAGTAAGCATCATCAAGTAGCTCAGGCCCAACCTATGACCAGACTCAGGTCAAGCTTTCAGCAAGCTAAGTTCCAGCTTTGAATAAGCTCCACTGCACAGTCACTATGCATTTTGCACAGTGATTGTTGTTGAGTTCAAACTTCAAAAGAAGATAGATTTCAGTAAATGGGGAAAACATAGAAATAAAAAAACTTGTGTGACCACCTTCAAAAGAAGACTCAGCAAGAATATAGGAGGTGCAGAAAATAGTTGAGTATTAAAAGCTGTACCGGCAGTATGAGGGGGTGTAACACAAGGAGCAGGCTGTCAGATTGCTACTATTGCATAGCAAGCTGCAAAAGTAACAAAAATAACATGAAAATAAAAATATTAAAATTAACCTAAGAAGGAGTGGGAAAACCATTAATATTGGTGCGGAAATGAATTCTCCACCCAAGATTGGGTAGGGTCACTCTTTGACCCCACCCTTGAAATCCAACTCCTTATACTTTTAAATAATTAAGAAAGGAAAGACCAAAATACCATGGCACCACTATGTTACTTTTTTGGCCAATTAAATATTTCAAACGTATTGTCACGTATAGGTTCCAAACCTAAAATTCAGACAGAATTGAGGGGTTGTGGATATTTTAGGAGTTACAGACAGGAATGTGTTCTGTCACAATTCTTGCACGCAGCCGCAGAAGCCAATACACCCACTCGCAAAAGAGCTGCAGAACTGTCACTCTTTCAAGCCGTGTATGCAGCCCTGGGCGTCTGACAAGTACATAGCGGCGGGAATACAAGTTGACAAAGTGACAGGCGGCTTGAGGAACCTAGGTACTGCGTAAACATGCTACAACCTACACGGGAAAATTCTTCATATGTAATACATGTTCCCATGGATAGTAGATAGCCTTAAAATACATAAAAGTATATAAAAATACCTCAATAACCTTTATACATATTTTTTAATAGAATATAATTCAAAATACCAAAAATGTCGAAAATGTCGAAAATAAGATAATGACTATTTCTAAAAATATATTCAAATACTTAAATATACAATTATGTAAACTACAAGACATTAGTAGATTTGTGACATACTAAGAAAAATATTTATGTAAAAATATTACATAAATAATCATGAATTATATTTTGAAATAATTATTTTTAGTAAATCAACTAAAATTCAAAAATAAGGAGTAAAATCAATTTCATGACTTTACTCCAATGATTTAATACATAATGAGAACTCATCTGACATCGGACTATCCGTAGGAATGTCTATTAAAATAAATATTAACTTACTGGGAACATTTACTAAGGAAAATTAACTAAATAATAAATAACATGGACAGATTAGTGTTATTCACAAACACCAATTATAAAGTAGAATAATTCCCATACCCTGTAGAATTAGATGTTACTCGTACTACAGCACCAGGAACACGTGACAGGCTACCACTGGCTACCCTTCTAGCCTTAATGTCCATCCCTTTGAGCCCATGTTAAAAGCTTAAATGGTTTTTTGAGAAACCAGGACCACTGCCAAATTCATTGCAAGAATGTAAGTCGTGAGAATAGGAACAAAGCATTGAAAACAAGAAATACCAAAGGTTCTGTGGGCGGATGATACTCTGATTGTAGGTGGCAGGTGAGGACTTGAATTGTTCAGAAGGGGCAGCTAAGATAAATGCGATATGAGTGACAGGATTCTAAGAGAGGAGGGACAAAGAATTGGTACGTCTGAATGGCCTGGAAGGTTAGAAATCAATGAACACAGATAAGAAGTGATGGAAGAGAATGAATCTAAATAAAATAGATGTCAGCAAGATGATGATGGACATTGGATCACTGGTTGCAGGATTGTACAAATTGAGTTTCATCGAGAGACTTGGTTAGGTGATCTTGATCCAAGGGTGGTGATGCTTGATCCAACGGCAACGGTGTTGTTTGGAGATGTGTGAGAAAAATGAGATGAGTCAATTAGAGATTAGAAGTGAAGGATGACCACGGTCCTCCCGAGTCTGAGAGGAGAAAGATCAAGCAGGCACTCCAAGTTTGAAGTACAAGCGCCGGGTTAGAGCTTGAGTGAGTTCAAGCGGGGAAGGTCCCAGGTGAATTCCAACACCCCTCCTTGATTCAATATCCATCAACTTGATTTCCTCAGGAGCTAATATGGGCAACCAGCCTGTCTATGGAGGCTTTGCTAGCAGGTTTTGTAAGAGCATTGGCTACCATCTGTTCAGAAGGGACAAGAAGAACTTCTATCTTGTTGTTGATGAGGTCTTCTCTCAGTCCTTTGGTTTTTATGTTGATGAAATTAGTTATGGAGTTTGTTCCAAATTTCTTAACTTTATTGTACAGTCCCTTGTTGTCTGTTAAGTGAATGCTAAGAATCAACGGACAATTCCAAAGTTCATCAATGAGATGGTTTATCCACCAAGCTTTGAGTTGGGAGTCGCTGAGGGCATTACATTCTGCCTCTGTAGAGGAGAATGTTACGTTGCGTTGCTTCCTGCTAGTCCAGTATAGGGGAGCGCCAAAGAGACTAAAGATGAGCCCAGTTTGGGATCTGCAAGTCTCTGGATTGTCTCCCCAGGTGGCTTCACTGTAGCAAATCAGAGCCAGGGAGTTGTTCTTCTTTGAGAGGACGAGTTTGAGGTGTTTGGTTGCAGCCAGATATCTCCACACTTGAATGAGTTCATTCCAGTGGGAAATGCCCGGCTTGTGGTTGAATCGTGCAAGGTTGGAGATGGCAAAGGAGATGTTGGGACAAGCAAGAGAGGCAATGTGATTGAGCCTCCCAATATGGCGTCTGTAGTTCTTGTTGAGATTGGCAAACTGATTGTGTTCTTCGATGGAGGCTGGAGTGAGTTGGAGTTCTGGGGTGCAGGGTGTTGAGATGGCATTGAGAATTATGCTTTTCAGCGCCGCCAAACCTTTGTCGATGTGCATGGGCAGTCAGAGACCAATATTTTTTGGCGCTTGGTTCACCTTCATGCCCAGGAGAGTGTTAGGACGATGGCTGGAAGAGTTTGGGAATTTTTTAAGAAACATTTGTTTTAAGTCTTGAGAGTTTCCGCACACCAGGAGGTCATCTACATGAAACAAGAGCGCAGAATCTTTGGACCTGTTGGTGTACAGGAAAGGATCTGCATCTGAAGGCGTGTAGCCAAGACTTAGGATCCAGTTGCAGAGGGTGTGGTACCAGTTTCTTGGGGCCTGTTTAAGACCGTACAGTGATTTCTTAAGTCTGAGGATTGGAGATTTTCTGTTGCAAGAGGGTGGTTGGCGGATGAATACTTCTTCCTCCAGATTGGCATGGAGGAACGCGCCTTTCACGTCAATTTTCAGAATATCTAGGTTTTTGTCCAGAGATAGGAGCAGTAGGGAACGCAGGGAAGTGGTTTTACCTGTTGGAGCATAGGTGTCAAAGTAGTCAACACCAAATTGTTGCATGAATCCTTGGACGCAGAGTCTGGATTTGTGAGTGGGAGCTTTGCCATGTGCATTCTCCTTCAGTCTGAAAACATTGGTTGTGTTTAGGATATTCAACGGTTTGGGACCAAAGTAATCCTCCAAACTCGGAGAGCCTTGCAGGTGTCATTTTCCTTTTTTAGGGAAGTTGCCCATTTGGGTATCTTCAGAGCTTCGGAGACGGATTTTGGAACAGTGAGATTGATGAAGCCATATCTATCTGGTCTATGGAGAGTTTTTAATCACGTAGATCTTGGGTTTTGGATGATGGGATGAGATGATCATTGACTTCCTCGGTGCTGTTCAGTGATTCATCATTGGACTGGTTTGATGAGAGTTTGATTTCTGGAGAGGAGGAGCTTGTTGGAGAGCCTGGCTCGATTTGTTGGATGTTGGGTTTGATGCCGACAGGATCCTTGTCTGTATGGGACAAGCTGGCATTCTGTGGAAAGTTTTCTGACGAGGTGGAGTTGTTTGACTGAATTGAGAAGTTGGGGTTGGTAGCTCCAAACTTTACATTTTTGGTCTTGAAGATTGATCCGGATTGGTTCAGGACACGATAGGAGTGGAGCCTAGGAACTTATCTGACCAGAATTCCTGATTTGCCTTTCTTATTGAATTTAGACAAGGAGTTCTTGTCTTTGATGTTCAGGTAGGTCAGGTGGGATCCAATTGGCTGTAGGTAGTGAGGTGAAAGAGAACTTCCGTGCATTAGCACCCAGGGAGAGGGCTCACAAGAAACTTTTGGTATTTGGTTCAGGGCTACTGCGCAGGCTTTGATGGTCTTGTGCCAAAGAGTTTGAGGAAGTTTGGTGGATGAGTGAGTTGCTCTTACAGCTTTGGCAAGTGTTTGGTTTTCTCTTTCTGCCCTTCCATTGTGCTTGGGATGGTAGGCTTCCGAAGGATTTGTTTGATTCATTTGGATTCAAAGAAGTCCTTGAGTTTATTGTTGATAAACTCTCCTCCTCCATTGGAGCAAACTTCAGCACGGGAAGTAGCCGCGTTTGTGAAATTTGTTTTTGAGAATAAAGATGAGAAAATTGGCAGCTTTGCTCTTGAGTTTTAGAGGGAAGGCACCAATTTAGCCTGAGAAATTGTCAACGAGAGTCAGCAAGTATTGGTGATGACCTTTTGACTGAGGAGATATGGGTCCAATGAGATCAAGGTGGATTTGTTTGAATACTTTGCTTGCAGGGTTTGACAAGGCTGTGAATGAGTTTCTATTTATCTTTCCAAGGTTGCATCCCATGCAGGCAAACTTGCTTTTTATTTCTTGGCCAAGAGATTTTCCCAAAGATTTTTCCATTCAATCAACGCTTGCATGTCCCAGGGTTCTGTGTAAGAGGTGAACTTCTCCTATGGTCATTTGCAGGGCAACCAGAGGATCCGGGTCATCTATCTTCAGGATTTTGTGAGAGATTTGGCCAGAAAGGCAGGTTTTGTCTTGACGCACAAGATGGAACAAAGAGGGATTCTTGGTGTTGTCCACAAGGAGGGAGCATCCTTTGAGAAGGAATTTGCCGAGCAAAAGGAGATTGATATTGGCATCGGGGACCCAGCAGGCATTGTTCAGGGTAATCTGGTTTGACCCAACGGTCAAGGTTGCAGTTCCTTGGCCTCTAATGGACAGGGTTGCCCCAGAATTTCCGGTTTTGATTTCATCCGTGCATTTGTCCATCAAAATGTTAGAGAAGTATTGATTATCATTGAGCAGGTGAAAGGAACATCAAGAGTTGAGCACAAAGCTGTTGGGTCCCAGGGAGTCTGAGTGTGTGGATCTGCAGAAGAAAGAGAAGAAATGCGCCACTTCCTCTTCAGTTTTCTTTCACGGCTTTTTTGTTTCAGGATTGGCCGGCCTGAGGTGAGTAAATTCGGACCAACATTCTTCTTGTTTGTGGTTTTGGACCTTTTTGTTGTGAACACCGTTTGTGCATCTGGGGTAATCCAGATTATAAAGGGAAATTTTGCTTTTCAAGGTGGCTTCCTCTTTGGTGGCTTTGATCTCATTTTTGTGTTGGGTGAGAAGATTAAGTATGTATTCAACCGTGATGGTCCCAACTCCGTGCAGGATTTGAGACTGCATTGATTTGAGAGACGGGGGAAATTTGAACAATACCAGATATGCAAGAATTTCGGATGGAAGTTCCATCCCTACTCCAAGAGTTTGTTGAGATGGACATGGACTGTTGTAACAAATTTCTCTATGGCGTTCTCTGAGAAGGAGTGGTACAGGAAATTGTTGAATATCCGGGCTTGGTTTTCAGTTTGAGATGAAGCAAAGTGAGTTCTTGCTGCAATCCATATTGCCTTTGCACTTTCCTCATTCTCAGAGTTGATTATGTTGGAGTGCGTAGATGATTTGAGTTGAGAAAGAAGATAAGCAGTGATTTCTTCATTCACGATGGGGTCCAGTTAATCCAAGGTATCTTCAGATGCCATGATGGGAAGAATTCTTCTGAGCCGGAAAAGATTTTGGAATTTTGACTGCCAGATGGAGTAATTGTCCTTGTTAAGCAATGGGATTGAGTCATAGATTACTTTGAGTGCCATGTTCTTGGAGGAGTCACCCCCTGGTCCTGGCAAAGGTAATGCTATTTTGGTGAACTTGTTGAGTTTTGGCTTTAAACTGTAAAATCTTAAATGGTTTTTTGAGAAACCAGAACCACTGCCAAATTCATTGCAAGAATGTAAGTCGTGAGAATAGGAACAAAGAATTGATAACAAGAAATACCAATGGTTCTGTGGGCGGATGATACTCTGATTGTAGATGGAAGGTGAGGACTGTGAGGATTTGAATTGGAGACCAGAACCAATCTGTATTTCATGAAGATAGGGTTGTTAGAATGAAGGAAAGTAAAATAACCACGTAAGAGATGATAAATGAAAAATGACCAACGGAGAACAATCTGGCTGAGACAAGCAAGTCTTATAGATAATAATCTGGGACTAGAGAGGCTTGTGAGAAGCAGCCAGGTGGAGCGGAGCAAGCCGGTTTGGGATAATGGATTGAGAGAACTGAAATTAAAAAGGAATCATAAGTTCCAGCACTGATCAACAAGTTCCTGGTGAGAAATCTTAAAATGATTGGGCTGGCTTGTCTTGTCGATTTGATATTGGAATGGGTTTGAAAGAAGGAGAGAGTAAGTTGTCTCCAATATTGATTGATCTTGAGTATTGGGTTGAGGTATTGATTGATGAGCGATTGATTGATTGGTTGATTTTGCTTGATTAATTGATTGGTCAACATTAATTGATCATTGGTTGATTGACAAAAGGATTCAGTCCTTTGGGTTGCGCTGTAGGTTGACTAGCAAAGTCTTGAGTGCGGCAAGAGCAAGAGTGAAGATAGCACACGCAGATGCAGCGCTTGGATTAGAACAATTGATCCACGCATGAAAACGCTTTACATATGAGACCTAACATTGGGAAGTTTATGAATGGAAAATAAAGGAGAAAAAAGGAAAGAAAGCATTGGAAAGAGATTGTAAAGAGATTGAGAATATAGGAGAGACAACAGTAGATGGAAAGAAGAGAGTCAGAATATTAACACCCCCCACAACTCGGAGATCAGTGGAAAAGAGAGCTAAAGGCATTTACAAGCCTTGTGACTGACGTTTTGTTGGCCGCCTTAGTGAGCCTGTCTGCAGTCATGTATTGTGAAGTGATCAATTTAACATCAATTAGATTTTGTTTGAAGTCTTCCCAATAGCTTTATGTCTTGATGTCGATATGTTGCACTTTGGAATTGGATCCAAATTTCTTGATCTTGTTGTCCAAGCCTTTATTGTCAATAAGGTGAAGCGGAAATTGGAAAGAAAACCAATAGATATCCTTGATAAGCTGTTGAAGCCAACAAGCTTCTAGATGGCAGCTGGACAGTGCGACACACTCTGATTCAGTCAAGGAGTGAGTGATTGATTGTTGGTGCCTGCTGGTCCAATATAGTGGGCTGCCTTTGAAAGAGCAGATGAACCCACTCTGGGAGACCCTAGAATCCGGATCATCTTCCCAAGTGGCATTGCTGAGGCATACAAGTCAGTCAGATACCAACCGAGGTCCAAGCGTCAACGTCGTGTATTTGGTGTTGCCCAAATACCTCCATACATTCAGTACTTCATTCCAATGGCTCATACCTGGTTCTTCACAGTGTCTTGCCAGGCTCAAAACAGAAAAGCTGATGTCATGTCTGGCGAGACTAGCTATGAAATTGAGTTGGCCTATGGGGGAACAATAATTGACTTTCAGAGCAAGGAATTTATCCCTATCTTCCTTATTGGCCTTGCCAAGATGGAGGCCAGGAGGGAGCGGAGTTGATATCGGTTGGCTTTGTTGAAGACCAAGTTCTTCTATCCCTTTTTAAATATGCAGTGGCAGTGAAAGGTGGATCAGACCATCCTTTTGTTCTATCTTCATTCCAAGGAGCGTGTTTGGCTTGTGGGCGGAGGAATGATTGAATTCGGAAAGGAATTTGGTTTTGAATTCCTCGCCGTTCCCCGCGACTAGGAGATCATCAACATGAAAGAAAATGAAGCTTGTTTTGTCATTGCCTATGTACAGGCATGGATTGCACACAGATTCTTGGAATCCTTGTGCTTTGATCCATTTGTTCAGCATACGGTACCAATTCCTAGGCACTTGTTTCAATCTGTACAGCAACCGCTTGAGTCTAAGATATTTAGAAGACCAACCACAGGCTATGGAGTTTTGATGAAGACCTGCTCATCAAGTTTGGAGTGTACAAACGTTCCTTTCACGTCGAGCTGAAGCATTTCTAGATTTTTTTCAGCAGCGTATGTTAAGACCGCTCTCAGAGACGCTTCTTTCCCAGTGGGTGCGTAGGTTTCTAAGTAATTGAGTCCATACCGTTGATTAAAGCCTTGTACACATAACCTTGTCTTGAGTACAGGAGATTCACCGTGGGCGTTATATTTGATCTTGAATACGGGAACGGTATTGAGAGGGTTTGTGACTATTTTTTCATTGACTTCCTCCCAGACGTCCTGATCCTTGATTGTTTGGAATTCTTTCAAGTCAGATTCTTTCCATCCTGGGATATTCATATCTTTGGCAAGCGTGGCGGAATCTTATCAGAAATGAACCTGTAGCAATCTGGTTTGGACAAGGTCTTGCAATTTCTCAGCTTTGGTCTAAGATTTTCTTCAATGGCTGAGTCTGAGTCTGAGAACTTGTCTGAGTACTCTCCGTTGGATTCGGTCTTAACATCAACACCCGCAGAGTTTGTAAAGTCGACGTCAGCAGAAGATGGATCCATAGAAGAGGAATTGGCGGGTTGGTTGATTTTGGAGTGTGTGATCAGCGGCTCGGAGATCTGGTTATTGGTCGTTTCATCTATGCAAATGATGGGGGCGGGTTCCTGTTGATTGAACTTGAAATTTTTAGTGTCTATTATCTTGCTAGCAGGTGTCAGTATCTTGTATGAGAGTAGCAAAGGGTTGAATCCAAGTAGCACACCGGAAGCGCCTTTCTTGCTCAGCTTTGATGTGATGTCAGTATCATTGATCCTGTAGGTCAGGCTCAAACCAAGGGGTTTGATGTAATTGTCAGGCAGCAGTTTCTGATGCATTTTCTTCCAGGGTGATTCTTCTCCTTTTTGTTTTGGTATCTGGTTGAGCATCAGACAACAGCCTTTGACTACTTTGTGCCAGCACAATTTGGGGATGTTTGAATCTGACAACGTAGCTCAAACAGCTTCCATCAGGGTCCTATTTGCCCTCTCCTCACAGCCGTTGTAAGACTCAAAACGGTGCTAGGCCGTGGCAGTTCTGCGGAGGGGAAAGGTGCTGTTTTAGGCTGCCCTCCTGAGTGTTACAAAAATATTTAAATGGAACCAAGATCAAGGTCCAGAACCTGGTAAATGAGGAATCAAGGAGTAGAGGATAAGGATGATTACAGTTCGGTAGCAATGGAACAGCACTATCTGAGACAAGATTATGCGGGAAAATCTTGAACAAAAGAAGTTAAAGTCTATTTAGAGTTCAAAGAACAAGAGCTGTTGTATGTAAACAACGCCCGCACGCTAATAACTCTGGTCGTCAGCAGAAGATTGGGAATGATCATCTCAAACCCAAGCAACCTCCAGGTTCTCAATGAACCTCCCCAACTCTCCACAATCAAGCGCTTGAAGGGTACCAGATAACTGTGGGTGGCTGTACAGGACAAATTACACTGTTTAAGAAGCTCTAAAACAAATAGTAACTGATTTGAAGCAAGGATAACCTCAACACTTCTCAAGGGACTCAAGAGTAGGCTGGCAGAATGCAATTCCAAAGAAGCTAAGGGGAGGTATAACACTCCAGGTCTTAAGCTTAATAAGACCTCTTCAATCAATTGTGATTGGCTCCAGAAAGGTGATCAGGGATCAGGACCTGGTCAGAGAAAGGGATCAAGGAGTGGTATAACACACTCAAAAATTCCAGCAGACAGAATTTTTCTTCAACCAGCAAGGTTATTGGTTGGTGATAAGGATCAGGGATCAAGGGTTGAGTATGGAGGCTCAAGGATAAAAGGTGTTCTGATTTCATGCTGGATCATTCCATGCTCCAATGATGATTTCCAATGATTTCCTGATGATGATCAAAAAGGCAGGGGAGAGCCCCTCCTTATATGGGCAGGAGGCCCTGTTAGACTATGTACAACGGATTCTACAAATAGAGCGGAAAAGGGAAGACAACCATGTGGTCACTCGCGTCCGTCTGTGGATGGGCGGGCGTAACAATACCAGAGTCACCCACCCCTTGTCCGAAGGCAGAAGCGGGTGGGACAGAGAAACAAACCAAACCGCCGCGGATGTCTGCGGGCGGTAGTTGGCACTCTTCCAAAGGCGGAAGCGGGTGGGAGAGTCCCAGGAAAGGTGACGGATGAATTCCATGAGAGCGCGGATGGGCGGATAGGAGATTGACTTGAGAAAGTTGAGTAAATCCTGATGGCCTTGAGATTCACGACTGATAGATCAAGTGCAATGGGAGATTTGACGGATCCAAGGATTTGCCAAATGCTTGGGGGTGTGGTCGGGATGGATTCAGTAAATCATGGATGAGCGCCGCGCGAAGGTAGCAATGAGGAGATTGGGACGCGTGACAACAAAGATGAAGACGCGCAACAACAAAGATGAGGACGTGCTATGACAACGGCGGAGATGACGAGCAACACGCAACGGCAAGGATGATGAGCAACACGGATAAAAGACGCGCGACGCGCGCGGATGAAAGGAACGCAGCGCGCGCGCCGCGGCGCGGCGCAGAACGCGACGCGGATAAAGGAAGCGCGGCGCGCGCGGCGCGGCGCGCAACGCGCGCGGATGAAGGACGGTTTGGATGAGCCTGAGGATAAGTTGTTCGGCTGGATGGTACGTTTGCGCAACAGTTTACGGATTGAGGTCTTAAGGCAGCCAGGGTGTCCAGGATGGGGCACCACACCGTTGTGTTGAGAGTGGTAGGGTTTGCTTAAAAATTGATTGATGTGATGAATCTTGTAGTATTTTTCCAGTTTAAGATTAAAAAATTCGCCGCCTCCATCAGAGCAGACGTTGTGGAAACTTTGGGGGCAACACCCCAGAAGTTGTCCTCGAGTTCCGGAAGTTGTTGATCAAAGCATCTGTGAGGAGATTGGATGCAGCCGTTCAAGAGAGAGAGAGGGAGAGAGAGAGAGCAATAATAAGATGAATTCCTTCCTTTCCAATCCAATCCAATCCGATGCCATAAAAAGTGATATCCTAGAGTGCAGTCCAGTCCATGAAGTGAAGTGAAGTCCTTCTTTCTCCCCCCCTACAACCCAGAGTTGAGAGCAAAGTATTTAAGTCCTCCCTCTCAACCCTAACCTAAGTACAACCACAAGTAAGCAAGAATGATGAAATACAACCCCTAAGCACAGAACCCTAACCCAATCCTACCCCTCCATCCCTTGCCCCATAACCCATGCCCCTCAATATCAACGTACGCCCAGCTTGCCTGCCCGCGCGCGTCCGCCCAACAACCCGTTCCAGGTATCCGCGTACCCGCGTGACCCAATCCGCGCGTCTTGCAATGCGCGGTCTGCCTGGTCCGCGCGAGCCGTCCGATCCGCGCAAGCTTTCCAATCCACGCAAGCCTTCCGATCCGCGCAAGCTTTCTGGTCCGCGCAATCCATCATCTCCCGTCTCCAGGTGCTGAGCCCAACCCAACCGCTGCTGGGCCTACCTGACTGCTGCTGAGCCCGCAGCGCGGCTAGCTGCGACAAGGCCCTTCCCATTGCTGAGCGCGCCGCCTGCATCCCTTTCCTGAATCGCGTCCATAAAAGAGCACCACATCCCCCCCAACTTGAGTTCTGTCCCCAGAGATCTCCCACCATCTCACCTTCCGTAGTTATCCTTTCTCCTTTGTATTTAGCGCCTATACACCAAAAAAAAGACATACGTTGTGCGCAATTGAGTAGCCTTTGGGCTTGTGAGTCCCTGAGCAAGAATAAGAACTGCGCGCAATATCTGCGCCTTGGAGAGAGAAGATCAGCGCCAGTGAGAAGTCGGAAAAGGTGAGAAATCCGCGCCAGTGAGAGTCTGAAGGTGAGAAATCCGCGCCAGTGAGAGTCTGAAGGTGAGAAATCCGCGCCAGTGAGAGTATCCGCAAGAGTACATGGGGAGACAGAAAAGGAAGAATGAATAGATAAGAAGGAACAAGAGATTTTTTTTTTTTGAGCCCGCGTCCTGCGTCCCAACTCCAACCTTCCACCCTGCGCTTGCTCCCCCCCAACTTTGCCGCTGTCCTCAGCCGACCGCGCCCCACCCATTGCCAGATCCGCGGAGCGTTGCCTCAACCAATCCCGCAGGGACCTTGTTTGCAAATTGTTGTCCCAGACCGCCTAGGTGCACCTCCCGCCGCCAAGACCCTCCTGCATCCTTTGAAATTTGAGCCCATCCGCGCGCAAAACCCAAACAAAAGCGAACACCCCCAGAGGTCCTTACAACAACCCGCCGTGGAGGAGGAAAGAGGCTTTGAAACCCTTTCAATCCCGCTCTCTTCTTCCCCACCCCGTCCACACAACATCCTTTGCCCTTTGCCGTTCTTGCGGCCTTGTTCTCCCCTCCGGAGATTTCTGACCGCTCCCTGCTCGCCAGACCGCGCGTGACCACTTGACCCTTCCGCTCCGCCCCACCGTCTGTCCATTCCGCGCCCGTCCTTTCCATTGCTGCCACTACCCTTTCCAAATGTGCGCTCCCTGCCATCAAAGAGGTCCAGCTTGGGTTGTGATTCTTCAACGCGTGGTCCGTCTCTTCCGCCGCCGCGTGTACCTTCTTTGCAAGATCCGTCCGCCGCTTGCCAATTCCCAGTCCGCACGGAGCATCCATTTGCGGTTCCGTTGTCCTCGCCCGCTTCCTGTCAGTAGGCCGCACCGGTTCCATTGAGTCCCGCTTCCCCAACACGTTCTTAGCCCCCACTGGGGAAACCAATTCCGCGTTTGAATCCACTTTCCAGTCCCTTTTTCCCGTCCGCCAATGGTCGTCATCCTCCCCATTTGCGCACATGCGGGGCGCAGATGCGCTGGGAGACTGAATACTCTCCAGATAGGCCTCAAGGCTCCTTGCCACCTCTGCAAGTTTGCTAGCCCAAGAGATGGTTGCCCGTGGTGGGGCCGGAACATACTCTTCCCTGTAGTACTCCAGTTGCGCGTAGTCCACTTCCGCTTGCAACCGGGTCCCGTCGCGCGCGCCTGCCTTGTAACCCAATTCTGCGGATGGCTTGAGATTGTCCTTCCAAAAGCAAGAACCGTGCCTCCCCCATCTTGCCAGCATGTCCTCCTTCAGTTCTAGCCAATCCAGGTTCAGGTAGCCATTCATCTCCTCCACATCCCGACGCGCTTCCACGTCCTTGATGAACAGGACAACATGGCGCGCCTTCTCAAAATCCAAAACGCCTTCAGAGTCCGCAATTGTTTCATACCGCGAGATGAATCGCTCCACTTCCGCAATGTTGAGTTGAATATGCGGGTAAATCTATGGGGTAGCGCAGAAGCCGTGGGAGGAGGAAGGAAGAGAAGCGACTGTTGGTGATATCGGAGGGAAGCTTGATCCCTACATCTGTCATCTTCTTGAGGTATATCTTCACCGTTGTAACAAAAGCTTTGATATTGCTTTCCATTGAGAGATTTAAGAAAGCGTTAAAGATGCGTGCCCTATTAGCTGATTGTGACAACGCAAAGTGTTCCTGAGTTGAGATACAGATCAGCTTGGCCTCATCCTTGTTGGAGTTGTCAATAATATTGTTGTATGGGTTGGCATCTAGTTTAGCAAGAATGTGGGCCACAAACTCCTGGTTTGTGGCATCATCCAGGCAGGATGAGTCGTTTTTATTCATGATGTCAAATATCCCGCGCAGCTTGAAGAGTTTCTCAAACTTCTTTCTCCACATGCTGTAATTATTGGCGGTTACCAGGGGGCTGGATTCAATGAGAGATTTGATTGCTAGTTATTTGTAGTTGGTGCTGATCCCCCTGGTCCTGGCATGGATGAGGTCCCCAGTTGATCCATTGTGTTGCGTTTGGCGCAGGCTTTTAACCATGTGAGGATTTGAATTGGAGACCAGAACCAAGCTGTATTTCATGAAGAAAGGGTTTTGAGAATGAAGGAAAGTAAAATAATCACATAAGAGATGATAAATGAAAAATGACCAACGGAGAACAATCTGGCTGAGACAAGCAAGTCTTATAGATAATAATCTGTGACTAGAGAGACTTGTGAGAAGCAGCCAGGTGGAGCGGAGCAAGCTGGTTTGGGATAATGGATTGAGAGAACTGAAACTAAAAAGGAATCATAAGTTCCAGCACTGATCAATGAGTTTCCGGTGAGAAATGTTACCATGATTGGACTGGCTTGTCTTGTCGATTAGATATTGGAATGGGTTTGAAAGAAGGAGGGGGTAAGTTGTCTCTGATATTGATTGATCTTGAGTATTGGGTTGAGGTATTGATTGATGAGAAATTGATTGATTGGTTGATTTTGATTGATTAATTGATTGGTCAACATTAATTGATCATTGGTTGATTGAAAAAAGGATTTGGTCCTTTGGGTCGCGCGGTAGGTTTACTAGCAAAGTCTTGAGTGCGGCAAGAGCAAGAGTGAAGATAGCATGCGCAGACGCAGCGCTTGGATTAGAACAATTGATCCGCGCATGAAAACGCTTTAAATATGAGACACAACATTGGGAACTTTATGAATGGAAAATAAAGGAGACAAAAGGAAAGAAAGCATTGGAAAGAGATTGGAAAGAGATTGAGAATATAGGAGAGACAACAGTAGAAGGAAAGAAGAGAGTCAGAATATTTACAAGGACTTTACTTGATCAGAAATGTGGCAGCTAAGATAAATTGGATATGAGTGACAGGATTCTAAGAAAAGAGGGAAAAAGAATCCGTACGTCTGAATGGCCTGGAAGGTTATAAATTGATGAACACAGATAAGAAGTGATGGAAGAGAATGAATCTAAATGAAATAGATGTTAGCAAGATGATGATGGACATTGGATCACTGGTTGCAGGATTGTACCAATTGAGTTTCATTGAGAGACTTGGTTAGGCGCTCTTGATCCAACAGCGGTCATGCTTGATCCAATGGCAAGGGTGCTGTTGGGAGATGTGTGAGAAAAATGAGATGAGTCAATTAGAGATTTGAAGTGAAGGAAAACCGCGGTCCTCCCAAGTCTGAGAGGAGAAAGATCAAGCAGGCACTCCAACTTTGAAGTACAAGCACCGGGTTAGAGCTTGAGTGAGTTTAAGCGGGGAAGGTCCCAGGTGAATTCCAACACATGTATCCCTCAGAATGACAATATTTCGACTCAAAAAGCTATAAATGAAGAGATCTTTTGGAGATATTGATACCCAGAGACCCAGTTATATTTACATCCAGACACCTTACCAAGGGAATCAAATCCTTATAAGAGATAAGTAAGTAATTTATGGCTCCATTCTGATTAGTAATATCTGTCCCCAACCCTTTTTATTAAATTAAAATGCTGAACAACCTTTTAACCCCAGTAAAAAGGTTTAACCCGTAAGTGCACATCCCAAAGAGGTACCCAAATGATTGCATAATATACCAGTGAGTCTTATTACCCTTTCTCCGTCATAGCAGATGGATTACAAAGCCCTTCCAATCCACTGTGTATTTTATATACATATTATCTTTGGGAAATATATCCTTTAAGAATATAAATTCAAGGTTCCAAAGTGTCATACTGACACCAAACTCATTCTAACCTCAGTCTTACCCTCAGTCCTGATCTACTTTCTTAGGAACTTCAACCTCAGGGCTCAGGAGACTTACATCAATATGTCTCCAGTAACTATATACCTCAGGATCTTCATGAAGTACATATCTACATATAGTCTAACCTCATACTATACACAGATAGACTCCATAGGCTTGCACATACTCAATCTCCCAGGCTCTACTCTACCTCTCTGTCTAACCCATACCTCTTTGGGTTACCTCTCTGTCTAACCCATACCTCTTTGGTTTATCTCTCTGTCTAACCCATACCTCCTCTGTGTGGTTTATCCTTTGGGAATCTTTATGTAAATCCTCCCGCAGATTGTATTACATACTCGCTCTCTACTTAGTACATAGTGTCATGACTCCCATGTACACTGTACATCCTTCAACTGTACTCTCCCAACTTAGACAGCTCAGACCTGGAACCTTGTCCCAATGTAGAAGCAGCCTAACCTAATGTAGTAGCATCCCTGATCAGCCCTCTCTGTTACTTAGACTGTTCCCATGACGTCATGTGTGTAGTCTGAGCCCCAATCACTTGTACCTCTGTTTTAGTTCCAACCTCTTGTCTATTTAATAAGCCTACTCTTTCCTCTTCCTTATGCTTCCCTCAAGAAATCAGTTTAATACTTCATACTAGGAGATCTTTCCCAGCAAGTGTCATTCAGCACCATTCAACCCAATCCTCCTCTGCTCCTGTTAGCCTCCTTCAGTAACCTTGCCCCCAAGCCTACTGTGGGTAGAGACCCCTCTGTGCCAAGCCCTGCTTGCATGTCAGCAGCCCTTGTGACATTAAACTGATTTCTTCCCCAATAACCCCTTCTCACCAACCACACTCCCTATCCTTTTAGACAGCATCAAATCTTGCTATTGAGTTGTGGCAATTTTTGTTTGCTTTATTTCTGTCCCTACCTTGAACTTGGCTATTTGATTTGTGGCCATTTTCATTGCTTCCCTTACCTTACTGTCAAACCTATTCAGAGTTCCAGCTCTCCATCCTCTAAGTATCACTTCGACGCTTCGACGCTTTGACGCTTTGACGCTTTGACGCTTCGACACTTTGAAACTTCAACGCTTCGAAGCTTTGACGCTTCGACACTTCAACACTTTGACACTTAGAAAAGGTATAGTAACCAGTATTTGACTGTCCCATAAAGGTAATCAGAGGAAGAAAAAATTCCTTTTTTAAATCATTTTATTCTTTCTCCAAGGTGAAGAACAACTTTTTGGTAACTAATTATTCTTAGAAGTAAGAATGCCCCCACAACGTGCTCTTTTTTCTCACATTTCTAGCCCAGCAGTCACCCGCAGCTCTAGGGGGAGAGGTAACACTGAACCTAATGACCATTCTACCCCTAGATCTCGTGGAACAGGTAGGACCTTTTCTAACCTGGTTGCAACAGTGGCTACCACTTCCACTCCTATGGATACAGGTTTATTGGAACCTATTCCCCAAGTATCCCTTTCTACTATTCCTTCTTCTGACAATGCTAGCCTCCACAGGATCACAGTTCAGTTTCCAAGCCCAGGTCAACATGGTTTGGACTCTCCTGCCTATGATGCAAGCATGGTCCCGATCCCAGCAGAAGGTGAGGAAGATGAAGAGAATGAAGACTCAGGATTTGATTCCAGAATCTTGAGTGACCTGGGTTCACCATCCCCAGAGGGTAATCCTACTCAAACTTCTAATGCAACAGCAGTCCCTTCACCTTCCCCACACACCAACCTTCCTTCCACCACTCAGGCTACTTCAACTGACCCTGCCCTGCTGGCCATTCTTCAGAAAATGACCACCAAAATGACTCATCTTTCTAAACCTGCTGACCATGGACCCTCTGCTAACTTTAAATCTCCATCTATCAATGCCCCAGATAAATTTGATGGAACTAACCCAACCAAGCTTAGACCTTTCCTTCAAGCTTGTGAACTCATTTTTGCAAATGATGAAAGAGTTTTTGCTAATGACAGAAAGAAAGAATTTTTTACAGTCTCTTACCTTTCAGGAAATGCCAGTCAATGGATCCACCCCTATCTTGCTCACATTGGTAATCATGAGCCAGACTTCATACTTAACTCCTGGCTTCTATTCACTCAACAGCTTCATACACTTTTTGGGGATCTTCTAGAAATCCAGCGTGCTGAGAAGGAGTTAACTCTCCTTAAGATGAAAGACAGTG
This sequence comes from Puccinia polysora, assembly GCA_025617555.3. NCBI lineage: Eukaryota > Fungi > Basidiomycota > Pucciniomycetes > Pucciniales > Pucciniaceae > Puccinia > Puccinia polysora. Next base: position 40,929,448 of record CM062631.1, on the reverse strand, counting down.
GTTATGCTACTAACTATATCACTGAATTCAGGACACTTATGACCAAGGTCTCTGGGTGGGGTGATAAAGCCTTGTTCTTTCATTTTAGACAGGGTCTCCCAGCCAGATTACTGGACCAACTAGCTGGTTATGATGGACCTCAAGAAACCTTGCAAGACCTAATGGATATTGTTCTTAAGTATGACACTTGTTACCATGAAAGGATCCGGGAGGAGTCCTTCACTCTCCCTCAGACCTCAAGACCTGGACCCAGTCTTCCAAATCCTCAGAAATCTCAACAGACCAGCCAACCAGGTAGGTTTAAGGGGAAGACCAAGCCAACCCCTAGTAATTCTACTCCAACCTTTGTCCCTAATCCCAATGTAGGAGAGGATGGACACCTCAAGGCTGAAGAAAAAGCTAGACAAGAAAGAGAGGGTTTTTGTAAGTACTGTGGAGGAACTCACAAAATTAGCCTCTGCAGGAAACATCCAGATTTGAAGCCTGGCCAGAAACCCAATCCTATGAAGCCAAAACAGGGAAAAGACTAGGTGATGGGAATGTGGTACTCCTTGACCATCACCCTCCTAATATTTGATTACAAACTTTGGAAAGAAAAGACGCTAACCCTCCTTCCAAAGACTTAAGTTTTGTTTGCTTGACCAATAACCAGGCTTACAGTGTACTTGTTGACTCTGGAGCAACTCAATCTGTTATTTTAAAATCTATGGTTTTAAAGTTTTCTCTATCACTCAAACCCCTGACCACTCCTATTTTCCTATTTACCTTCAGTCCTTCTGACTCACCTTCCCAGGAAATCACCCATAAGGTTTCCTTCAATTTCTCTTTGCCCTCTTTTCCCAACTTAGAATGGGATTTCTTGGTTGTTGATACTCCCCCCATAGAAGATATAATTCTAGGTATTGACTTCCTCCATTTCTGGAACCCAGAAGTAAATTGGCAACTGGGATTGATCACCCCAAGACACCAACCAACTTTGGATCATTCCTCTTCCGTTGAAATCTTCTTGGCCACTACTTCCTTTCCGCCAGTGAACCTGCAGGTCACTGCTCCTGTCCCCTTTTCAGAATCTATGCACTCACAACACTTCCCTTTGAGTTCAACAACTACTTCTGTGAACAGGATATTCTTTGGACATTCTCTGAAATTCTTGGAGGATATGGAGAATGATCTATCCGTTCAAGTTTTGCGTATGATTATTTCCACTTCTGACTCTGACCCAAAGCAGGCTACTGCAGAAGGTTTGGATGAAGATGAGGAAACTGATGAAATTGAAACTGTGATGGAGAGAGTTCCTGATGCTTATCATACCTTTTTAGATGTTTTTTCCAAGGTCAAAGCTGATAAACTCCCTCCTCATTGCGCTTACAACCATCATATTGAACTGGAAGGCCCTATGCCTCCAGTTGGGCCTATCTACTCCCTTAGTCACCATGAGAAGGAGGCCCTACAAGCCTATATAGCAGAAAATATAGAGAAAGGTTTCATTTTCCCCAGCACTTCCAGCACTGGAGCACCTGTCCTGTTTGTAAGAAAGAAGGATGGTGGTTTGCAATTGTGTTTTGACTATTGCAAACTCAACGCTGTGACTCAAAAGAACCAGTATCCCATTCCTCCCATGACTCACTTATTAACAGTCTTTTCTGGTTCTACCATTTTTTCCAAAATTGACCTCAAGGGTGCTTATAATCTCCTTCAAATTGAGGAAGGGGATGAACATCTTACAGCATTCAGAACTCAGTTTGGGAGTTTTGAATATTTGGTAATGCCTTTTGGACTCACCAATGCTCCTGCCTCTTTTCAATGTCTTGTTAATGACATTTTTGCAGACCTTCTGACCATCTGTGTGGTGGTATACCTTGATGAAATTCTTATTTTTTCCAAAAACTTAACAGAACATACAGGTCATGTGTGTGAAGTCTTGAACAGACTTTGGAAGAACAACTTATATGCAAAAGCTTCTAAGTGTGAATTTCATGCCTCCTCAGTGGACTATCTAGGATATGTCATTTCCAGAAGTGGCATTGAAATGGACAACTCCAAGGTCCAGAAGATCTTGGACTGGCCACCACCAACAAACAAAAAGGCCTTGCAACAGTTTTTTGGTTTTTCTAATTTTTATCGCAGGTTTATCATTAAATATTCCAGAAAGGTGCACCTCCTCACTGCTCTAACTGGAGCAGACCCCACCTTTCCTTTATCCCCAGGGGCTCTGCAGCAGTTTGAGGACCTCAAGGTAGCCTTTACTAAAGCTCCTATACTCAGAAATTTTGGTTTTTCCTTACAAACCTTTTTGGAGACTGATGCCAGTGACTATGCCCTAGGGGCTGTCCTCACCCAAGTCTCCCTTGATGGATCCAAACACCCAATTGCTTTTGACAGCAGAAAATTGGGTAGTGCTGAACTGAACTATGAAATCCATGATAAGGAACTCCTGGCCATTGTATGGGCCATCAAGATCTGGAGAGCTTACCTCCTCAGTCTTTCTTCTCCCTTTGAAGTTCTCACTGATCACTTATCTCTTAAATATTTCTTGACCTCCAAAGTCTTGACTCGTTGCCAAGCCGGTTGGGCTAAGTTTCTGTCTGAATTTGACTTCACTATAGTCTATAGACCTGGAAAGCAATTGATAGTGCCTGATGTCTTGTCACTTCAAGACAACATTTATCCCAAAGGGGGGATGCCCTATGCAGAAAAGAATCCAGCAAATGTCAAACAACTCTTGAAACAGACTGACTTTGAACCTTCTAGAATTTTCTTTATCTCTGAAAAACAGGTTGACAAACAATTGGAAACCTTAATTCAGTCCCAGATCTCCAACAAATCAACCCAGCAGATTATTCAGAAACTACATAAAAAGGAACAAGTAAAGAGTTACCTTATAGACCCAGACACTGGAATCCTTATTTTCCAAAACAGAATACCAATCCCCAAGGAGGATGAAAAACTCCAACTTGAAATACTTTGACAAAGACATGACTCTCCCCTCTCTGGCCACCCTGGACAAGGCAAAACAGCTGATCTAGTCAAAAGAGATTTCCATTGGGAAAATATGAATTCCTTTATCAAAGATTATGTTTCTTCTTGTTACCTTTGCAGCAGAAACAAAGCCAGTCACCACAAAAAGGTTGGACTCCTCCAACCCTTACCAATTCCAAATTCTCCCTGGACTTCATTCTCTATGGACTTCATCTCACAACTACCACTATCCAATGGGTTTGACTCAATGCTTGTGGTGGTTGATTGTTTTTCAAAAATGTCACTCTTTATTAAAACCAGAACTGATATCTCCTCTGTGGAGTTGGATAACCTACTAATTTCTCATGTTTTTACTAAAAATGGCCTCCCAACTGACATTGTCAGTGACAGAGGATCTTTATTTGTTTCTTCCTTTTGGAAAATTTTATGTGAAAAATTACAGATAAAAAGAAATCTTTCCACAGCTTATCACCCTGAAAGAGACGGACAGACGGAACGAGTAAATCAGATCCTAGAACAATTTCTTAGGATGTATGTCAGTTATCACCAAGACGACTGGGATACCTGGATCCCCATTGCTGAATTTTCTTACAATAATTCCACTCACACTTCTACTAAGCAATCTCCTTTTTTCACCATCTATGGACGACATCCCAACGTTGACAGTCTCCATGTAGTAGATGATCAACCTGCCAGCCACTACATAACCCAGATTCACCAGAATCAAAAGTTATTGGGTATTGAACTAGAAAAGGCAATTAAAACCTACAAAAGATATACTGACCTAAAAAGAAGTTACTTTCCTGCCTCATTTGCTGTTGGAAAAAAAGCTTGGCTCTCTTAATATCAAAACTAATTGTCCAACTCATAAACTCTTAGAGCAATGGTTAGGTCTCTTTTTTATTATAGAACAGATTGGGAAAAGTTCATTCAAGCTTCAACTTCCTCAACAATGGTCCACCATTCACCCTGTATTCCAATCCTCTTTGCTCAAGCCATATCAGGACAACTCACTATCCTCTAGGCACCAACCACCAACTGAGCCAGTCAAAATTGATGGTGAAGAAGAATGGGAAGTGTCTCAGATATTGGATTCCAAACTTAAGAGGGGGAAATTATTTTACTTAGTTGAATGGAAAGGCTTCCAGAATGACAAGGAATGCACTACTTGGGAACCTCACTCTAATCTTACCAACTGCCCTACTTTACTTCAAGACTTCCATACACTTTACCCTTCAAAACCAAAGACATCCTTAAAATAAAAGCAATACAAACCTTACTCTCCTTTTTCAAAAAAAATATATATATATATATATATATATCAATAACATGATAAAAAAAAAAATAAAGATTCTTTCTCCTTTTTCCCTTTCTTCAACCTTAGCAAAAAAAAAAGAAAAGATCAATTACTCCCCTCTAAGAAAATATAAATAAAAAAATAAAAAATAAAATAAAATAATAATAAAATAAAACAAATTTTATATAAACAACTCTTTAGATAGCTTCACACATCAATTCTTCCAACTCTTTTACTCTAGACATCCACGTATTTACTAATTTTAACTTGGCAACTTGATAAGAATTTGGCCCCCTTATAGTAGTCCCTACTTCAAAAGTATACCCAGCTAAAGCCAAAATATCAGCTAGTCTTTTCTTTATCTCTAAAACTTTTTTCTTTCTAGCTTCTAAAAAACCATACTTCTCTTTTCTTATCTCACTACCCCAACCCTTCTTTAAACCTTCCTGAAAATTTGAATTTAAAGTTCTAGAATTCCTACTATAAATCTCCAAAGATTGATTAACTTGATCTTCATTTAAAACAGAATCTTCTCTGAATCTTCTTCCTTCCATCATCTCCAATAACCTTTCCCCACTTTCCAATTCCTCCAACCAGACCTCAGTTTAACCTCTTCTTTCAATTCCTTTCCTTCCATTCCTTCTGTCTTCCACCACCTTCATCTTCACCTCCAAATCCTTTATCTTGTTCCTCAAATCTTCTAACACCAAAGAGTCATCTGATCTGCCCTCTTCTTCAACGATGATCTCTCTTCCTTTTCCTTTAACAATCTCTTTGGTGGTTCCTCTATCTTCATCCATATCACTGAATTCCATCTCCAAACTCCCTTTGGCGTCTTCATCATCATCCCCGCTTTGACAATCCGCTTTGACGCTTTGACGGTTTGCTTTGACACTTCAACAGTGGGCTTCAACGCTTTGACAGTGGGCTTCGACGCTTCGACAAATTGCTTTGACGCTTTGACGTTCGACGCTTCAATGGTGGGCTTCAACGCTTTGACGATTTGCTTTGATGCTTTGACGTTTGACGCTTTGACGGTGAGCTTCGACGCTTCAACTACTTGCTTTGACGCTTCGACGTTTGAGGCTTCGACGACTTGCTTTGACGGTTCGACAAACCCCTTCAACGCTTTGACAAATCCCTTTGACGCTTTGATGACTTCCTTCGACGGGTTCGACGGATTCCAAAATACCTTTTTTTTGTACCCTTTTTGGGGGGACCTCGACCACCTCCTCGTCCAAATCTACGTGAGGGGTTCCCCATTGTATAAATGCCTCACCGCACTCCTCCTGCGGACGCCTTGAAATACCATCTATGGCCAAATTACCGGTTTGACGCAGTGCCTCCCTCTTTTCTTGCGTTTTCTTCAATCTCTCCTGCATCAAACGGACTATTGCAAACCTTCATCAGCACTCCAGAACCTCCAATACTAAATCCAGAAGCAGTTACCTGAAGATTCATCAAGTCTGGATGAGTAACCCAAGGTCATGGCATCATCATCTGGAGCCTCTTTTACTTCAAAAGGTTGACTCTTCTCCAGGACGCATAAGGTTGGCCCCAAGGCCTTTCTGCCTTTGTTATCCATATCACACATTCTTCCATACTGCCTCCAACTTTCAAATTTGGCAGAATTGTGCTTGATACTGGTGGTGCAGATTATTCCAAGCTTGACGCACCTATCACAACTTGGGTATTATTGCTGGACTGGATGAAAATTGTTGGTCTTCTCCATTGGATAGGTTGGTGTAGGTGATCTGGTGAAAGGAGATAAAGGTGGTAATGGGGTGGATGTTGGTGATGGTTGTGGGTAAGGGGAAGGAAAACTCAAGTTAGACATGGCTGAAGGACAACCTGGATGGCCTCTTCAACCTCTCCTTTTTATGGTCATCAGGAGATGCCCTCTTCTTCACCAGGGGGTACTGTCATACTGACACCAAACTCAGTCTAACCTCAGTCTTACCCTCAGGCCTGATCTACTTTCTTAGGAACTTAAACCTCAGGGCTCATGAGACTTACATCAATATGTCTCCAGTAACTATATACCTCAGGATCTTCATGCAGTACATATCTACATATAGTCTAACCTCATACTATACACAGATAGACTCCATAGGCTTGCACATACTCAATCTCCCAGGCTCTACTCTACCTCTCCATCTAACCCATACCTCTTTGGGTTACCTCTCTATCTAACCCATACCTCTTTGGGTTATCTCTCTGTCTAACCCATACCTCCTCTGTGTGGTTTATCCTTTGGGAATCTTTATGTACATCCTCCTGCAGATTGTATTACATACTCTGTCTACTTAGTACATAGTTTCATCACTCCCATGTACACTGTACATCCTTCAATTGTACTCTCCCAACTTAGACAGCTCAGACCTGGAACCTTGTCCCAATGTAGAAGCAGCCTAACCTAATGTAGTAGCATCCCTGATCAGCCCTCTCTGTTACTTAGACTGTTCCCATGACATCATGTGTGTAGTCTGAGCCCCAATTACTTGTACCTCTGTTGTAGTTCCAACCTCTTGTCTATTTAATAAGCCTCTTCTTTCCTCTTCCTGATGCTTCCCTCAAGAAATCAGTTTACTACTTCTTACTAGGAGATCTTTCCCAGCAAGTGTCATTCAGCACCATTCAACCCAATCCTCCTCTGCTCCTGTTAGCCTCCTTCATTAACCTTGCACCCAAGCCTACTGTGGGTAGAGACCCCTCTGTGCCAAGCCCTGCTTGCATGTCAGCAGCCCTTGTGACACAAAGTAGCCAGGTCTATGTGTTTTCATACTGAATTCCCTGAAGAGAGGTTTTAAAGATCCCCAATATAATTTTTTCCCCTCTGTTAGCTTATTTAATAATCAATTTATTAATATTGATTTATAACATTAAACAATCTCCAAACCAATCAACCTTGCAATAAGCATTATCCAAATATTTTATGGATTTTTGCTGAATTTATTAAATAATATACTTACTATTTATTCTATCACCTTTGGTAGCTAAAGGATAGCAATTATCTTGTCATCAAGGAGGCTGACACAGGCAGAACTGAAAAAGTCATTTGTGAGAGAAAAGCAGCCAAAAGGAAAGTTTATTGAGATTAAAGGAGAATGTAGTGTTGAGAATAAATCTTGGTTGCTTACTGGTCTCAGGTTCCCAAGATGGTGGTGGTACAATCTAGAAATTGCACAAGGGAAAAATCTCCAGCCCTGAGCCAGAAAGAAAGCTATCTAAGTTTTTTTTCTTGAAAATGAAGTGCTGGTACCGGTACAGTACCCTGTGGCACTGTCTTTACGCGTGCTTTCATCTGAGACACCAAGGCCCAGCTGGCGGTTTAGAAGGTGTAAAACTAGAGTGAAAAGGGCAAAAAGAAAAGAATGGAGAAGCAAATACCTCAACACACATTCTGGCTTCAGCCTTTGTAGCTGGGAGCTCCAAAATTGATTGCCTTGATTTGTTGCGCTAACAATAGCCAAGAGACCAGCTTTGTGAGGAAGTCTGCAGAATTACTATAAGAATAAATCCATTTAATTGTGATAGTTCCCTTCTCCACCTCCTCCAATAAGAAGGGATAGTGCAGTTCCATATGTTTCATCTTGAAAGTGGCATGATTTGCCGCGCTTGAGGCCAATTTTACGCAGCCATTTTGTTGTTGTGTATTGGGATCAGTGTTTTCACTGGTCTTTGAAAGATTTCTTTGGCAAGGGACTTTGACCAGAGAATCTCCTTTACTGCTTCCCCAGCTGCCTTATACTGCACTTTAGTGGTGGAGAGGGTGACAGTTGCTTTCTTTTGAGATTTCCAGCTGATAATTTTATCATTCCACAGCACCACAAAGCCAATAACTGATTTTCTGGTGGAAGGACAGGTGGCCCAATCTGCATCAACGTGAGCACTTAGATTGATTTTGTTTTGCTTCTTTGTGAAGTTGAGTCCCATAAAACTGGTTTGAATTAGGTAGCTGAGGACCATCCTCCCAGCACTTTAGTGGTCAGGTCCAGGAGGGTTGAGGAATTGTGACAGTTCATTAATGGCAATGGTGAAGTTGGGGCGGGTGTTGCAACTGATGTAGTTGTTTTCCCCAGAAATTTTCCTGTAATCCAATCCAGTCACTGCCAAAGTCTCATCCTCCTCATCTGTTGCAGTAAAAAGCTTGCCAAAAGGCTTGAAGGGGGTAGAGCATAGCTTATGGCCAGGTAGGTTTTATTGCCCCTCAAGTCCAGTAATGTAAGTCTTGTGACTGAGGTGAACCATACCCAATTTTTCATCTACATTCATTCTGAGTAAAAAAAATGGACGGCCCAAGGTCTTTAATATTAAATTTCCTTGCAATGGCATCAAAAAAACTGGCTGGATCTGGGCTGAAAATGGAGATGTCCTCCACATGTATGTGTAGGTAAGTTTTGCCCTTCCAGAAAACACATATTTCCACCTCACTTCTTTTGTAAAATTTCTCTTTCAGCCAGTTGCTTAGGGTTTTTTTACCACATTTTTGGTGCTTTCTTGAGTCTGTAAAGGGCTTTTTTAGTCAGGCAGCTTTACCTGGGCAGATTGGAACATTTGAAGGTACATCAATGTGAATGATTTTGTTGAGCAGGGCATTCAGGAAGGCCAATTCAACATGTAGTTGGTAGAATTTGTACCTCTGCTGAACAGCTTAAGAAATGAGAAGACAGAGAGATGATTTGTTGCTTGCAGGTGCAAAGACGCTTGAGTAATCAACCCAAAACTTTTGATGAAATCCCCGGACACATAATCTTGCCTTGAAGTTGGTTATGTTGTTATTGTTGTCACGCTTGGTTTCAAACACCAAAATTTAATTCAGCGGCTTGATTTCCAATTTTGGTTTGGATTCCTCCCAAATGCCATAAGTGAGTAGATACAAAATTTCCTATCTCCATTGCTGCTATACATTCCAACCTGTGAGGGCTGGAAAGAGCTTGCTCTAAGGTTTTGGGCTCTTGGTGCTGGACTTTTTTGAATTTCACCTCCAGAGTATTATAAAGCTGATGTTGGTCATGGGTTAGAATGTTTTGTTTTGAGATGATGCTGTAATCAGGCAAGACAAGCAGGCAAACAATTTGGTTTTGAAGTGGGATTTCTTTATTATCTGTGAGAGGAGGAGGACTATTCCCCAAGTTTATTTTTTGAGAAGGAAAAGGATTTTGTCATTCATTAATATTCTCAGACGCAGAACAGTGGCATCAAAAGTTACCTTCTAGGAAGGTGAAATTTGTGCTAATATGGTTGCAACCAGTACAGTGATCTAAAATCTTGTATGGCAAAAAATAATTAACATATGCAAGTGGTGTGCCTTTTTATTCATTGATTTGCAGTTTTGAATCCCTCTTGGCTTTTGGGATGAGAGAGTCTTTCATAAAACCAAATGGCTTGATAAATTCATATTTGAAGTCTTTTCCTGTCCAAGTTTTATATGGGATGGCAAATTTTTTTAGAAGCAATGGGGAGTAGATTGAGTAGGTCTGTTTCTGTTTTCACAGCCTCATCCCAGTAGGTCAGGGGTACCTTGCTTTGTACCAGCAGAAAGCAAGCCTTGTCCAGGATGGTTTGGTTCTCCCTTTCTAAAAGAATGTTTTTTTGGTGTGTATGGGGTTGAGAGTTGATGATCTATTCCTAGAAACTTCAGGTACTTGGAAAGAGTTTCATTCAAAGAATCACCTCTTTTGTTGTGTACAAAATTGCCAACTTTGGTAACAAGTTTTCTTTCAGTGGTTTTTATAAAGTCCTTGACAGCTGCAGGTACTCCATCCTTTGTTTGGAGAAAGGAACCTGATTTATCTCTGAAGTTTTGCTCCTCAACAGTGAGAAAGAACCTTCATCCGCCCATTGATTTGATATGAAAGGGACCTAAAAAATTTAAATTTATTGCTTCAAGTGTCCTAGTGACAGTTTTGAAGTGGTTAGGGAAAGGTGTTGCGGTAATCTTGCAGTGGCAACAGACTTTTCAGTGGGAAGTTCAAGGTTTATTTGGAAAGATTTTCCTGAGTATTTTGTTCCTTGGATACCCCAGTCTCAGATGGAAGGTACTGTCAATGGGTTTTCTCAGGTGGATCATCCCCTGAATAAACTTTCCCCTGAATCTGATGCTAAAGAGTTCAGCTAGAGTATTGACTGCTGTTCCTAGGAGAGAGAAACCATCCAATGTTATTTCATAACCTGAGTAACCCACACAATTGATGGTTGCAGCATTGTTGATGAGTTTGGACAACAAGATGAGGAATCTGGTAAGATTGGGTACAACCAGTACATCTTCAAGTTCAGCGCTTTCTCTGAGGTGGTTGAATAGTGTAGACTTGCCTATGGCTGTGGCCAGTAGATTTTAGACTTCACTGCTTGTGCCAATTAGCACTGATTCAGGTCTTGATTTGAATATATACTCCAGTTTGTTGAATATTTGATGAGTGAAACCCAAATCCTGGACTGGTAAAAGGGATTTGAGTGGAATTTTGCGGTGAAAATAGAGCTGAGAATTGAGAAAGGACTGAGGTTGGTTTGTAAAGCTTGCTTCAGTATTCTTGTGCTCCTTTTGAGAACAAAGCAGATGAGACTGTGATTAAGCTTTTGTTTTCAGGTGATTGTGCCTCAAATCTGGATGTATTTGATAGAAGCAGTCCTTCAAATGATCCACATGTGGATTATGCTTTCCCTTGGAGCAAAGATGTTTGGGTTTTCCTTTTCAATGAGAGGTATTATTGTGAAGGGCAAGAGTGGAGTTGGTGGAGAAGGATTGTTCCAGTGAGCCCTCTGATCTGGAAGATTCCAGGTGGATGACTTCTCTTAGTTTTTTCAGTACGGCTGTTTTACTTTGGAGTATCTTGTCATTGAGGAGAATTTTTTCCAAAATATGACAGAATGGATTCAAGAGTTTTTCCAAAATGGGATGGCTGAGAATATCCTGTGGCACATCAAGTTTGACTTTGCAAAGATTGCTAATGAGTTTGCAACACTCATTGATGTAATGGTTGAGATTGCCCTTGTATTGATAGCAAATGAAACTGAGCCACAGGCATCCTCAATTGTTGGATGACTGGGAAGCCTCTTCCAGAATTGCCTTGGGGTTGGATTTGTTGGAGTGATTAACAACAGAATCAAATACAGTGTTGCCAAGATGTTTGATGATTATTTCAACTGCTTTCACCACAGAAATCTGCATGTCACTTGCTAGCAAGTGCCATCAAAGAACTTTTTTCCAATGTATGGCCAAGCTCAGGTCAACCTCCAACCAAGCTCAGGTAAAAATTTATTGACACTCCAATGCACAGTCACTGACTTTGCAGAATGCATAGTGACTGTGAACAATGCACAGCAAATGTGCAAAATGCACAGTGACTGCAAATAATGCACAGCAACTGTGCACAATGCACAGCAACTGTGCACAATGCACAGCAACTGTGCACAATGCACAGCAACTGTGCACAATGCACAGCAACTGTGCACAATGCACAGCAACTGTGCACAATGCACAGCAACTGTGAACAATGCACAGCAACTGTGCACAATGCACAGCAACTGTGCACAATGCACAGAAACTGTGCACAATGCACAGCAACTGTGCACAATGCACAGCAACTGTGCACAATGCACAGCAACTGTGCACAATGCACAGAAACTGTGCACAATGCACGGAAACTGTGCACAATGCACAGTGACTGTGAACAATGCACAGTGACTGTGAACAATGCACAGAAACTGTGCACAATTCACAGTGACAGTGCAGAATGCACAGCAACTATGTTCAATGCACAGCAACTGTGCACAATGCACAGCAACTGTGCACAATGCACAGCCACTGTGCACAATGCACAGCAACTGTGTACAATGCACAGCAACTGTGCACAATGCATAGAAACTGTGCACAATGCACAGCAACTGTGCACAATGCACAGCAACTGTGCACAATGCACAGAAACTGTGCACAATACACAGCAAATGTGCACAATGCACAGCAACTGTGCACAATCCAAAGCAACTGTGCACTATGCATAGCAACTGTGCACAATGCACAGAAACTGTGCACAATGAACAGCAACTGTGTACAATGCACAGCAACTGTGCACAATGCACAGCGACTGTGCACAATGCACAGTGACTGTGAAAAATGCACAGTGACTGTGAACAATGCACAGCAATTGTGCACAATTCACAGTGACAGTGCAGAATGCACAGCAACTATGTACAATGCACAGCAACTGTGCACAATTCACAGCAACTGTGCACAATGCATAGCAACTGTGCACAATGCACAGCAACTGTGCACAATGCACAGCAACTGTGCACAATGCACAGAAACTGTGCATATTGACACTCCAATGCACAGTCACTGACTGTGCAGAATGCATAGTGACTGTGAACAATGCACAGCAAATGTGCAAAATGCACAGTGACTATGAATAATGCACAGCAACTGTGCACAATGCGCAGAAACTGTGCAAAATGCACAGCAACTGTGCACAATGTACAGTGACTGTGAACAATGCACAGTGACTGTGAACAATGCACAGCAACTGTGCACAATTCACAGTGACAGTGCAGAATGCACAGCAACTATGTACAATGCACAGCAACTGTGCACAATGCACAGCAACTGTGCACAATGCACAGCAACTGTGCACAATGCCCAGAAACTTTGCACAATGCACAGCAACTGTGCACAATGCACAGAAACTGTGCACAATGCAAAGCAACTGTGCACTATGCATAGCAACTGTGCACAATTCACAGCAACTGTGCACAATTCACAGAAACTGTGCACAATGAACAGCAACTGTGCACAATGCACAGCAACTGTGCACAATGCACAGCAACTGTGGACAATGCACAGCAACTGTGCACAATGCACAGTGACTGTGAACAATGCACAGCAACTGTGCCCAATCCACAGAGACAGTGCAGAATGCACAGCAACTATGTACAATGCACAGCAACTGTGCACAATGCACAGCAACTGTGCACAATGCACAGCAACTGTGCCAAATGCACAGGAACTGTGAAAAATGCACAGCAACTTTGCACAATGCATAGCAACTGTGCGCAATGCACAGCAACTGTACGCAATGCACAGAAACTGTGCACAATTCACAGCAACTGTGCACAATGCACAGCAACTGTGCACAATGCACAGAAACTGTGCACAATGCACAGCAACTGTGCACAATGCACAGAAACTGTGCACAATGCACAGCAACTGTGCACAATGCACAGCAACTGTGCACAATGCACAGCAACTGTGCACAATGCACAGCAACTGTGCTCAATGCACAGCAACTGTGCTCAATGCACAGCAACTGTGCACAATGCACAGCAACTGTGCTCAATGCACAGCAACTGTGCACAATGCACAGCAACTGTGCACAATGCACAGCAACTGTGCACAATGCACAGCAACTGTGCAAAATGCACAGCAACTGTGCACCATGCACAATAATTGTGCCTCATGCACAACTGTGCACAATGCACAACAACTGTGCAAAATGCACAATGACTGTGCAAAACACACAATGACTGTGCAAAACACACAATTACTGTGTACAATGCGCTGTTGCTGTGCAGAATGCACAGTTGTTGTGCATGGTGCACAGTTTTTGTGTGTCATAAACATAACTTGACTCAGCCATACTCAACCCTCAGCCATACTCAGTCTAGTACAATCTAACTTCCACCCCTGGATCTACATACTGCATATCCCCTAAGTAATCTCCCAGGCATACTCTCCACCTCTCTATGGCTAGGTTCATCCCTATCTCTCCTTCAAACTCTATCTGGTATGAGAAGTATACAGACAACCCATAGTACATACTCCTGGCTGGACAACCCATAACCTGTTTCAGTACATGACCTTCCTGGACAGGCCCATACTCAATCTTTCAAGCTACAACCTTCAGCCCAATTGGTCATCATGTAATGCCATGGGCCTCTCAGCCCAGCAAAGGCCATCTCTCCTCAAGGATTCCTACCAGTTCTCACATATACTGGCCTCTCCTCTCCTCCTGGACTAATTCCCTTCAAGGAATTAGTATAATACTTCTTATTGGTTAGTCCCTCATCCAATAGGTGTCATCTCAGCACAAGAAAGCCAACCAGCCTACCTTACTCATCTCACCTATCCCTCTGGTGTTACTCTTGAAGGATTCCCTCATCACAATCCTTCAGAGCATTACTCCTGGATTCTTCTCCTCATCATTGTCCCTACTCTACATCTCCTCTTCATACGCAATCAATCTCTTTATCTCTATCCTGAGTTCTGTGAGCAATAGTGCCCATGCCATCAGCCCCTTGCACGCCAGGGGCAGTTGTGACATTATACTAATTCCTTCCCCTTGATTACTACCCATCTCTATATTGCAATAGACCCATTCCACCCATCTGCCAAACCATTTCATCTTCCAGACAACACTACCTACAATATTTGTGGGCATGCGTGGTATAGAGCTAAACAGTGTGTGGCCTCCACATTTCCAAGGGTACATCCTGCCAAATTTGTCTGTCTCAACCCCTTTCCTGGAATTGGCCCTTAAACAACTTTTGAACTTTGACTTCAAAATTTGACTTTGACACTTTGACTTTGACCTTTGACTTTGAACTTTGACTTCAAACTTTGACTTTGACACTTTGACTTTGACCTTTGACTTTGACCTTTGACTTCAACCTTTGACTTCGACACTTTGACTTCAACACTTTGACTTCAACCTTTGACTTCAACTTTTGACTTCAAGGCTTCAACTTTGACACTCCAACTTTGACATTTCGCCTTTGACCCTTGACTTTGACGTAATTTTGTACAAGCTCAAGACCTTTTTGCGGCCAAATCCTCTCCCTCATCCTCCCTGGGTACCTTCTTGGGTCACTTCCCTATGGCATACATGGAAACTATACCTCCTTGACATGCACGACCTCACGTCATCACCAGTGCACCTCTTACCAGGGCAGCCCGAGGACGTGGCGCTACTATGGACATACAAGACCACGATCAATCTACCCCTCAAGCCCATGGACAAGGGAGCACCTTTTCCAACCTCCCTGCACCAGCTTGCAACACCATGGACACTGGTATCCTCCCTCCAGCTTCTCCAAGACCTTCTCTTTCCCCTGCTCCTCCTGTTTTCAGACTGTTTATTAATCAAGTGAATGGTCAATATCCCCAAGCAGGCTATGGGTTGGATTCCCCATTGTAAAATCCCAGTCTAATTCCTCTCCCTGAGGATGAGGAAGAGGAGGAAGAAAGCAAGGATTCAGGATTTTATTCAAGTATCATGAGTTACCTTAACTTACCAACCTCTGGACCCCAAGAAGAATCTTCCCAACCTTCTGCCTCAACTGCAATCCCTGCTCTCCCAGGACAACCTCCTCAACCTCCAAATGTGGATCCTACTCTCCTAGCCTTGCTTCAAACCATGACTTCAGCAGTGGCCAAACTCTCTCAACCCCCAACATCTAGTCCTTCCCACTCTGGAACCTTCAAAACCACATTGATGAGTCCGCCAGGCAAATTTGAATGCAATAACCCTACCAAGCTCAGACCCTTCCTACAAGCTTGTGAACTCATCTTTGCAAAAAACAAAGGGGCCTTCCGTGTGGATTGAAGGAACGTTCTATTTGCTGTCTCCTACCTCACTGGGAACGCAAACCGTTGGATTCAACCCTACTTGGCTCTTCTTTCCAATCAAGAGCCCTAATTCCTGCTCAACTCCTGGCAACATTTTGCGGAACAACTTCATACTCTCTTTGGCAATTGTCTGGAAACGGCCAAGGCAGAGAAGGAACTCGTGAATTTGAAGATGAAGGACTCCAGATATGCCTCAACCCACATCACAGAATTTTGCTCCCTTATGACTAAAGTTTCTGGATGGGGTGATAGAGCCTTCTACTTCCATTTTTGTCAAAGCCTCCCTGCCCAAATTCTGGATCAACTAGCCGGCTATGATGGTTCCGTAGACACCCTTCAAGATCCCATGGATGTAGTGTTGGATTACAATACCAGGTACCACAAACAAGTCAAGGAGAAGTCTTCCAATCCAAGCCACTCCAAACAGCAAAACTCCTCTCAATCCCCAGCCAATTCTTCTCAGTCTGACAAGGGCAAAGGTAAGGCCAAGAAGAAAGACAAATCTGAAAAGAAACAATCCTCTCAAACAAAACCTACCTTGGACTTAGGTCCTGATGGCAAGCTCAAGGCTGAAGAAAAGGCAAGAAGGGAGAAGGAGGGACTATGTATGTGTTGTGGAGGGAAGCACAAGACAGACAACTGCAAAAAGAAGCCTGCCTCCAATACCAACTCTCCCTCCACCTCCAAGCCAAAAAGCAATTAGGTGGTTTTCCTGCTGTACTCCAGGATTATCAGCATACTTATGTTAGGGTACAAAAGATACAAAAAGATTACTCTGACCAACTTTCCAAAGGCTTACGTTTTATTCTCTTTCACCAGGACTCGAGTTATAGTGTTTTGATTGACTCAGGTGCTAATCAATCTTAAATGGCTAATACCATGGTTCTAAAGTTTTCATTGCAGCCCATATCTCTGGGAAAACCTATTCCTCTTTTCAATTTCAGTCCAAATGAGTCACCCTCTCAACTAATTACCCACAAGGCAACTTGGGTGGTCTCTCTCCCTTCCTTTCCTAGCTTTGAATGGGAATTCCTCCTTGTCAACGCACCATTCTCAGAAGACGTCATCCTGGGAATTCACTTCCTTCACCACTGGAATCCTGAAGTAAACTGGAGAATGGGGCTGATCACCCCAAGACACCAGCCTGCTGAAAATTTTTCCTCCCAATCCCTTGAACTCAACATGGCCAACCTACCTTCAACTGGTTCTTCTCCCACTCTGCCTTTGGCACTGCAGTCCATTGCATTCCCCTTCACTTCAGAACCCTTGCATCCTCAACACCTCATCCAATTTCCATTGAGTTCAACAATTTTCCATCTTGCTTGGATATTCACTGATCCCTTGACTGTTCCTCTGGAGGAGAAACCTAGGGATTCATCCTTGCACATCATGCAATCGGTTACCTCTTCTAACATTTCTGTTACTCCCCATAAGAATGCTTCAGCTGACTGGGACAAGTTTGACATTGACAAAGACCCTGAAGAAATAGAAACTGTGTTGAAATAATTTCCTGCTGATTACCATTCTTTCCTAGATGTTTTCTCCAAGGTTAAAGCAGACCAACTTCCTCCTCACCGTTCTTACAATCATCAAATCAAACTGGAAGGCCCGCTCCCTCCAGTTGGGCCCATCTACTCACTAACCCAAGGTGAAAAGTCAACCCTACAAGCCTACATAGCAGAGAATGTAGAGAAAGGTTTCATCCGTTCCAGCACTTAAAGCACTGGAGCACCTGTTCTTTTTGTCAAAAAGAAGGATGGGATTTTGCGGTTGTGTGTTGACTACCGCAAGCTTAAAGCTGTCACCAGGAAGAACCTTTACCCACTTCCTCCAATGACTTTCTTACTGACTGTCTTTTAAGGTTCTTCCATCTTCACCAAAATTGACCTCAGAGGCGTCTACAATCTAATGCGCATCAAGGAAGGAGATGAACACCTAACAGCATTCAGATCTCAGTTTGGAAGCTATGAATACCTGGTCATGCCCTTTGGGCTGACCAATGCCCCAGCCTCTTTCCAAAATCTTATAAATGAAATCTTTGCTGATCTCCTCACAATTTATGTGGTGGTTTAACTTGATGGTAACCTCATTTTCTCAAAAAATTTACAGGAACAAATTCCTCATGTGTGTGAAGTACTGACCAGACTCAGAAAATACAATTTATATGCAAAAGCCTCCAAATGCAACTTCCATGCAATTTCTGTGGACTACCTGGGCTACGTGATCTCAGGGGATTGGATCTTTATGGACAAAAAAAAAAGTCAAGACCATCCTTACCTGGCCTAATCCCACTAACAGAAAGGCTTTGCAATCTTTCCTTGGGTTTGCTAACTTCTATCGCAGGTTTATAAAGAACTACTCCAAACAGGTCTCCCACCTCACCTCCGTCGCTGGAAACAGCTCCCTTTTCAATCTCAGTCCTGAAGCCTTTCAACAATTTGAAAACATCAAGCAAGCTTTTACCCAAGCTCCAGTCCTTTGCCACTTTGATCACCTCTTGAGAACCTATGTTGAGACTGATGCCAGTGACTATGCCCTGGGTGCAGTCCTGCACCAGGTTACTGCTGACAACACTAAACACCCTATTGCCTTTGACAGCAGAAAAATGTCCAGTGCTGAAATCAACTATGAAATCCGTGACAAACAGCTCCTTGCTATTGTCTTTGCCCTCCAACAATTGAGGTCCTACCTCTTTAGCGTTACTGACCCTTTTGAAGTTCTAACTGATCATTCATTTTTAAAGTATTTTATGTCTTCCAAGGTCCTCACTAGAACAAAGGCCCATTGGGAAGAATTCCTCTCTGAATTCAATTTTTTGATCACTTACAGGCCTGGCAAACTTTCAACCATCCCAGATATCCTGTTACTTTGGGACAACGTGTATCCAGTGGGGGGAACTCCATATTCTGAAAAGAATCCTGGAAATTTTCAACAGCTTCTGAAACAAAATGAAGTTGAAACTTCCAAACTCTTTTTCTTTTCTGCTAATAAACTTGAAAATCAACTGAGTGAATTGACTTCTGGTAAACAAGCTTACAAGTTATTTCAGGGCATCATTAAAAGATTGAATAAGAATGTAGAAGTAACTGATTACTCCTTAGACCCCTTTAGTGGCTTACTCCTGTTCCAGGGTAAAGTGGTCATACCTGACCAAGCTAACCATCTTAAACAAAAAATTCTCTATCAAAGAAATGATTCTCCTCTTGCAGGTCACCCTGGCCAACAGAAGACTCTCAACCTCATCAAGAGATCTTTCTCCTGGAAGGGAATGTCAAAGGATGTCAAGAACTATGTTTCATACTGCTACCTTTGCAACAGGAACAAGGCAAGGCATGAAAAGAAACTTGGACTTCTCAAACCTCTTCCAATACCTGATGGCCCTTGGACTTCACTCTCTATGGACTTCATCTCTCAACTCCCTCTCTACAATGGATTTGATTCTATCCTTGTTGTGGTGGACCGTTTCTCTAAGATGGCCCTCTTCATTAAAACAACCGGTACACTGACTGCAGTAGAACTTGCTAACCTTTTCATCAGTCATGTCTTCTCCAAGCATGGCCTACCTGATGACATCATAAGTGACAAATGCTCCTTATTCATCTCTTCTTTCTGGAAGACACTTTGTGAAAAACTAAAGATCCAAAGAAATCTCTCCACAGCTCACCACCCTGAAACAGATGGTCAAACTGAAAGAGTCAACCAAGTACTAGAACAGTACCTCAGAATGTATATCAGTTATCACCAGGACAACTGGGATACTTGGCTCCCCTTGGCAGAATTCTCTTACAACAACAGTGTCCATACTTCTACCCATCAATCACCCTTCTTTACCCTCTATGGAAGGCACCCAAGTTTTTACTTCCTGCATGTGTTGGACAACCAACCTGCCAGTCACTACCTGGACCAGATTCAGAAGAACCAGATCCAACTAAAGAAAGAATTAAAAGAGTCTATGGATAATTATAAGTACTATGCTGACATTATTAGAAAAGACATTCCGAAGGGTATTTCTCCTGGGAATAAAGTTTGGTTATCTGCAAAGAATATCAATACTAACAGACCTTCCAAGAAGCTCTCTGAGCATTGGTTGGGTCCTTTTCTCATTATCAAATGTATAGGATCTCATGCTTTCAAACTCCAACTCCCTGATCAATGGTCTTCCATCCACCCCGTCTTCCACGCTTCCCTTCTCAAACCCTACTCCTCAGACCCAAATTCTCCTAACCATCATCCACCCCCAGAACCAGTGGAAATTGATGGCCAGGAAGAATGGGAAGTGTCTCAAATCCTGGACTCCAAGATTAGATGTGGAAAACTCCTTTATCTAGTTGAATAGAAAGGTTTTTTAGAAGACTCTGAAAGAACCTCATGGGAACCAGTAGCCAATCTCACCAACTGTGCAACCCTTCTCCACAACTTCCACTCACTCTACCCTTCCAAACCTAAACCCTCATAATGGCCATGCTTTTTCCCCAATCAACTCCATCCCTGTCCTTCTTGGTTCCTCCATAATTCTAAAATTCACTCTCACTCTCCCAAAACAATAAACCAAATCAAGTCTCTTTCCATTTCATCCATCTACATAAAGAAAACAAAACAAATTTCTATCTACCATTCCCTTTCAATCTTATCAATCAAATCAGTAATCTTAGCTACCCAAACACTAGCCAATTTTATCTTCCTTCCTTCATACTCCTCCTTATCCTTAGCAGTAGCTCCCAACTCATATTTTACACCAGAAAAAGATAAAAAATCCTCTAGCTCTGCCAACACTTACTTTTTTGCCTCCTTCTTTTCCTCCTTCTTCTCCACTTCTTCCCCATTATTCAAACTCCACCCAAAAATAGCATTGCTCCTGGAATACTTTGAAAACCTCCCAAGATGCCTTTCAATCTCCTTCAAGTCCCCCACTGGATCATCTTCAATAGCATCCATGGGTCCAACTACCTTTCCTCCAGAGCAAGCATAAAAACCAATATCCCCCTGGTTCACCTTCCTATATCCACCTATCACTCCATCCTCAGCCAGTAACCTCCTGACCAACTCTCCAACAGACTGAGGGCCAGGGGAATAATCCTCCAATTCTATAACTTCCTTACCCTTCCCCTTGTCCTGCTCCACTCCACCTCCTTCCCTTTCCATGCCTTCCGTTTCCTCTTCTCTTTCCTCTTCTTCTTCTTCTCCTCCTTCCTCTTCTTCTTCTCCATCATTGTCAGGCTCTCCAGGAGCATCTTCATCCTTGTCCTCCTCTCTCCCTGATTTGACACCCTCTTCACCCCTCTCCGCTACTTTGACCGTGCTTTGAACGGATCACCACTGCTTCAAAAGTCCTTCTACGTGGCTCAATCACCTCAACCACATTGCGTCAAACTTTGACAGGTGCAACCCCGGACCTTCAAATCTCGGCCACTTTGAACTTTGATCATCAAAATTTGACAGCACCAACCTTTGACCGTCAAACTTTGACAGGTTTGACCTTTGACCGTCAAACTGCAACGGATTCAATTTGACCTTTTCAAATTTCAACTGGTTCAACAACTTTTTGGCTTGCTTTGACCACTTTGACTGTGGTTTGATTGGCTTCAACCGGGTTGGCCTGGCTTTGACAAAGGTTCAATTGACCCCCTACGCCCTCGGAGTCCGCAAGCAAACTAATTGAAGACAAAATAGGGGTGCCCCAACGCAAGTCCATCGCGTTCAAACTTGCCGCTTCCTTTTTCAACGTACCGTCCAACGCCAGATGTCCTTTCTTCCTCAACTCCGTTTGGCGCTTCTCCATTCTTTTCATCTTCTCCTTCAGCGCCTCCACTAAAATAGTACAATCAAGGGCTGGAGTCAGCCTATCTGAAAAACCTCAACTCAAAAATTAAAAAAAAAACACTCACCGTCCAAAGCCCCTACCCTACTCTCCACGCCTAGCAACACGCTCAAATTGTCTGGGGCCTCCTTCACTTCAAACTTGGGACAGAATTCATCCCTCACCAAAACAATGGGTCCTAGCACCTTCCTTCCGGCCTTGTGGGCTCCAGAACAAGGCCTTTTGTAGCATCAACAATACTTGCACTTCCTGGACTTGGGAGTGATGCTGGTGATCCAAACCTTGTCAGTTCCTGCGCACCTGGAACATGGAGGATAGTACTGGTTGACAGGGTAATAGCCGTTGGTGATTTCAATACCAAATGAGGGGGTGGATGATCTATTATAGGATGAAAGTGATGGACAGGTTTCAGGTGGTGATGGTGATGGATATGGTGATGGGAAAGGCAGTATAGGCATGGTGAAGATCTCAGCCTGATTCTCACCTCTTCTTATGGGTATCAGGAGCTACCCCTTCCTCTACTGGGGGGGTACTTTCATAACCATAACTTGACTCAGACATACTCAACCCTCAGCCATACTCAGCCTAGTACAATCTACCTCCCACCCCTGGATCTACATACTGCATATCCCCTAAATAATCTCCCTGGCATACTCTCCACCTCTCTATGGCTAGGTTCATCCCTATCTCTCCTTCAAACTCCATCTGGTATGAGAAGTATACAGACAACCCATAGTACATACTCCTGGCTGGACAACCCATAACCTGTTTCAGTACATGACCTTCCTGGACAGGCCCATACTCAATCTGTCAAGCTACAACCTTCAGCCCCATTGGTCAACATGTAATGCCATGGGCCTCTCAGCCCAGCAACAGTCATCTCTCCTCAAGGCTTCCTACCAGTTCTCACATATACTGGCCTCTCCTCTCCTCCTGGACTAATTCCCCTCAAGGAATTAGTATAATACTTCTTATTGGTTAGTCCCTCATCCAATAGGTGTCATCTCAGCACAAGAAAGCCAACCAGCCTACCTTACTCATCTCAACTATCCCTCTGGTGTTACTCTTGAAGGATTCCCTCATCACAATCCTTCAGAGCATTACTCCTGGATTCTTCTCCTCATCATTGTCCTTACTCTACATCTCCTCTTCATACGCAATCAATCTCTTTATCTCTATCCTGAGTTCTGTGAGCAGTAGTGCCCGTGCCATCAGCCCCTTGCATGCCAGGGGCAGTTGTGACATTGTGCATGGTGCACAATTGTTGTGCATGGTGCACAGTTGCTGTGCATGGTGCACAGTTGCTGTGCATTGTGTACAGTTGCTGTGCATTTTGCACAGTTTCTGTGCATTTTGCACAGTTGCTGTGCATTTTGCACAGTTGCTGTGCATTTTGCACAGTTGCTGTGCATTTTGCACAGTTGCTGTGCATTTTGCACAGTTGCTGTGCATTTTGCACAGTTGCTGTGCATTTTGCACAGTTGCTGTGCATTTTGCACAGTTTCTGTGCATTTTGCACAGTTGCTGTGCATTTTGCACAGTTGCTGTGCATTTTTACAGTTGCTGTGCATTTTGCACAGTTACTGTGCATTGTGCACAGTTGCTGTGAATTTTGCACAGTTGCTGTGCATTGTAAACAGTTGCTGTGCATTGTGCACAGTTGCTGTGCATTGTGCACAGTTGCTGTGCATTGTGCACAGTTGCTGTGCATTGTGCACAGTTGCTGTGCATTGTGCACAGTTTCTGTGCATTGTGCACAGTTTCTGTGCATTGTGCACAGTTGCTGTGCATGGTGCACAGTTGCTGTGCATTGTGCACGGTCACTGTGAATTGTGCACAGTCACTCTACATTGTGAAAATTTGCTTTGCATTGTGCACAGTCACTCTGCATTGTTCACAGTTGCTGTGCATTGTGCACAGTTGCTGTTCATTGCGCAGAGTCACTGTGCAATGTGCACAGTCACTCTGCATTGTGCACAGTCATTGTGAACCAAAAACATGTTAGAGAATGAAAATACCTTCAACTAGAGATTGGAAAGAGCTTCAACCAAAGCTTCCTTGATGGCACTTGCTAGCAAGTGCCACTAGTTTTTTTGTGGTGTTTATAGATTCTTTTCTTCTGGGAAGCATTGGAAACCTGAGAGGTATTGAATTCTTCAATGATTTAAAGCATCCCCTTTCTGAACAGGTAGCTTTTTTTGAGAGGAAAGCTCCTTCAGGCCAAATCCCAGCTCCTGCTCACCAACATTTCTTCTTTTTACCCACTCCTACACCCAAATTTGTCACCTGTCTTGGCCCTGTCACCCCGTGAAAATCTCCCTTCATCCATCTCCCTCCATCTTCCATTGTTGAACATCTCCCTCCATCATCCATGGTCCACAATCTCCCTCCATCATCCCTCATCCACTTTCACCTTCTTCCCTGATCCACTATTCCCCTTTGATCATCCCAATCATCACATCTCCCGTCACTTCCATCACTTCCTCTTTTTCCCTTCTCAATTATCTCCAAAACTTCAAACATTGCATTCCTCAACTCATCCCAATACTATAATACCTTTGATCATCCCCACCTTGTCAAGACCCTCCTCAGCTCTTAAGTCTCAATTGTATAAACGCTCCCAATCATTCTTGCAACCCATCCATTGTCAAGCTTAGCTTGTCTCTCCAGTTGCCCCAATGTCTCACTTGATTTCCTTCTCTTTTTCCTATGTGAGGTTGCTTCTACCTGAGATTCAAAACAACTGCTGAATCATTTGTGTAATCTGCTAAATGTTTGAGCTACTTGTTCTTCCCTTTGTCCTTCTTTCATTTCTTTATTATCTCCTTTGTCCAAGCGCCCCACCTTGTTTTGTGTCTGCACTGAGTGAGGATCTTTTTTATCTCAACTTTTCTCCAGTCTTTGTTTCATGAAATTTGTTGATTTCCTTGCCTTAGTCTGTTGGTTCAGGAAATCCAAGATACTCAGCTTTTCACAGTTAAAAGCCAAATTCAATACCAGTAAACCAACTTACAAGGTAAAGCATTGCCTCTCCACCTGGACCAACAGATCTGAGAAAAGGCATATATTCCTTTTCTCAAAGGAAAAACAGTCTTGAGTATTCTTTAAATTTCTAAATATTCAATTCAACACAAAACATGTTGAAAAGTTCATCACCAAAGTTAAATCTTTTCTGATCCAAATTTCAGAAATTGGAATCAAAATGGAAAAAAAAAATATTTCTTACCTTATACTCTACATATTTCCACCTGAACTAGAAAACCTCAAGACTACTATTACCCACTCTCTTGGAGAATCCAAAATTGATGGATACTTGGTACTTTGACATCTGAATCAGATCAAGAACAAAATTGCTGATGGTACCTATGCGTCAGCCATTTTGAATAAGGGTGTGAAACAAGAAGTCATCAGATGCCAATCCACATGACACAACCCTCAGGGCTCTCATCCCAAGCATGCCTGCTGGTGGCTTGATCCTCAACTCCAACCAAACTTCAACAAAAATAAATCCAAACCAAACAAAAACAAACCAGGGTCTGCTAACTTATCCTTCACCTTCTACAACTTCTCCATGACCAACTCAAGACCCCTCACCAAGCATGCCATCATTCTAGACTCCGGCGCATCCAAGTCCATGTTCAACTCTCCAGATTTATTCAAAGACCTCAAGGAATACCAAAGTCAAATTCAAACCAGAAAGGAGGATTCCTTGCTTCATTCTGAAGGTGTCAGAACTGCAAAGTTACTGTCCAAAAGCTGAAATTTCCTCCAAACTCAATCACTCTACGTTTCCTAACTGGTGGTGAACCTTTTATCTCTGGGACAATTGTTGAATAAGGGCTGCGTATTGCACCTGTCAGGTCAAAGTGCCTTTGCTGTCAATTTCAAATACAGCAAAATTCTCTCTGGATCCATCAAGGACAATCTCTTACTGATCAAAGATCTTACCCTTCCTCAGAAAAAATCAACGCAGGCCTTTATCACCCTCACTACCTTTCAAAAAAAATTTGAGCACCCTCACTTAGATCGGACTAAGCTTATTTGAAGGACTTCCCAAGAATAATATGGAATGACCTGTTGTGCAAATGATGTGCTCTTGGAAGAATTTACCAATCATCCATCAAGAGCCAGATAAATAACTGCTCAAAACCTTTTTTTTTGCATTCAAGCCAATGTATGTGGACCCATCAATCCCATCTCCCAAACTGGAAATTGATACTTCCTGTTTCTTACCAACAAATTATCTCACTTTAAAATTGCCCTAAAAATCAAAGTCAAATCAGAAGTTATGGATGAAATAATCAAATTTACCAAAATAAAATCTAATCAATTTGGATATCAGCTCAAATCCTTCCACTCAGACAACGGTGGAAAATTTGTGAACTCCAAACTCTCCAATTTCTTTCTAGAATAGGGTATCATACACACCACCTCTGAACCACACACTCCTTAATAAAACCCCATTGCTAAGCAAGGAAACCAAACAATCCTCAAGGCTTCCAGAACCGCCCTCATTGACATGTCCATTCCAGTTGAACTGTGGGATCAAACTCTCATGGGATGCTGTGAAATTCTAAACTTTCTGCCTGCAAAAGAATGGAAACTAAATACCTCAGAGATGTGGAACAGTCTCAAGCCCAAACTCAATCTAATTCAAACCTTAGGATCAAAGAAAATTGTGTTAAATCTTTGTCACAACATTGGAAAATTTGAAAATAAGGGTGGGAAGGAATCTTTGTGGGTCATGACCTGCCATTTCATTCCTATTGAGTTTTCATTCCAAAGATTGGCAAGAAAATTGGTTCAAAACATGTTAAAATTCTTGAAAAAATAAAGCTAACTGAATCTTACACTTTGTGTGAACCTCAATTTAATTCTCTCCTTCAAAAAAACACCAATCTCCTGGACACCCTAATCTTTACAAAAAAACAGAAACCGTTGGATAGTCCACCAAATTTGCATGAATCTGAGTCCATAGAATCACCTCAAGCTTCTGAACCCATCTTGGACTCTGACACTCCAAAAGAGCTCTGCACGTCTGATTCCTCTGATGATGAGGATTTGACTACCCAACTCACTCTGCCATCCATAAAATTTAGAGACTTCTCAAGCCTCCAATGCCCTCAAAGCTATGTATTCCTGACAAGAACTGTTCCTCAAAGCTACAAAGAAGCAAAAAACTCACCAGCCTTCCAAAACTGGACCCAAGGCATGAAACAGGAATTTGATGGAATTGATTCCATGGGAGTCTAGAACATCTTTTACTATCTACCGGAGGGTAAGCAAGCTCTGTCAACTGTATGGGTTTACCTCCTCAAAATTAACCCCAAAGGAAATGGTCTCATCTTCAAGGCCAGACTGTGTGTCCATGGGTTTTGTCAACTTGAATTTTTTGACTACGGAGAAACGTTTGCGCCCACCAGACAAATCACAATGCTTCAAGCAATGCTCTTCTATGCCTTCTGCCACAAACTCTCAATTATGCAGATGGAAATCAAGTCTGCCTTCCTCCATGCCAAAGTTGACAAAGATATCTACATCAAGGCCCCCCCAGGGTACAACACTCCCTTTCCCTATCTCAAGCTGAAAAGGGCCTTGTAAGGCCTGAAAAAAGCTCCAAAATGTTGGTTTGAAACCCTCAAGCAATGGATTCTTGATCAGAGATTTGTAGCCTCCTCTTCCAACCCCTTCCTATTCATAGATCAATCTGCTCAAATATTTGTTTTCTGTTATGTCAAAAATCTTGTCATCATTGGAAATTTGCAAGAATTTCAAGCCAAGTTGAAGACCAACTTTGCTATCCCACATGAAGGTCCAC
This sequence comes from Puccinia polysora, assembly GCA_025617555.3. NCBI lineage: Eukaryota > Fungi > Basidiomycota > Pucciniomycetes > Pucciniales > Pucciniaceae > Puccinia > Puccinia polysora. Next base: position 40,901,916 of record CM062631.1, on the reverse strand, counting down.
TTTCCAAGATCCTTGGCAACTAAATCTTCAACACACCCAATGGACTGTGCTTACATCAACCCAACCACATCAACACAGCGCTGACCAAACTTGGTTTTTCTTAATTGAAACCAGTAAACACTCCCACAACCCCTGGCATAGATCTCAAACCAGCTACTGATGATGACTCCCCAAAATTCTCCAATCTTAATATCAACTATTGCTCCTCCATGGGTTACCTCAATTTCCTAGCTAATCAAACTCAACCCAACCTCTCCTACGCTATTTCCTCTCTATCTAGATTTAACGCACAACCTGGTCTCTCTCACTGGACTGAATCCAACCATGCTTGGCAATATGTCAAAAAAAAACAAAACCTGGCCCTTTGTCTCAAAAAAAAATTCCTTCTGCTTCAATCTCAAATCCTGGAGCAACTCTGACGGAGGCAATGATCCCATCTTCAGGAGAAGTCATACCAGCTATCTGATATTTCTCTATGGCTTTGCTGTTTCATGGCACAGCAAGCTTCAGCTAACAATTTCCTTGTCCTCAAAGAAAGGTGAACTCAAATTTTTTTTTTAAGCTACCCAGGAGAAAATCTGGATCCTCAACCTTTTGAAAGAATTAAATCCTTCTCCCACCCTCACCCATTGATAACACATTGACAACAAGGCCTTGAATGATCTTGTCAATCTCAAATGCCATCATGGTGCGCTCAAACATGTAGAAACTCAGATAAAGTGGCTCTGAGAGCAAAAGGACGCCAAAAAGCTCATCACCAACCTTATTCCTTCAGAATCAATGCTGGCTGATCCACTGACAAAATCAGCCATCAAGCCTTCAGTGAAACATCTTACCAACTCAATAATGCAACCTCTCATTTGAACACGGTGGCGTGTTGAGAGGAAATCTCCTTCAGGCCAAATACCAGCTCGGGCTCACCAACATTTCTTCTTTTTCCGCGCTCCTGCACCCAAATTTTTCACCTGTATCTGCCCTGTCACCCCGTGACCATCTCCCTCCATCCATCTCCCTCCATCTTCCATTGTTGACCATCTCCCTCCATCATCCATTGTTCACCATCTCCCTCCAGCATCCCTCATCCACTATCACCTTCTTCCCTGATCCACTATTCCACTTCTTCCATCACTTCCTCCTTTTCCCTTCTCAATTATCTCCAAAACTTCAAACATTGTATTCCTCAACTCATCCCAATACTATCATGCCTTTGATCATCCTTACCTTGTCAAGACCCTCCTCAGCTCTTAAGTCTCAATTGTATAAACACTACCAATCATTCTTGCAACCCATCCCTCCTCAATCTCAGCTTGTCTCTCTGGTTGCTCCAACGCCTCACTTGATTTCCTTCTCTTTTTCATATGTGAGGTTGCTCCTACCTGAGATTCAAAACCACTGCTGACTCATTTGTTTAATCTGCTTCATTTTTCAGCTTCTTTTTCTGCCCTATTTCCTTCTTTCATTTCTTTATTATCTCCTTTCTCCAAGCGCCCCACCTTGTTTTGTGTCTGCACTGAGTGAGAATTTTTTTCATCTCAACTTATCTCTAGTCTTTTTTTGATGACAGTTTCTGATTTCCTTCCCTTAGTCTGTTGGTTCAGGAAATTCAATATCTTCAGAGTGTCAGCTTTTGATTTGTAAAACCAAAATGGGTAGTTTGATTGCGTTAGAAGTGATATGTTCAGTTTTGAGTTATCTCCTGATCTGTCATGATGAGCCTTCTTAAGAGCAAAATTGAGACTTTAAATCTATTGATTTCAAACTTAAAAAGAAGATAGATTTCAGTAAATGAGGAAAGCATAAAAATAAAAAAACCTGGGTGATCAAATTCAAAACAAGACTCAGCACAACTATAGGAGGTGCAGAAAGCAGTTGAGTATGACAAGCTTTATGGGCATTATGAAGGCAGTGTAAAACAAGGAGCAGGAAGGACTGAATAATTAATTTCTGAGAGAAAAGCAGTAAACAGGAAATTTTCTTAAGAGTAAAGGAGACTGCAGTTTGAAGAAGAAACCTTGGGTGCTTACTGGTATCAGGTTCTCAAGATGGTGGTGGTACAAGTCACCAGGGCCAAATTGGGGTCTCTGGCCAGCCAGTGACTCTATTTCATCATCCAGTCCCATTTTCCAACCCATTGAACCCCTTTACCGGAAACGTATATTCACCAATCAAGTATCTTGACTTCGCCAAAGTTTAAATTGAAAAAAAATACAATTCACATGCTATTCACCATTGTGAGAAATGGATGTCACTGGTCATTCCTAAACGCAGAAACTAGAATTACCTTGAGCTTAAAAATTAATGAAACTGAAACTCACTTGGCATTCACCTTGGAAGTAATTATATATAAAACATACCAAATCAACATATTGTTTACTGGAATGCCCCACCTATAAAACTGTGATCAAAAATTCTAACAAATAGTGACAATTTAATTTGAGTGAATCTTGATTTTGTTTGAAAGTCCAAACAAACTAAGCACACAGCTGAATTCCAATGAAATTGGAGATCTAGGAAACCAACTGTAATGTTTCACCAATACATTCACATTTCTGTTTTTCAAATTTCACAGGTCTGTTGTTTTTTTCACCTGGTTTTTTCCTGCCTTTCACCTGTGTTTCAAATTTGGGTTTTTGAATGAATTTTATTTAATATCACAATTATTTCCATCAAAAGAGAAAAGAAAAAATGATACACAATTCTTAAAAAACAGAAAAGAAAAACATAATTGATGTTGCATAAAGTAATCCTTCTTTTTTCAACAATGGTATTGCACACTATGAATCCCAGGAACACTTTTTGCGGGTTCAGGGAAACATTTTGGGTCATCTGCTGTGGAATCACACTGCTTCAAATTTCCGAATTTGATCCACTGAAACTCCTGGGTTTGATCCCAAGAAAACCATTTTCTTCGCTGCCATCAAATAGATTGACATTAAACCATCCACAGCTAAGGAGCTGGGTTTTGACGGAGTGAGCGGCTTTGGATGTTTGGTAGGCTTCATCCATTGTAACAGCCTGATTGCTAGGTCTTCAACAACTAGTTTACTAGCTGCAGCCTGTCAGCCTCCTGGATGCCAAGACCCTTGCTATCCTTTAGCTACCAGAGGTGATATTGTAAATAATAAATATATTATTTAATAATTGCAGAAAAAATCCTTAGAATAATTGGATTAAGCTTATTGCATGGTTAAATGGTTTGGTTATTGTTTATTTTTTCGAATCAAAATTGATTATTAAATATTGATAGAGGGGCCACAATTATATTGGGGATCTTTAACACCTCTCTTCAGGGGTTTCAGTATGAAAACACATAGTCCTGGTTACTTTGGGTTCTTTAGTTTAAAGATTATTATACCCAAAGATAATATGTATATAAAATACACAATGGAGTGGTAGGGCCTTGTAGCCAAGCTACCACCACAGAGAAAGGATAATAAGACTCACTGGTATATTATTAAATCCTTTGGGTATCTGTTTGGGACGTGTACTGATGGGTTAAACCTGTATACTGGGGTTATAAGGTTGTTCAGCAGTTTTAATTGATAAAAAGAGGTTTGAAGACGGATATTACTGATCAGACATTGCCATAAATCACTTACGTATCTCTTATAAGTATTTGATTACCTTGGCACGGCGTCTGGATATGAATATTACTGGTTCTCTGCCCAACAACATCCTCAAAAGAGCTCTGTATTTATAGTTTTTGGGGTCCCAATATGGTTCTTCTGAGGGTTGTAGGTGCTCAAAGGGACAGACCCTAAGGCTAGAAGGGTAACCAGGGGTAGCCTGTCATGTGCCATTGGTGCTATAGCCCGGGTAGCATCTAATTCCTTAGGGTATGGGAATTATTCTACCTTATAATGGACATTAGGAAGTTTGAATAACACTAATCTGTCCTATTTAAGTATTATTTAATTATTTATCCTTAGTATATGTTCCCTGTAATATAATAATTATATTTCTAGACATCTCTACGGAAATTTTGATGTCAGGTAAGTTCTCATTATGTATCATATAACTGGAGTAAAAGGTCATAATATTGTTTTTACTCTTTATCTACGAGTTCCAGTTGATTTGTTAAGATAATTACTTAAAAATAAAATTCATGAGAATTCATGTAATATTATTACATCATTATCTTCCTTAGTATGTCACGAAGATATTGATTTATAGTAATTCTCATAAAAGTATATTAAAGTATTTCAATATATTTTTTGAAGCTGTCATTGTCTTTTTTTCGACATTCTTGATTCTTTGCATTATATTAAATAAAAAATACGTGTAAAGATTATTTAGGTATTTTTATATAATATTATGTATATTTAGACAGTCTACTATCCACAGGAACCTTTATTACATATGTAACAAGTTCCCATGTATGTTGTAGCCTGTTGACGCGGTACCCAGGCCATCTGTCACTATGTCAGCCTGTAGTCCCGCGGCTGCGTACTTGTCAGAGGCCCGGGGCTGCGTACACGACCCTGACGGGTTGACACGGCTGTATCTCAGCTGCGCGCGGTTGCTGTGGCTGCCGCGGCTGCGTGCGGGAATTGTGACAAAACACATTTCCGCCCATAACTCCTAAAATATACACAACACCTCAATTATGACTGAATTTTAGGTGTGAAACCTATACGTGACAATGTGTGTTAAATATTTAATATTCCAAAAAGCTCAATACTGGAGCCGTAGTATTTTGGTTCTTTTTTCCTTAATTACTTAAAAATATAAGGAGTTGGATTTCAAGGGTGGAGTCAGTGAGTGACCCTACCTAATTTTGGATGGAGAATCCATTTCTTTAATAATATTTATGGTTTTCCTACTCCTTCTAAGGTTAGTTGTATTATTATTATTTTTATGTTATTTTAGTTACTTTTGCAGCTTGCTCTGCAATAGTAGCAAGCTGACACAGCCAGTGAAAAATTTCCAGCATTTCAGCAAAAACACAAATTAAACAATCCCCCCCCCCAAACAAAAACCCCATTGCACCAAATACTTTTGTCTGGAGGCATGCATCCAAAGACAAGAATTTTGGTGCCAAAGTTGGTTTTTTTTGAATCCCGCTTCAAGAAAGAAAAAATTGCACCAAAAGGCTTGTGTTTGGAGGCATGCATCCAAACACAAGCATTTTGGTACAATGGTTTTTTTGGGGCATTTGTCAAAAACATTTTTAAAAAAACTTTTGCACCAAAATTCTTGTGTTAGTATGTATGTTAATGCAACCTTGTCTAGGCACACTCCCAATTCCTGCTTGGAACCACGCCCACTGGGCTTGAGTGTGTTCCCAACAGGCTAAATTTTCCCATCCAGTTACATTGCAGATCTTGGCATACCTCCAAGTTCCACTCAGCCAATTCCAAGCTGTGGGCACCCCCATTCAATCACTTCCTCCCCCTCACTCGCTCCATCCCCCTCCCCCTTGCTCCCTCCTCCTTTCTCCCTCTCCCTTGAAACCTTCTCAGTTTTACTGGCCAAGGTTGTGGTAGCTAATGCTTTGGGAAACAATCTGTTTGGTCAATGGGACTTGATTGATGTTGAAGTCAAAGTCATGTCTTTTCATTGCCCCAGTTGGTGTTGACAGTCTGGAACCCCTTCTGTTTGCTTGGCAATGGTGATTTCTCAGCTCCCTTGATTTTTTTATGGAAATTTTTCATTTTTTTTTCTAATTGAACAAGTTGTAAATAGTATTGAAATTTTTATTGAAGTAAAGAAAAAAAATGCCCTCAATTATTGATCTGGGGGGTGTGGTCAATTGGCCGTCAGTACATAAGCATTTTGGTGCAACAGGTTTTTTTGCAATTCTTTTAAAAAAAACTGTTGCAATTCTTTTTTGCAATTCATTAAAAAGAAAAATGTTGCACCAAAATTCTTGTGTTTGGATGCATGCCTCCAAACATAAGCATTTTGCTGCAACATTTTTATTTTTCAATTCTTTATGCTTGTGTTTGGATGCATGCGTCTAAACACAAGCATTTTGGTGCAAGGTTTTTTTTTTCAATTAAAGAATTGAAAAAAAAATTGCCTCAAACTGCTTGGGATTAAAGGCATGCATCCAAACACAAGCATTTTGGTGCAATAGATTTTTTTTAAAGAATGGAAAAAAAAAATGTTGCACCAAAATGCTTGTATTTGGAGGAATGCATCCAAAGACAAGAATTTTGATGTAACAGATTTTTTTCTTTTCAAAGAATCACAAAAAAAAGTTTTGCAACAAAATGCTTGTGTTTGGAGGCATGCATCCAAATAGAAGCATTTTGGTGCAATAGTTTTTTTTTACTGCCTATCAGCACTTATGTGTGTACCATTTATGAGTGTAATTCAAATGTTATTCACATATGGGCCTCTACAGCCCATTTGACAATCACACAGATCATGCAGGCCTGTGTGGATTTCCCTGATTTGGGCAAAATGGCTTAAATACATGTGAAATAAGTCATTTTGGACATGGGCCCCCTGGACTGGATTGGCCATGCTAACAAAATGGGGCTGAGGGGCCATTTCCAGCCCCCTTCTTTATTGTGGACATACCTGGCCTTTTCGGCCGGCCCGGAAAATAGTCATTCCTCAGTTTCGGGCTGTGCTGGCCTGTTCTGACTTTTGCCCATGTTGCGGCCCGCACATGGACAATTTTTCTTGCTTCTGGACCGCCGTGGGGCCCAATGGCCCGCGCGGGGCGACTAGGGCCGCATAGATACTCCAAATGGAGTCCAACCAGCCCGGCTGTATGTCATGGCCGCGGGGTAGCAGCCCCAACAAAGGTATGCAGCCCTGGGGTAGCAGCTGCAACCAAGTTATGCAACCGCAGGGTAGCAGCCGCAACCAAGGCATGTGGCCGCGGTGTAGCAGCTGCAACCAACTATGCAGCCGCCGGTCAAAAGCTGCAACTGTGGGGAAAGCTTTGTTATACTCCATTATTGCAAGGGTTGGAGGGACAAGATGGACCAGGCTGGTTGCAACAAGGCAACCAGCAGTAGTGGGAACTTGATCACCCTACCACCAGGTAGGGGCCATCTGCCCCCCCTGTTACTAAGGGGAAGGAGTGACAGGCTATTGGGGGTTTTAACACCCCCCAGCCTAAAATCAAAGCAATTTCCTGGGGTCATTGACCCCCAGGGCCCCTGGAGGGGGATTTCATCACCCCCCCCCCCAAGGAGTCAGTTGTAAGGAGGGGGGACTGGGGTGGCATGTCCGTTGGTTGCAGGGGAGCTTGGTTCCCCCCCATCCCTCAATCATTGCAAGGGTGGGAGGGACAAGATGGTGTAAGACTCCAAACGGTGCTAAGCCGTGGCGGTTCTGTGGAGGGGAAAGGTGCTGTTTAGGCTGCCCTCCTAGGAGTTACAATAATATTTAAATGTAACCGGAATCAAGGTCCAGAACCTTATGGATGAGAAATCAAACTAAGAGAAGAGGATAAGAGTTGTTGGTAGCTATGGAAACAACACTATCTGAGGCAAGATGGTGCAGGGAAAGACTTGAACAAATAATTCAAGGTTTTTTCAGAGTTCAATAGAACAAGGCAGTTGTAAGTAACAACGCCCACAAGCTAATAACTCTGGTCGTCAGCAGCTGATTAGGAAAGATCAACTCAATCCCAACCAACCTCCAGGTTCTCAATGAACCTGCCCAACTCTCCGCAATTAAGCGCTTGAAGGGTACCAGATAACTGTGGGAGGCTGAACAAAACAAAAGCAATTTGTTTGTGAAGCTCTAGAAGCAAATCAATAACGAATTTGAGCAAGAATATCCCAACACTTCTCAAGGGACTCAAGAATAGCGTGGCGAAATTCAACCTTAAAGAAGAAGGGAGGTATAACACTCCAGATTTTAAGCTTAATAAAACCTCTTCAATCAAACGTGATTGGCTCCAGAAAGATGGTCAAGGAGAGATCAAGACCAGTATGGTCGGAAAAAGGGATCAGAGTGGTATAACACACTCAAGAATTCAGACAGACAGGAATTCTTCTTCAACCAGCAAGGCTATTGGTTGGTGATAAGGATCAAGGTCACAAGGGCCAGAGTTTGAGTATGGAGGCTCAAGGGATCAAGGGGGCAATCATGGATATACCCAGATAAATGGCTCAGATAGGTGGGGAAGGATGCCCACAGATAAATTGATTATGATGATGAGGGGATATGATGATGGGATTTTTTTTTTTTTTTTATGATCTGATGCTCTGATGCTGCGATAAAAGGCAGGGGAGAGCCCCTCCTTTTATAGACATGAGACCCTGTATACTATGTACAAGAGAGATTTACAAATAGGTGCGGAAAAAAAAATGAAAACATAAAAAAAAAAAAAAAATTACATGAGAGAAAAAAGAGATGTCGCCCGCGTCGAGAATGACCGCGGGCAACCAGATGGACACCCGCAACAGCGGTCGCGGTGTCGAAAACGGTTGTCGTGCCCGATCGGCGGCGACAACGGGGTGAAAGTTCCGACGGCCGCAAGCGGTCAGATCGGATGATGGGCGAGAGCGAGATGATCTGGTGGTTGAGGTAGCGGGTGTAGAGGAGGAGATTATTGGGAGGAGCGGATTAGATGAAGCAAGGGGAGATTTTAGCAGATGAAGCGCGACGGAGGTCGCAGATGTTGATGATGACAATGGTAGATCAGAATGATTCTTGTTAGTGATTGGTGTATTGGATCGAGTAGCTCTAGGGGTCAGGGAGGAGCGAGGGGTGATGTGCCAAAGCATCAATCTGGAACAAGTGACCGGACCAGTTTCGCGTAGTGAAGGACGCATAAAACCGTTCAAGCTTGGAATAGGATGGGATTGAATTGGACTAGGTCTAGAGGGATCAGAAGTGTGGTGGCAAGCGTGATGATGATACGGGTGAGTACTGCTACTACTGCTACTAGTACTACTACTACTATTACAACTGCTCCCACTACTCAAAGGGACGCGAGGTTGAGGGGAGTTGTTGACCTGCTTGGTGATGTTGGCCAGGATCTCGCGAAGTTGATTGGGAGAGGGGGTCAATGAGCAAGCGGATAGATTTGCGGTAGACAATTTCCGAGCCCCGGGAGCCAGTTTGGGGTTCTTACAACCAGAGGGGATCAAACCCGATAGCAGTGATGAGAGCAGCTCGATAGAGTTAAGGGTGATGATCAGGTGTGTTGGAGTGGGAGGAGAGGACAGGCAGAGGGGAATTCAAGGCAAGAAGATGAGAGGAAGCGGGATGATAATGGAGACCAAGTAAAAAGGGGTCCAGTCCAATGAGGGTGTAAGCTTGATGGCCAACCAGGAGAAGCCAGATCAAGGGATGGATGATTGGAGTGGACGAGCAAGGATTTGATGGAGAGTTGAGGTGAGAGATGAGGTCAGGCCAATGACAAGGGTTGAGAAGATGAAGTTGGAGGGATCTGGGTGGATTGAGAGTTTGAGTTAGGTTGAGGATGAATTGAGTTAAGGTTCTCAGAAGTCTTAGGTCTTCTGACGGAGATTGGTCTAAAGAGCGAGTTTGAACTACCGGATCGACTTCGAGAGGAGGAGAGCGAAGGATCAAGTGGGTTTGGGTTAGGTGGAAAGGAATTGGAGACGATGGCTTGAGGCCTGTCCTAGACCATTAGGAAAGGGAGGAGTTGAGAGATGGGGGAAATGAAGATAACCATAAAGGTACAACTGAAATCCGACTTTTTTTTTTTTTTTGGTGGTGTCCCGGATTGGTCACCACAACGGACAAGGCTGTTAAATTATCAGCCCTAATCAAGTTTGAACCATTCATGCACGCACTCATTTTCAACCTAAGAGTGAAGATACTTCAAATCCAGCAGACTGCACAACTTTATCAACCGTTCCCAATGCAATCAAAAGTTTCTTCCTCACCAGCCTTCTGAAGGAGCATAGCTACCTCAGTCAAAGACTCAAGATCAAACACCAATATTGAAATTTCATCATCTGTGAGTCAAACTGGAACAATAAGGTTCCTTATATCTCATCTGGTACAGGTTTCCTTTATTCCCTTCATGTCCTGTTCATACACTCCCTTACTGACACATCTCATACAATGCAGCAAGGAACTATAGGATTTTTGAAGGATGGATTGAGTTGTCTATTCATTTATATTTTATTTTACTGTTGCTGGCTATCTGCCAAGTCTTGCTTTTAGGTGAACTCATGTTGCGTCCATTTCATTCTTTATTTTTATTTTCATTTTCAATTTCATTACTGAAATATATTCTTTTGGTTGAATGAAAAATCAAAAGATTAACTGTAAAACATGCTAACCAATTGCAAAAAATCAAATTAAGAAAGCAAGATGGCAGAGACAGCCAAAGACAAATTGTTAAGCCGTAATATCCCAAAATTGAACAATCACAAATTCCCACAATGGTCAATGAAAATGAAGGCTCACCTTTGAGCAAAAGGAATCCTTGAAGTGTGCATCTTTCAACCTCAAGATATCTCTGGCCTTACTTGCGCAGCCCTCACAAATGCGACTAAAAAGAGGAACAAAGCAATTGACACCCTAATGAATTATCTAGGAGACAATGCCTTCGATTCAATCATTACGCCTGAAAATGAGGATAATCCTTACGCCATATGGACCAAGATTGTAGCAGGTTATGCCCCGGAATCAGTCAACAATAAGGTTTGAGTCTGGATGAAGTTCATGAGGTACAAATTTAATGGAAATCTAAAGGAATACATCTCAGAATGCACCAAAATGCTCAATGAGATAGCCATTGTAAAAATTGGGGTTCCCAATGATGTACTTTGCTACTCAATACTCGCTAAACTCTCAAAGGATCTCTGGAAGTAGTCGACAACATTATTATGAATGAACACCTGGTTTCTCATCCTGATGCCACATTGGAAAAAATCCAAGAAATGGTTTACTTGGAAGATTTGAGGAAAGATTCTAAAAAGCCATACAGTCAAGACAAGATCAAAAAGGGAGAAGCAAGGGCCTTGTTTAAAAATACTGAAAAGAAAAGAAAGAAAAAGGTTAAACCAACAAGAAAATCTAAGTTGGACTCTGATTTCAAACGCGAAAATGGTCAGCATAATCCAAACGCTTGGCGTCCACAAGATCTATGCCACCAATTGCATCCTCAACTGGCTAATAAAAAAGAAAAAAAGAGAGCCCAAGCAAACGGCGCAGAACTAATTGATGATGCATCAGATTCATCAGAAGTCACAGCTAAAGCGTGTTTTAGCTCCACTTATCTTTTCTCCAAATCACCAGTACTCGACACTGGCGCATCACACTATATGGTCAGCAATCCCAAACTTCTTTTCAATACAAAGAAAGTCAACATTCCTATCAACACCGGAAACAAGGAAAGCCGGTGAAAAGCTGTCCTCATCAGATCCTCCTACCTTGTCAAAACAGCCAGAGAGCAACTTCTCTTGAAGAATGTCCTCTGTGTACCCAACCTCAGACAAACCTTAATATCTGCAGAACAACTCTTCAATGACAACATGACTATGAAGAAAACAAACAACAAGATACTGATTACAATAGATGAGGTCTTATCTATTTCTGCCCTAAATATAAACCATCTACTTGTACTCAAAAATGTCTCTATCAAAGCAATGAAAGTTCCCATTTCCTTGTATTCCACTATAGCGCCACCAAACTGGCACGATAGATTGGGACATCCAAGTGAGAGATTTCTAAAGAGGATCTTCCCTAAAGCCAGTACCAGAAAATGTGAAATCTTTCTTGGGAGTAAAATGAAGAAGAAGTCATTTCAAGGTCACTTCACACCAGTGTCAGAAAGATTGGAGGCCATCCACCTTGACTTAATGGGACCTTTTCCTGTTAAATCTTTGAGCGTATCTATTTATTTCCTGAATGTAATTGACCAATTTTCTGGCTATAAAGTAGTAAAATTCCTGAGCTCTAAGTCTGACACTCTCCACAATCTTAAAGAGTTCAAAAGATGGGCAGAGAAAAAAAACAGGCTCAAAATTAAAACTATTGTATCCAACCATGGCGGTGAGTTCAAAAACTCTGAATTTCAAGCCTGGACCTCAGACCAAGGAATTTCACATTCTTTTTCCCAGCCTATACGCCTGAAAAAAATGGTCTTGCTGAGAGATCAAATAAGATACTTATAGTAAAGGCAAGATGTATGCTCAATCAATCTAAGCTGTCCCACTGCTACTGGGCCAAAGCTATACAATATGCCTGCGATTTGAGCAATATTTTACCTTTGAGTACTCAAAATTTCGAAACTCCCTACTTCAGATGGTTTTGACGTTTGCCCAACTTCAACATTCTCAGACCATTTGGATGTGAAGCTTATTGCTTAATTTCAAGTCAAAGACGCGATAACAAGCTCAATCCTACTGGTGAGAAATGTATCCTCATTGGGTTTCTGAATGATTTCTCAACCTATAAACTATTGAAATTAAACACCCAGAAAATTATTGCAAGTCAAAATTTTACATTTGTTGAGACCAGTTTTCTGGGAGTAAATGCAGGAATAGCGGTTGATCCCCTTTCACTGAACAAAGAGCCCAAGAAGTCTCAAGTTAATCAATTTACTTCTGTCAACCCAGAGTCAAACGTTGAGATATCTCCAGATATTGTAAATCAACCATCAAAAAATCTGTCAAAATTAATTAGTGCTGAATTCTCAACTGGTAACATTTTTAATTACAATCAAAGAGGTATTCATATAGCCTTGTTAAGTGAGATTAGAGAAAAAAAAGGAGATACTACAACTTACAAACAAGCTATTAACAGCATATAAAAAGAGGATTGGAAGAGATCAATAAAGAAATAACTTGCTAGTTTAATCAAATACAAAGTCTGGTTGCAAAGAAAGAAATCATCAAGTTCTAAGCCCTTGAAGTGCACCTGGGTCTTTTGAACTAAGCGAGATACCTCAGGTAATGTCCTGGAACAAGAGGCCAGACTCTGTGTTCAAGGTTTCAATCAAAAGGAAGGGATCAATTATTACAGTACCTACGCTCCCACCGGAAAGCTATCTTCACTTAGGATGATTATTTCCTTTGCATTAATTCCAAATTTAAAATTTCATCAAATTGATGTCAAATTGGCATTTTTAAATGCTCCGCTCAATGAAGATGTCTCAATTTTCTCCTATGAAGGAACTTATTGTCCAGGAGAAATGCTCAAGTTGGAAAAGGCACTTTATGGTTTGAAACAAGCTCCTTTGGGTTGGCATGAAACTCTAACCAAATATCTTTTTTCTATAGGCTTTATAAAATGTGATGCAGAACCTTGTCTGCTGTGGAGGAAAGGAACCTACCTCTACATACACGTAGACAACATTGCAATATTCAGTCTCAAACCTGAAGTTTTTTTCAAAGAAATGAAGAAAACATTTGATGTTAAGGACCTAGGTCCAGCTAAACTCCTTCTAGGAATGGAACTCAAAAAAACCAAATCCTCAGTTAAATTGTCTCAGTGCCATTATGTCAAGCAGATTTTAGAAAGAGCAAAAATCAATCATTTACTGCCTCTCAAAACGCCCATGAAACCTAACTTGAAACTCGCAGCTGCCACCAATGATGAAACTCATGAATTCAACCGTTTAGACATGAATTATTGAGCAGTCATTGGCGCACTAAATTATCTGAGCTGCACGACAAGACCTGACCTTTCATTTGCAGTAGGAGCCTTATCCCAATTCCTAAATAAGCCAGGAATCAAACACTGGAACGAGTCCCTACACGTTTTAAAGTACCTAAAGGGGACTCTTAATCAATCCCTTACAATCTACAAAAACAAAGAACAACAATCACTGATTGGCTATTCTTACGCGGATTGGGGTAGTTGTGAAAACTCTAGAAGATCAATCTCAGGCTACATTGTGAAATGGAATGGAAATTTAATTTATTGGAAATCAAAGAAAAAATCAACTGTTTCCTGCTCTTCTTCACAAGCTGAATATCAAGCTCTATCTGACCTGTTCAAAGAAATTATGTGGCTAAAAATAATTCTTAAACAAGCTCTTAATACCACTTTTAAAAATCCAACCAAAATTTTTGAAGACAATCAGAGCGCAATAAATCTAGATCAAAATACCGCAAATCATTCTAACTTTAGAACCAAGCAAATTTCAATCAAATATCACTTTATTAGACATGAAATCAAGCTCAAAAACATTTTCTTAAAAAACATCAAAACTGAACACATGCTTGGAGACTTTCTTACAAAACCTGTTAGCAATCCAATCTTAATCAGATCTTTGAAGGCCCTAGATATAATCAGGAATTCTGCCTCTGAAGAACTTAATTATGGGGGAGTGTTAAATTATCAGGCCTTATCAAGTTTGAACCATTTAATAACGCACTCATTTTCAACCTAAGAGTGAAGATACTTCAAATCCAGCAGACTGCAAAACTTTATCAACCGTTCCCAATGCAATCACAAGTTGTTTCCTCACCAGCTTTCTGAAGGAGCATAGCTACCTCAGTCAAAGACTCAAGATCAAACACCAATATTAAAATTTCATTATCTGTGAGTCGAACTGGGTCAATACCGTTCCGTATATCTCATCTGGTACAGGTTTCCTTTATTTTATTCATTTCCTGTTCATAAACTCCCTTACTGACACATCTCATACAATGCAGCAAGGAACTATAGGATTGTTGAAGGAGGGATTGAGTTGTCTATTCATTTATATTTTATTTTACTGTTGCTGGCTATCTGCCAAGTCTTGCTTTTAGGTGAACTCATGTTGCGTCCATGTCATTCTTGATTTTTATTTTCACTTTCAATTTCATTACTGAAATCTATTCTTTTAGTTGAATGAAAAATCAACAAAGGCTGCTTGCAGCCAGGCAACCAGCGGTGGTGGGGACTTGATCACCCAACCACCAGACAGGGGCCATCTCCCCCCCGTTACTGAGGGGGAGGAGCAATGGGCTGTTGGGGATTTGACCACCTTCCAGCCCAAATTTGAAGCAATGCCCTGGGGCCATAAACCCCCAGGGCCCCTGGAGGTGGATTTCATCACCCCCCCAGGGAGTCAGTTGTAAGGCGGGGGGATGGGGTTTGGCATGTTGGATGGTTACACCCCCCCCCCTGGTGAGCTTTTTTGAGAGGAGTCCTGCCTGGCCCACAAGTGGGGCCAGGGGCTGGTTGACCTATGCAACCAGCCATGTAATCAGTAAGCAATGGCCAAGGTGTGTTTTTTTGATCCATTGAGTGAGTTGTGGTTCAAGTGGTTTACATATACCAGTGTTGTGTAATTGAACCTTGGTGGTGGGGCTCAAGTTGCTTGGACCACACTTGGGCCATGCAAGCCCAAATTCTCATGCCTGCCTTACTATATGGGATTGCACAACACTGCACTGGCAACAGTGAAACTACAACCACATAGCAGTGTAGTCCCTGCTCTGCCCACCCTCTCATGTGGATGAAATACACACAATTCTTAGTCTGAAAAGTACCTTCACTCTTTTTATAAGAAACAAGTTTCCTTTATGAAATAAATGTGGCTTTGTAAGTTCAAAATATTTTCAAACAAAGAGTGTTGGGGAGGTTATCCGGTTGATATTAGTTGGACTTTGCATGGTGGAGAAATTGGTTCATATGCGCAAATGAGTACATTAAGGAATCTGTCCAATGTGTGGGCTTTTGTTGTTGATATTATTTGTTTGTTTGGGCTGTGGGTGTGCCATGCTCAATTTGCATTCCTTCCTGCATGTGATTTGTACTAAAATAGGCTCAAAGAAAAAATTTATTTAGAGAAGATAGTGCATGAATATTTTTGAGAGATGCACTTTGAATTTGTACAAATGTTTATTTAAGTGTTTGACTGCAAATCCAAGCAGAAGATAGATTCGTAGCCTTGGAACATAGTTTCCAACCAGCGTGGCTGTAGTGGAATGAATAGCAGGGTTTTTTGAGATGATGATTTTAGAGAATCTTTTGCAAAAAGACATCCCTGCCAGGAAGATCCAGATTTTAGCATGAACATCCAACTAACTAAAAAGAGTGTATTAAAGAATGCATGCAAAATAAAGTCAACTAACACAGCTCCTCAGGTGAGTATTTAGAAAGAATACAATAAACACTGAAAGGAGAAAGATATTTAAAGTAGATGATTGTTGTGGGTAAAACACATTAGCCCCTTTCATGCAGAAAGTTGATTGATATGAAGAAGACGGAACACAGAAACTCCATCTATGATAGGAGAATGAGGGGAAAGAGGATTTATCTTAGAAATGGTAATTTAACACCACATGACTCAACATTTGTAGAGGATTTTTTTGAGATGGTGGTTAGTGCTCCAATTGTGTTGGATTCCCACCTTTCTTTTCTTCCGGAAGTTTCAGCCTTTTAGTCTTGTTTTATCCTTGTAAAATTTATCTTCCCATTACTGGTAGTGAGTTCCAACTTGAATTTGTGTCAACCCTCCATGTGAAAAATTTGCTGAGATATCATTTCAAATGCTGCACTTCTGGCAAAGGTATCCATTTTTTTTACATGAAATAATTTCTTGCAAAGTGAAATGAAAGCATTTTCTGTATACTAAACAGCATCCATAAAACATTTAAGTGACCTGTGAGTTGATTTGAAGTGATTTCCTTGTGAGCCTGGAGTGAAACCTGGGTACAATTTGGTAGAAGCATTGTAACATTCAATTGAATATCCATTGCAAGGGCCTGCTTTATTTTATTCTCTTTTTATTTATTTATTTTTTGTTAGAAAAAAATGAGGACCAATTTCATTTCACACAGGGATCCCTGATGTCCCCAAACATCAATTTTCACATTCATTACATAGATTCTTTATGACACTTCAATCTTGGCCTGGACAAAAAATCCAAACTATTTGTAGAGGAAGTGGAGCTTTATGAAATTATAATGGTGACTCTGTGACAAGTGAGAATGGCACAAACTGAAAACTTGATATAATTGTTTCAATTCATTCAACCAAAAATATTCCTTTGAGGAACACACAAATCAATTTTGCTGTAAAAAAGTTGACATTTTTCAAAAAATTATTTTTTTTGGAAAATACTCTTTTAGTATTATATTTTTCACAATTTCAGAATTAAAAGTTCATCATTTGGGAAATAAAGTTCAATTTCAATTTCCCAAACGGTGAAATAAAGTTGATTCTCCTTTTTAGGAGCAGTGAGATCCTTTTAACTTTCATTTTCAATAAAGGTGAAACCCCCAAGAAATATTGTGTACAGCATTGTGAAAAATTAATCAATCATTTTGATTTAATGATGAATATTTTTATACTTACAGAGAACAACAGTGGCCACAAATAGTGACTTGATGTCACTGGTCAGCCAGAGACCCCGATTTGGCCCTGGTGAGTTAGAAATTGTAAAGGGGGAAAATATTGCAAACTGAGCCCACAATACAGCTATTTCAGTTTTTTACGCTTGAAAATGAAGTTCTGGAACTGTTAAAGTGCTCTGTGGCACTGGATTTGAATATGCTTTCATCTGAGACACCTAGGTCCAGCTGGTGGTTGAGTAGGTGTACAACTAGAGTGAAAATGGAAAAAAGAAAATAAACAAGAAGCCAATTCCTCAAAAAATGTGTGCCCAATGTTTGATTTTAGAATTGAGATAGATTAAACTAGAGAATGGAGAAATATTCAACTGGAGATTCATTGATGATTATTGCTAGCAAGCAACATGAAAATTATTCTGGTGAAGCTTTTCCAGAAACAATGAAACCAGTTGGCCAATAAAAAATTATAATCATTTTCAATGATAAATTTACCAAACCTTCTCTAGTCTGGAATCTCCTTACATCAGACTACCTGATTTTAAGGTGGATCCTCCCCAAAACAAGATTTGTTCCTTAATTGGCCAACAAAAGATTTTGCTATGGAAATAAACTTAACTCAATAAAAGAAGGCCTAAATTCATAGATTTCAAGTTTCATCAGTTCATCTACACCATGAAAAAACGATGATAACATGATTAAAAGTGAATTACCAGGTCAAAAAGGTGCCCTTTTTCCTCAGTTAAGCCACTTTTGATCAATTGATGATAGTTTTTTCATGGTGCTAACAGTTCATTTTCTAATTCACTTCCTAAAATTGGCAATTAAATCACTATCCAAATCCATGAGAGGGCTAGTAAAGCCTCTTAGAGAGAGTTCAAGCTTCTCATTGGTTTTATCCACTGTGTGAAGCATCTCTCTGGGAAAATAAGCAATTTTTCCCTCAAAATAATTCATTTATTCAATAAATTAACTGAATTTTCAACCTCTTGAATCAAATTTGATCAATTTTAAAATATGGAAATACCATTTTTTCATAATTGCCAATTAGCTATCAGTTTTGTAAAATCCTCTAAATTGAGGATTTAAATCCTCAATGGCATGTTAAAACCTCCTGCTTATTCAGTGTTTTCTTTTTATTTTTTTTATGAAACCAAATGTTAACTTTGTGGATTGATTCAATTTTCTGATTGATTCAATTTTTTCTTTCTCCAGTTAAATCTAAACCCTGATTCAACTGAATGATCAAAAAACCTTGAAGTTCCATCAGAAAATACTAATGCACATAGAAAACCTACTTAATTATTTGGATGATTTCATAAATGAAAGAATTTGATTATCAAATATAAATCGAGACCAGTGAACTGACAGAGGGAAGTTCAGAATCAAGTACAATGAAACACAAATTGAGTGAGAATGAGGAAGGGGGTGAAAGAAATCCTAACAGGCATTAATTCAGAAGATTGAGGTTCAGACGAAAATGAGGAGTCCTAAAAAGGTATAGGAAGCTTACTCTTGAGATAGGATGAGCTGGTAATTACTGAGTTGGGTGGAGTTGGAGATTGGTTTAGTTTTTTACAAAAGTGACATCAACTCTCACCATTTACACGCTTAAGAGATTGGAGATCTGCAAGTTTTTGAATTTTGAGGAGTTTGATTTGAATCTTGAGTATGTGAAAAAAGATATCTGATTGAATGAATAGTGAAGATGAACAAACAGAGGAATAAATGAACAAATAAATTTAAACAAGAGGTTTTTGTTGAGGTTTTGATCAATTTGATGGTCTGTCTCAGCCTTTGTTTTGTGAGATTATTCCAAAGGAGGTCTGGTTTAAGGTTCCAGCCTTTCACAATTACAATAAGCTTCTCTGATTGGGAAAAATTTCAGAAATTTGTGGTAAGATCTCTTACACTCCCTGGGACTGGAGTTAGCTGTTGTTAGGAGTTGGAAGAGAAATATTTTGAAGTGTCCATACTTTTGATTAGGTTTTTGATTGAAGAGTTTTGTGTGGGTTTGGTCAGAGTATTTGCCAGCAGTTCATCTGATGTGATTACATTTATTTTGGAATTTTATGCATTGAGTTCATTGCTGAGTCCTTTGGTCTTGAGGCCAATGTGACAATTATTTGAGTTTTAGCCAAAAATGTTCAGTTTATCTACAAGAAATTTTTTTTCAAAATGGTGTATATTTTGGGGAATTGGGACATTGAAGACTTCACCAAGCAGGTTTTGGAGACATTTCCCTTTGAGAAAGGAATAACAAGGGGTTTTATTTCTTTCTCAGTTCAAAATTGAGTGATGTTGAATTGCCTGAAGCTCTCCAAAAATAAAATTGATTCATGGGAAAGGCTTAAGTATCCAGATTTATATTTCCTAGCTGTGGGTTTATTTCCCCAGGATTCATCACTGATGAAGCTTAACCAATCAGAGAGTTTCTTGAATTGCAGGGACAGTTTGATTTATTTGGTGGTATTGAGTTATTTCCAGGTTTTCTTCAATTGATTCCAGTGGGGAAGACCCAGTTTTTTTGAGATATTTCTAGAATGGACACAGGGAAGCTGAGATTGGGTTGAGTATGGCTTGCTGTATGATTCAGGATTCCTATATCAGATTGGTAATTGGTATTGAGTTTTTTAAAGAGTTCAAAGGCTTTGTCTATGGCTTTGACCTGTTGAAGGTTAGGATTTGGAGGATGTTTGAAAGGTCTGCAGTGTCCCAGTCCAAGTGCCTCTAGTCAATGTTCAATGTGTCTGGGTTGGCTGAGAAGGATTGTTTCATGAGTTATTTGAATTTCATTCCCAGTATTTTATCTGGTTCATTCAAATGTAAGTTCTTGAAGCATTGATTTGACAATGGGGAGTCCTCAAAAGGCATAGGAAGCTTACTTTGGACATGAGATGAACTGGTCATGAATGATTTGGGTGGAGTCACAGCTTGGTGTAGTTGTTTACAAAAGGTACTTCAACTATCACCAGTTACAGAATTAATAGATTGGATATCTTCAAACTGTTGAATTTTGAGGAGTTTGATTTGAATCTTGAGGATGTGAAAAAATAGAGCTGATAAAATCAAGAGTGGATATGAACAAAGAGAGGAAGAGATTAATAAAGAAAGAAAATTGAGAGGGTTTTGTTGAAGTTGTGATCAATCTGATGTTCTGTCTAATAATTTGTTTTGTGAGATGATTCCAAAGGATATATGGCTCAAGGGTATAGGCTTGCCCAACTAATTTGTGGTATTAAAATAATTTTTCCCAATTGGAACAGCTTTCAGAAAAAAGTGGTCAGATCTCTTGCAATAAATTTCCATGTGGAGGACAACTTTATTTTCTGGTTGAAACAAAGAAACTTTGCAAGGGGAAAAATTACCTTCTAATGATTCTTTAGCCAAATTATACTCAAAGATCTAAAGTAAGAGGAAGACCCAAAGGAACAGTCAAAAAAAATCAAGAATATCTCACATTCCTCAATTTAAAGAGATTAATCTGCTTTTGAGTGTTTAAAACTGTGAAGATTTGAGGTGGAAACCAAGACCAGACTGTGATTTGATTGCATATAAGAAAAGAACATGATGAGTTGTGATCAAGATATGAGTATGAACTAAAGAGAGTATAAGAAGAATCAACCAATGGGTCAGATAATTGGCTAAGCTATGGAGTTGATCAGTTGATGAAGATGATGAGGAAACAAACTCCTATACTGTAGAAAGAAAGGTATTTTGATAAGCAGCTGGCGTGATACCGGCACTAGTGTGAAAAGAAATTACATTGGCCAATTGGTTTAACCGGGGAAGCCAGCTGTGATGGGAAGATTATGAGCTCAAGTGCCTTGAACATTCTTAAAGGAGGAAAAGATGAGCGATCACTGATTGTTGAGTTGAGGTTGATGTTAACATCCTTGAAATTAGACAAGCTGGCTGCAGAGTATCTTTGGTTGAGGTTTGTTGAGATTGAGGTTGTTTCTTGAGAAATATTGACGGCGAAATCAAAGTGGAATTTGGTGGTTGTACCATTTAAGTTGGTCACCCTTTGATTGATTGAGTGCTTGACAAGTTTGGTCTATGCATCTTGATGATGAGAGTTTCTGCACCGGTTCACGTAGAAAATACAGTCCAGGCCACAGAGTACAATTGAAGTAGAAAAGGCAAGTGAGAAAATATAAAAAAAGAAAAACAAAGGAAGCAAGCTCAGTACACAATTCAAATAGAAATGAGGAAATAAGAGCTCGCACTAATGCAGTTTTGCGCTCTTGAAAATATAGGGACATATGTTGCAATAGCTGCATTGATAACATTCTGAGAGAGAGAGAGTCAATAGCAATAAGATATTGCAGTGAGTGTTGATTCTAACGCCCCCCCTCAACTCAAGAATCAGTGATATAGAGAGCTAAATGTATTTACAAGTTGTGTTATTGAGACCTTGTTGGCTGCTTTGGTAAGGGCGTTGGCAGTCATAGAGAGGGAAGGAATGAGCCAAACGTCTATAAGCCCATTCTCATAGTTGTCTCTCAAGATTTTTGTTTTGAGTTTGATATGTTTAACTTTCGAGTTTGAGCCAAATTTCTTTATTTTGTAATCTTGTCCCTTGTTGTCAATGAGGTGTAAAGGACATTTGAATTGCAATCTGTATATCTCCTCAATTAGTGTCTTCAACCAATGCGCTTCTAAGTGACAACTTGACAGACCCACACATTCCGATTTGGTAGAGGATTGCCTGATGCACTGTTGGCGCCTACTGGTCCAGTATAACGGACTTTGTTTGAATGAACAGATAAATCCACTTTGAGAAATTCTTGAGACTGGGTCATCAACCAAAGTGGCATTGCTGAAGCAAACAAGCCAATCAGAGATTGAACAAGGACCAAGAGTCAGAGTGAGATCCTTGGTTCTTGAGAGATATTTCCACACATGTAGAACTTTGTTCCAGTGGCTCAGCCCGGGTCAATTGCAATATTTGGCCATACTGGAGACAGCAAAGCTGATGTCCAGTCTACCAAGCCCTGCAATGAAGTTCAGTCGCCCAATGGGTGACCAATGGTTGATATTAAGTTCCAAGAACTTTTTATGATCTTCATTGTCAGCTGGCTGGAGGTGGAGTCCTGGAGTGCAAGGCGTGGATACGGGTCGGCAGTTTGTCATGCTGAGTTCATTCAGTCCCTTCTTAATGTGTAGTAGCAGTGACAGTTGGATTAGACCATCACAACTTTCCACTTTCATGCTGAGGAAGGTGTTGGGTTTGTGGGATGAAGAGTTGCAAAACTTAGATAGAAAGGTATCCTTGAAGCGACTTAAATCTCCAGCCACAATGAGATCTTCAACATGGAAGAATACCACTCACGTCTTTTTTGGTGCCAATGTAAAAGCAGGGATCTCCTTTGGACTCTTTGAATCCTTGAGATTTGATCCAATTGCTTAACATGTGGTACCAGTTTCTGGGTGCTTGCTTCAGACCGTAGAGGGATTTCTTCAGTCAGAGATATTTGGATTTTCTGTTACAGCCAAATGGTATTTTGATGTAGAAACGTTCCTCCAGAGTTGAATGAAGAAATGCAGCTTTGACATCAAGTTGAAGCAGTTGCAGGTTTTTGTCAGCTGCATAAGTGAGAACAACTCTCAAGGAGGCCAACTTACCGGTAGGCCCGTAGGTTTCCAAGTAGTCAAGACCATAGCGTTGGTTGAAACCCTGAACGCTGTGGTGAACCATTTGGGACACCTTGGGAAAAGAATTCAAAAATTTAAAAAAAAAATTATAAATATTTTTTTATCATACCTTAAATCAAAAAAAAAAAAAAATATTGAACTTAGAAAAAATTTGGATCCTTCACTCCAACCCTTCCCTGTCCTAGTGGTGTAGCTCCTCCTCATCCTCATTGCATCACTCCTCCTCATCCTCATCGCATTGCTCCTCCTCATCCTCATCGCATCCCTCCTCCTCATCCTCATCGCATTCCTCCTCCTCATCCTCATGGCATTGCTCCTCCTCATCCTCATTGCATTGCTCCTCCTCATCCTCATTGCTCGCATCCTTGATTGCTTCCTCACTTTCATTGCGACCATTGGTCTTTCATCATGATCCTCCCCATCGCTTGGCCATGCGCAAATCATTGCCTTCTCTCTCATCATTGATTCATCCATCATGGCATCCTCATCATCACCACCATCACCGCTTGTGAGCAAGGATCATTGATCACATCAACCCCATTGCTAATCATCAAAACCATCCAGCAATGATGAGAATCATCATCATTGCGCTCACCAACTCCATCATCATTGGGATCACCCTCTCCTCCTAGATTGGACAATTGGCAGCAACCGTCCTCCTTTTTTTCATTTGTAATTCTCTTTCTTTTTTTTTCTCTCTCTTGCTGTTGATTCTTCTTTTCATTTGATTTTCGTTTTTTTTTTTTTTTGGTTCTTACTCTCTTTTTCAATTGTTTGCTCACTGCCCATTTTTTTCTTCTTTTTCTCTCATTTTTTATTATTTTTTATTGTTATTTTCTTTTATTGTACTGTTTCTTTCTTTCTCACCCCCCTCCAGATTTGGATGGGAGGGGTTGTTGCGTTGTTACTAGGTGTGCAAACATCCGCACGCACGTTTGCAAGCAACAGGATGGGGTGAGAATCTCTCACCCCAGTATGGAAGATTTGCAGAAGGGAACCGGGCCTCCACAAGCTTGAGCCTCATCATTGTGAAAAAAAAAAATCCGCTTTAATTTGTGTTATCCAATTGTAAATATTTACAGAGCTCTCTAGACTATAAAAGGAGGGGATCTCCCCTGCTTTTTTGAATCATCAATTCTTCCCACTAATGAGAATTATGAGCTTCTGATCCAAGAGCTCCTTCCTTTGTGAAATTGATCACTTATCCGGATATATCTTTTGATTATCCCTTGATCCTTATCCCTTACCCTTGACTATTTTTTAAGTCTGAAACTCTGATCTGCCCTTCTGTGGCACTCTTCCTTATCACCAACCATAGCCTTGCTGGTTGAAGAATAATTCATGAAATTGAATTCTTGAGTGTGTTATCCCACTCTTGATCCGTTTTTCTGACAATTATTTGGTCTTGATCATTCATTTTATTATCTTTCTGGACCAGTCACGTTTGACTAAGAGGATTTATGAAGTTTAAACCTGGAGTGTTATACCTCCCTTCAATTCTTAAAGTTGCATTCTGCAACACTATTCTTGAATCCTTGAGAAGTGTTGGGTTACTCTTAGTCCGAAATTGTTACTGTTTGTTTCAGTGATCCATAAACATATTGCATTGTCTTGTGCAGCCACCCACAGTTATCTGGTACCCTTCAAGCGCTTGATTGTGGAGAGTTGGGCAGGTTCATTGAGAACCTGGAGGTTGATTGGGTTTGAGTTGATCACTCCCAAGCACCTGCTGACAACCAGAGTTATGAGCGTGTGGGCGCCTTTACTTACAACTGCTTTGTTCTATTGGACTCTGAGCAAAATTTAACTTATTTTGTTCAAAGTCTTTCTCCTCATCATCTTGGTTCAGGTAGTGCTTCTTCCCCCCTCAGCTATCATTGCTATTGACTTATCCCTATCCCATTTGATTCCTCATTAACAAAGGTTACTGCACCTTGATCCTGGTTACATTTAAATATTTTTGTAACACTCAGGAGGGCAGCCTAAAAAAGCACCTATCCCCTCCACAGAACTGCCAACGCCCTGTGCCGTTTGGAGTCTTACAATGCACAGTTGAGTCTTGTAGGTGACTGGCTCTCCATGGGTGTTTTACTTGATTTTGAATACTGGCACGGTGTTCAATGGGTTAGTGACTTCATTGTCTTCTGCTTCTTCCCATACCTCTTGGTCTTTGATTGAGTTGAACTTGCTAAGAGCTGAATCTTTTCATATGGGGATCTTCATGTCTTCTTGAAGAGTTTTGGGAAGTCTTTCAGATAAGAAGCCATACCTCTCTGGTTTGGATAGTTGGCTTCAGTCTTGAAGCATTGGTTGGAGATTTTTTTCAATGGATAAGCCACTCTCCGTAGATTCTTCCAATTCTGGTTCTGATTCTGAGGCCGCCGTCTTGGATTCCTCTTTGATGACCTGCGGCATTTGATTGACTGGATTGACCTTGGGCTCTCGTGTGGATTGTCCAAGGATTAGTGTTGTATGTAGAAAGATTGAAGCTTGGTGTTCACAAACTCTCCCCCTCCATCGGAGCATACCTCTCTTGGATACCAATTGGTCTTCCAATGTTTGTTTTCAATGATGAAGATGATCAATTCCGCCGTGTTGCTTTTGGATCTAAGAGGAAAGCAGGAGATATAACCAGAGAATGAGTCAATAAGGTTCATAATATACCTGTACCCTCCCTTGGCAGTTGGTGAGATGGGTCCCATGAGATCCAGATGAATCTTGTCAAAAACTTTTTTGGCAACACATTGTTGATGTTTAAAGGGCTCAGCCGTGATTTTGGATTTGTGACAACTCAAGCATTCAAACTTGTTTTTGAGATTGGGCGGAAATGTTTGATTCAGAAACTTCTCCATCCTTTCAATGCTGGCATGTCCCAATGAACAATGTATTTGGGACAGCTTGGCTTGGGAGAAGTGAAAGTTGTTTGAATTTCTCACCATATCCAATAAGAATAGGTTTTTGATGATTGAACCTTACAGGAGACAAAAACCGCCTTTGAACAGTTTGAATGTTCTCGGATTGATTGAAGATTCAACACGTAGCAAGGCTCCTTTGGTCATTAAGGCTCCAAGAGAGATTAGATTCATGGTGGATTTGGGGACCCAAATGGCATCGGAGAGTGTGATGAAGGCGTCACTGGTAGCAAGTGAAACCTCTCCAGACCCCCCAACAGCAATGGCCGCATCTTTCTTACCGGTTTGGATTCTTCCAGCTCCGTTGATTAAGGTGAGGTGGTTGAATTGATCCTTATCAGTTATCATGTGTGCGGAAAATCCTGAGTCCAAAATGAAGCAAGTTGGTGCAAAGTCAACATCCGAGTTCAAGCCACAGAAAAATTAGTAGGAATGCATTTCTTTTTCCTGAGTTGGTTTAGATTTCTTGCCTTGATTGTGCGTATTGGGGGGTTTGAGTTCTTGAAATTCAAACCAGCACAATCTGGCCGAATGCAAAGTGACCTTGGGATTTTGTTTGCCATTTTCACATCTAGGTCCCCAATATAGCGCCACGTTGACCAGTTTGGGCTGATCCTCTTGAGCTATGATTTCATTCTTGTTTTGGATCAGATGATTGAGCACCATGTCAATATTTATGTTGGTGATGATGTGCATGATTTGAGACTTCATACTTTTCATCAAAGGCGGGAATTCAAACAGTAAAAGATAGGCAATAATGTCCAATGGAAGCTCTATGCCAACTTCTGTCAAATTCTTGAGGTAGACCTTAATGGAAGTAACAAATGCATCAATGTTGGCGCCCATGGTTAGGTGTAAGAATCCATTAAAGACTCTTGCCCTATTAGCTGACTGTGACAAAGCGAAATGCTCTTGAGTCAAGATCCAGATTAATTTTGCGTCATCCTTGTTGACATCGTCAATGATGTTGTCCTAAGTATTGGCGTCCAGATTTGCCATGATGTGCGCCACAAATTCCTGGTTTGTATCCTCCTCTAATTGGTTTGAAGGGTTAGGATCATCCATGATAGAAAAAACGCCGCATAGTTTGAACAGCTTTTCAAACTTCTTTCGCCACATACTGTAGTTGTCCTATGTTAGAAGGGGAGTGGATTCAATTAGACATTTGATGGCTAAGGATTTTTAGTTTGTGGAGTCCCCCCCTGGTCCTGGCATTT
Organism: Puccinia polysora; assembly: GCA_025617555.3. Lineage (NCBI taxonomy): Eukaryota > Fungi > Basidiomycota > Pucciniomycetes > Pucciniales > Pucciniaceae > Puccinia > Puccinia polysora. Next base: position 40,874,949 of record CM062631.1, on the reverse strand, counting down.
GAGATGAAGGCCCCGGTCAATCATCCATTAAGAGCTAAAGGATTTTAACCGTGTGAAGATTTGAGGTGGAAACCAAGACCAGACTGTGATTTGATTGCATATAAGAAAAGAAAATGATGAGTCGTGATCAAGATATGAGTATGAACTAAAGAGAGTATAAGAAGAATAAACCAACGGGTGAGATAATTGGCTAAGCTATAGAGTTGATCAGTTGATGAAGATGATGAGGAAACAAACTCCTATACTGTAGAAAGAAAAGGATGTTGATAAGCAGCTGGCGTGATACAAGCACTAGTTTGAAAAGCAATTACATTGGCCAATTGGTTTAACCGGGGAATCCAGCTGTGATAGGAAGATTATGAACTCAAGCGCCTTGAACGTTCTGAAAGGAGGAAAAGATGAGCAATTGCTGATTTTTTAGTTGAACTGGATTTTAACATCCTTACAATTAGAAAAGCTGGCTGCAGAGTATCTTTGGTTGAGGTGTGTTGAGATTGAGGTTGTTTCTTGAGAAATATTGATGGCGAAATCGAAGTGGAAGTTGGTGGTTGTACCATTTAAGTTGGTCGCCCTTTGATTGATTGAGTGCTTGACGAGTTTGGTCTATGCATCTTGATGATGAGAGTTTCTGCACCGGTTCACGTATAAAATAGAGTCTGGGCCACAGAGTACAATTGAAGTATAAAAGGCAAGTGAGAAAATATAAAAAAAGAAAAACAAAGGAAGCACGCTCAGTACACAATTCAAATAGAAATGAGGAAATAAGAGCTCACACTAATGCAGTTGTGCGCTCTTGAAAATATGGGGACATATGTTGCAATAGCTGCATTGATAACATTCTGAGAGAGAGAGAGTCAATAGCAATAAGATAGTGCAGTGAGCGTTGATTCCAACAAAACCCACCCATGAGGAGAGGAAGGGCAAGGAAGAAATTCACAAAAAATTAAATGTTCAGTAGCCATTTTTCAAAAAAAAAAAAACTTTCATAATTAATGATTTTTGAATAATTTTAAGTTTTTGAGAAAGTGGTAGGACAAAATCTAAAATTAAAGGGAAAAAAGAATGAGAAATCAGAGGAGGAGTTCAACTTAAATATATAATAATTTTTTCTGAATTCAAGATGATCTATTTAATAGGGTGTATCAAAGTTAGGAAACCCGCCATGAGAAACCTGCCATGAGAAACCCGCCATTTTTTTTAACAAACGTGCAATTTTTAATGGTGGGTTTCTGAAATGCACATACACCCTAACTGGTGTATTTCAAAATGGCGGGTTTCATGAAAATGCCGGATTTCAAACATCAAACCTGCCATTAAACCTGCCATTTATGCACCATCATCCATCCACCATCCTTCACATCTAAAACACCCATCCACATCAGCATATCCATACTGGTCGCATCTCCATTGAATCACACACATCTGATCTCTATTTCATGACCAGTCAAGGAGACACAAGAGAATATTGGATCATCAGTACCCTCTCTCATGACTGAACTTGAAACAGGAGGGTTTTCAAGTATTTTTGATCCTCATCAAGAACCCACTCTGACAAGGATGTATAGGGTGTTGTCCAGTTGTTGATGATTGGCACGAGAGCAAGTTCAGTACCTAGCCCAAGTGTAATCCTGCAAGCTGACAATCAAACTCTTAAGCCAACCCTGCTGAGCTTACTCTCAATTCAGCAAATCAAACTCATCCTCCATCCAGCTCACTCACTCTCACACCTTGACTCAGATCATCATCTGCTTACTCACCATCCTCCCCTCAATTGCCTTGCCACTCCACCCACCATCATCATCCTCTCCTCCCAATTTCATGTCACTTGTTGGTGGCCCGCTCAACTGCCAGTCATTGGATTTTGGGGTCCTTTGTAAGCACCCATCCAAGGCCCTTACCCCCTACCTAAGACATCATCTCTCATCCTCACTTCCTCTTCAACCCCCCATCCAGCACTTAATCAATCAATTGGTGGTAAGTCTCTCTCACTTCTCCTTCCCCAGCCTCATTCCCTACTCAACATTCTACTGTACCCTTCATCCTCCTCTAGTGATTCAAACTATGCCATCACTCACTACATTTCCAAATTCACCAGTACCCTCTACAACCTGCTCTTTGGTCAGCCTCCCATCATCCTGCCCTCCATTCACCCTACTCCCTCCCCCCCTCTTTGCACTCTGCGTTCTCATTTCTCCATCTCCTTCATCCTAATTTGTTGTCAAACTCAGTCTCATGGGCCTTCTAGTAAACTCCCTTGGTCTATTTCTACAGCAGCGTGAAGAAGTGCAAAGAGGAGAAGCTCCCGTTACCTCTTGCACTCGCCAAGTTGGAATTGCATTGGTGGGAATTGGAAGTTTCCTGTTGGTCCCATGTTTCCCATTTTGTTTTTCTCCCACTTACCATCAAGTCATTGGTAAAATTTAAACGCTTTCCCCGGTCTGGTTTTGCAACAAATTAAAAACAGGTTTCATGCAACCTTGAGATATGAGTTGCAATTAAGAGATAAAATACCAATGATCTTTTTTTGTGCCTTCATCAGCTACGTTGCCTTTGACACTGGTAGTGTAAGAATGTGAAAATAACATGTGTCCTCCTCTGCAATTGAACCCAGGTCTCTCATTTGCATGGCAAGTGTACTACCAACTATACTAAGGACGCTTTCTTCCCGGTGGTCAAGATATGCTTGTAGACGGCAATGACAATTTCACTTTGTGAGGACATCTGATGAATGAGTAACCAACTACAAGCATGCAGGGACTGATGTCCTAAAGACTGCATGAAAGCATTGATCATATCTCAACAGGTAGCGCCAGCAAGGGCAGGACTCCATTCATTCACTGTTTACTGTACATTCTCTCTCTTTATGCTTTCAGCGTCACGGCTATTTATCTTTGATACCCCAACCCAGTCTTCCACCAAGTTGCCTATGGACTCATTCAACTTTTGAGTATACCCTATCGTCCCAACAAGTCAAATTACCTCTCAATTATTTGCAAAATAATCACAACTCTTTTTTTTTCTTCACAGCATTGCTACAATAAGGCTGGCCTTTACCATTTGCAGTGCTCCAATGTTGACCTATCAAGAGCAAAAGAACAATTGAGATTCTGTCAGATATCAGCTTATTGGGACAATAACCTTCCTGATGGGATTCCTAGTTTGGAACATTGTTAACTTGTTAGTTAGTCTCAAGAATCAATTTGCTTGAGATGAGGGTTGACAAGAATAGGGTACTGTTGCTACATGCTTTAGCAGATTCTGCAATGAGATTTCCCACCTCAAGGAATGGATAGGTACCCCATGGTCATTGATCCTAGAGGGCCATTCCTGGTGGCATTTGGCCACAGGTACCAGAGCTTGTCTGGTAAGCCTTTGCTCCCTGTTCCTCACTGTTGAGTGAATTCAAAATTTGACAAACCTATTGTGGTGTGCATCTTGATCCCCAAAAAAGATTTTTGTTTGATTACAATTGCTATTGTTATCCCTGAAGGAGGGCACTGATGGGTTTGAGATACAACAAGGCGGCGTATTTGGACTGTGTCCCTATGTTTCCCAGATATCAATCAAAATCAAGGACCCTAATCATCACTAGATGATTCTCATTGGACTAAAGGTTTATGAGATCTGCTAACCCAGGAAGAGAGAAATCCAAAGAAGGAGGGGAGGGGTCCAAGGTATGGTTTGAAATATAAATTAATGCAGAAGTAGACATCATTGGAGCTGATTGCGTTTGAATATCCTCCTCAGCATCAGATGGGGGCCACTCCAAGGCAACGGTTTCTTCCAGATCTCCATGGCTAGGCTGAGCATCCCTAGCCAAGTCCTCAGCGTTGACTGAATCAGATTTTTGGGCGTAAAAAGCTGCTAAAGGGGTTATTTTGGCTTTCTTTCCAAAGATTTTATCCATTTGAATATAAAAAGGACAAGTAGAGTCCAACTTATCAACCACTGAGTTGATTCCGTTGGCTTTGTCAGAGTCTGTGATACCAAAGCATTGGAAATTGAAATGGAGTGGGCCTTTTTGTACTTGGCTTGATAATTCTTGAATGGCTCACTCATATTTTTGGATGACAGATCCAGCCTAACTTTTGTTTCTTTCTTGAGTTCATTGGCCATCAGGATATAAACATTGACCTTAGAGGATGGAGGTTTGCCAACACGTTTTTCATTTTCCAATCCAAAGCAGGCATCATGGTTGCAGGGAATTTTGAGTCAGTTGACCAGGATAATGTGATCAGCTCTCTTAAGCTGACCTGAGCCCTTGGAAGCTGATTGTGGAGGATTTTTTGTTGTGGAGTTCCTTGGAAATGTTTGCTTTGGTGTGTTGGACTTTTGTGTGGGCTTGCAGGGGGAGGTTTGTTGAGGGGACATTTGGAAAAAGTAAATTAAATCAGTTAATGAGAGGGATAAAGTGACAAGGGAGTTAAATTGATGAGAGATATGAAGTGATGAGAGCAATAAAATAACAAGAGCAATAAAAAAAATGAATGTATTCTTTGGATGAGGTTGGAGGTACAAGTTCTTGTCTGAGGTAGAGTGATGAAAGAAATGAAGCAATGAGAGCAATGAAGCAATAAGAGCAATAAAGTGGTGAGTGATCAAGTGATGAGGGTGATAAATTGATGAGAGTGATGATGAGAGTGATAAACTGATGAGAGTTGTGAATCTTTTGATGATGAGGCTGGAGGTAAAACAATTTGAAATGAGGTCAGAGGTAGAAGGAGGTGGAAAGCCAGGTATGGATGAAGTGCACAGGTGGAAGAAGCCTTTAAATAGTTTATTTTGAGAAAACCCACTTATTTCATGTTAACTTTGACAGTTCTGATGTGAAATAAGTGGGGTTTTTTGATTTTTAATGGCTGGTTTTAAATGGCCGATTTGGGTTGAAACCTGCCATTAAAAAATGGCGGGTTTGGTTAACTTTGATACGCCCTAATGAGGGAAATGTTAAATTCACAACTCAAATGAGTTGTGTAAAGGACTCAAATGTAGTTGTGTGGCACAGATAAACGACTACATTTGAGCTGTGTAGAGCCCCACACAACTTGAATGTGTTTGGGCTGTAGGCCTCACGGCACTGTTATGCCGTTTGGAGGCTGCACAATCAGGCCAATCAAATTTGGTTTGTGTGGGGATCTACACAACTCAAGTGTATTTGTGTAGCCATGCCACAGGACTACAATTCTTGTGGGCAAAAAAAAACCTTGTGGGAAAAAAAAACTAAAATAAAATAAATGAAAATACAAAAAAAACAGAAATCAGCCAAAAGATCACAAAAGATTGATTTTTTGATGAAAAAAAAATAAGAAATAAAATAACAATAATTAAAAATAATTAAAAATAAGTATAAATAAATAAATAAAAAGAAAAAAAGAAAAAAACTCTCAAGACAACCAACCAAAAAAATTTGAGTTCAAATTGACCAGCCCTAATGCAAAAAAACCCAAAAAAAGTACAAGTTCAACATGACTAGCAGAACAGCCCTAAAGGAAAAGTCCCAAAAAATACAAAATCTTCATGGCCAGCTCTAAAGTAAAAAAAAAAAAAAAAAAAAAAAAAAAAAACAAGTTCAACTTGTGTTGAGCTGATTACATCACACAAAGTAAAAAACCCCCTTATGATGGGATCAGCCCAACACATGTTGAACTTACTTACAAATAAAATCTCATTCAAAACACTCATCATAATGATGTTAACTCCAAACAATCAACATAATGATATTCAAAATGTGATAACCCTTTTTATTAAATAGAATTACAAGATCAGTATCAGAACCCAAAACCATATGATGAAATTAATCCATAAGTTAGAATACAGCTGAAGTTAATCTTTGAGATGATCCAACCAATGAGAGGCTTTTTTAGATATCATGGAACGTGGTTTGTAAACTATGGGTGGTATTGCAATCACATCTCCCTTAAGTACAAGCTGGACCCAATGGTTATTGTTAGCAAAGCAAATGAACACAGGATCTGATTGTTCTTTTACACCCATTTTCATAGGAGTAAAAGTACAACATGAATCCAATGAAATGAAAAAAATTGGTCTTCCATAAGTATCAGCTATTATTTTACCCATTTCAAGATTTGAAAGCCATTTTGAAGAGGGAATCTTTTCATTGATGTCATTAAAATCAAGTCTTTTTTCAATCTTTTCAAAATCTTAACTGCTGCCAAGGATCTTAGAATAGCACCCCTTATTTGTACTAAATGTTTCAAGAATTTCATGCCAAAATTTAAACCATCCATCCTCATCATATCAAAGTTATTTAGAAATGACTCTAAATCAACAATTCAAATTTCCAACCGGATCCCAAACACCACCCAAGAACTTATGTAAGGTATCAGATATTTGATTGAGTTAATTGACTTCCTAAAAACAATAATTAGTTAGAAACCATTTTAATCTCCTTTAAGGAATCAACACTGACCAAAGATGATCCTCTTTTTGACTCCTTCATTTCTTGGTCTTAATCTTTTGAAAAGGAATCTGGTTCCAACACTATAGACACCAATGAATTTTCATTTGCTTCCTCTGAACTATGAAATTTAGATGAAGAGCCTGACTTGGACTATAACAATTTCTCAATCAGTTCATTAAACTCAAAAAAAGAACCTTTCATAAAAGAAAAGACTTAAAATTTTTCTCTTTTCTTGTTTGCTGCCCTTCTAATTCTCTTTTCCCTATTAGGTTCCTTTTCAGCGTGTTAAAATCAAGAAGGATCTTGCTGGGTATCTTTCAATTTTGAACAACCACTGCTTGATCGCAAGAATTTTGGCTCTAGTCTTGGCTTTGATTGATAATTTTCTGTCTTGTTCATCAAGTGCTTTAACAGCCCGCGATGATCTTGTTCAGGGTGAGCCAAGGTCATTGCATTGATCTTCTCATTTAATCAAGAATTTCTGAGTAGTTCATCAACATGAACCTTTAAAAATTAAAAAGTATCAAATATTAGTCAATTAGGAATCATCATTCTCAAAGAATTCATCAAAAATGATTAATCACCAAGTAATTTGAACAATCCAAAAATCCAACTTAATCCAACTTGAACCAACTTTCAAAAATAGAACTGCAAGGGTCATTATCCAACCTCCATTGAGGATGAACATCCTCAGACAAAACATATCCTCTTGAAGCTAGTAGGTCACCTATTTGGTGGGAGCAGGGCAAACTCACAGTCATTGAGTATGACTTGGTGCACACTTCCTCATCATGGTTCTGCTTTAACCTCTCTAATTGATCCACAACAAGTTTTATTGCCTGTAAAGACACCTTGTATTCCAATTCTAAAAGTTCAGTAGGAAGAACTATTCCAATCTTTATTCAATTGTTGTAAAGGGAAGCCTGAACCAATTTAATTTGATTCAAAACTTTCCCCTCTAGGTTTTTCCAAAAATCCAACATCTTTCCTGAGAAATTTTCAAGGAATTTTTTCAAAGTAGCATGGGCCCCTTCAAACCAAGACATTTTTTTATTCCCAAAGTCTGTTTTTTTGCAAGTCCCAGCTGTTAAAAAATTCTATTTGATATGGAAGATATTATAATCTATATACTCAAGTACATTCTCAAGGTCTTCCAAGAAAGATTTTGATACAAGTCTTAATATGAGCAACCCAAAACTAGGAAGATTATCAGTAGAGGAAGTGATTTGGACATTACTTTAAGTTCTTCATCATTGACCTCTGCCTCCTCCTTGATTTATGAGTCCCCATACTTAGACCACAGAGACATAAAGCTTTTCCACCCTTCAATGTCATTATCAAAGCGCAATTTACAGTTTGCTTGTATGTTTTTAGACATGTGCCATTGACAGCACTGTCTTTTTGACTCCAGGAAAATATTTTCTAGATCATGGATCAAATCTTTTTCATTGTCCATAACAAAGACTTTGGAAAATCTCTCAGGATCATAAGCCAACTTCTTTAGCGCATTTAAAGCCCAACTGTAGAACCCAAAAGTTTCTCTTTTTATAAAAACAAGACATTTTGTGAAATTTTTCTGGTTGGAAGTGATTCCTGCGACTTGCAAAAGGGGGATGTTGTACTTATTTGTTTTATAAGTACAATCCAACATAGAAATATGATGAAATTGCTTGCAAATCTTAAATCACTCTGGGTGAGCCAAGGATAGGGCCTCCAAGTGACCCTCTCCACTGAAATTTGCTCAATGAACCCAACCTGAATTCCTAAGTTGTTCAAAGAGGACCTCCGTAAAAATTTTCCTCTTGAGTTCTGCTAGTTCTTCCTTACGCTTAGTAGTATAGATTGTTTGGTCATCAAAATATTTTCCACCAGTGATTTTACTCAATTTTCTTTTCAGCTCAAGTGTATTGAGCCCATCATTCATGCCTTCTTTTAGATTGTCTAAGGCTAAACCAGAGATTCTCCTCAGGTGAGGATGCACTGAGGGGTGAGGAGATTGTTCAAGTTTATGTTGATCATTTCTGTAGGAGATATGCCACAAGGGCCCTTCCTTTGTGCAACTTGCACAGATTAAAAACTTTCAACTAAACTTCCTTGTGTTAGTTTGTCTTGAAATTCTTTTGAAAAAGTTTCCCAATTACAAACCTTGTCTATCACAGTCTATATCCACATATTTATCAAGCTTTGAGTTGAACAATATCAAAGCGTAACCATGCTTCATTTCCCATGTTTGAATATTTTTTTGCCTCTTCCCCAGTAGGAAAAGATGACACAGGAGGTTTTTGAAGTGTATCTGGCACCAATTAAATGGTTATATTGATGGCATGCACTCCATCAGTTTGAATAAAATTAAATAAGGCAAAGACTAATTTACATAAAATTTCAATCACCACCAGAGGTCATTTCCATTTTTAAACATTTTGTTCCTCAATTGTCACCCTAGATGAGGATGCAATTGGGGCTCCCAATGATTCATTACCCAAATCCTTCTTTTTCCCAACTTTGTTCATGGAACTATCAATGTAGTCCTTCAATTCACCCATTTTACAAAAAGGAGGGCTTGCAAGTGTTCCCATTATAAAAAAAATGCAATTCTACTTCATTGTTCAATCCAACTTCCAATTGAGAAACTACCAAGTTTTCCCAATTTCAAGTAGAGAAAGATCAATTTTGCAGAATTTTTTATTTGTAGTTTCCTGTTAGGTTCAATTATTTGTTTCACAAACTCACTCTATTTCCGTTTATATTCACTTTTGTGTCACTGGAGGATTGCTAGGTGTGGTCCAACAGTCCCACATAGTATGGGTTTATCCCAAATACCCCTTGGGCAATTTTAGACGCGTGTTTTTTTCCTTTTGGAGGCGTGTATTGGCCCCCATGTGTCCATAGAGCCATGTAGGGCCTACACAACTCCCACATGACTGGGAGTCATCAATTTATCATCACCCTTTTAATAATTAATTTCCATTTTTTTTTTAAAAAAAAAGTGGTTTTCTGACTGAAAAAAAATCACCACAACATGAAGAGCTCACCCCCAGATTTGGATTTTATTAAAGAGAGTGAAATTGATTATTTCAATTGTGATTTTTTTTATATTTTTGTTGATTAAAATTTGCATTTAATCTCTTCTCACAGGTGGGGAATCATTTTGAATAATCAAGTTAATTCTCCAGATAAAAATCCTGGTCCCATAATAAAGCAAAAAAAGCAAGCAAATGAAGATGATGATGCTCTTTACAATCATCCTTGAAAGCATTTATTAGCACAAACAGTGAAAAAAATAAGTGAGATAGTGATTAACTTTGATAATTTCTCATTTCTTTGATTTTTCTGATTGTTTTTCAAATTTATACCTAGGTTTCCTGTAAATTATCCAAGTCTTCTGTGGAACTTTTTACCAATTTTTAATTGAAAAATTGAGTCTTATCTTTAAAGCATATTTTATTTTTTAAAAGATTATGATTTTTCTGTTTAGTTCCAATAACAAAAACTTAGTTCATCTGAAAGCTATTCCACACATATCCCATCCTTAAGATGTCATAGGGGATGAAAAATGTGGATTCAGAGAAGCAGATGGTTTTTTTGGAAGGAATTTTGAATGCTGGATTTAAATCAGGAAAGAAATTCTCAAAAAGATTGATTTCAAACCCAATCTTAAATTAAGTGAAATTATATTATTGATTCTGGGGTGAAACTTTCAAAGAAGCAAGAAGGAAAACAAACTTCTTTCTTTACCAGCTCCAAGAAATCCTTTGATTAAGTCTTTATGCAATTTTTTCCTTCTTTATGAAACATATAAGTGTAAGTTTTTTCTGTTTTCTTCCTTAATGGCTTAAACTTTCCTTCCTCTCAATGACTCACCCAATCCGAATTCCCAATCTTCTCCTATTTGCTTTATTCTTTTAGAAGAATTAAAAATATGGTTTCCTTCAGGTTCAACTCTGATCCTTTTCCACCCTCAACTTATATCAACTTTTTAAAATATTTGTTACCCAGGGGTCCAAATCTTGGAAGACCATTTTTCAAAAAAACTTAGCAATTTTAAATGAGATTTTTTACCTCCAAGAAAAACCCCCAGAAAGAAAAAACAAATGATACTGGAACAATATTGAGAAATATTAGTAAAAGCATATTTTTCCTTTTTATTTATTAAAACATAACAAAAAGTAGAATGAAAAATTTGGACTACCTTTTTTATTTCCAATTATTTTCACTTTAATGAAGATTTTTTGAGTTAAAACCTTTGATTAGCAGTCAGAATAATATTTCCATTCATCTTTTGATTTATTTCAAAATTTATGTTGAAAAATGGAGAGAAAAGCCAATTCCTGACTTGAAAAAAATGCAAACAATGTTATTTTGAAGTTTTTTTTATGTTGCATTCAATTTTTGGAGGCCAGAAATACATCCAAAAAATACCAAATAGATTTATGAAAGCTCTTTAATTGATCTTTTATCTTTCTGAGAGTTTAAATCACAAAATAAATTATCTAAAAATGCAAAGAAAGGGTTCTAAAAATCCAATGTAATTGTTTCTTTATTTGATTTATTTTTTGAATGATTTTCTGAAGGTGTTGTAATGCTTCCAGAATTATCAAAAATTCATTTCAAGGGCTCAAGACACCCAGCTACAGAGCTGAGGCATCAAATTTTCAAAAGATTGAATTCTTTAAACATCCATGTAATGAAGGATTCTTCTGTTTGTGACTGATGGCATGCAGAAATATACCATCCATGAGTTAAATTATAGGGCCTGTTGGAAAATCAATGCCCTTTCTATATTTTGTATAATTTCTTTTATTTTTTATTTTTTATTTTATTTTTTTCTTTTTCAAATTGAATCAATTTTTTTGTACTTCCTTTTTCTTGTGATGAATTAAATTGGCAATTTGACTCTTCCTGGTTCTCAGGTTCCCCCTGAGTTGTTTTTAACTCATGTTTTATTATCTTTTTTTGAGTTTTTTTTTCATGTTTTTTTTTATATATTTTGATGTTTTTAAATATTTTTTCACTTATTAATATTCTATTAAAATTTGAAACAATGAATATAATGTTTTGTTTAATTATTCCAAGCTTGATAATGCATCTGTTTCATTTTTTTGAGCAATTTAATATACATATTGATATAAAAATCAATGTTTGAACATGAATTCTTGTCAGGTTTCATGTCTGTTTGAAGGATTTCATCTTCACAAGGGTCAAAGGGGGCTCTGAATTATTTCTTGCAATCCTGAAAATCCAGATATTCATGACTATTCTCTCACCACGGACCTTTTAACCACCCAACTACTCAAAGATTAGAATATTAAAAAAGGATAAAACTAACAAATTCAATGTTTATCATGATTAAATAAATAAAGTAAGATCTTTATCTCAATAAAGGCTTAGTAATATTGATTAAAATCAATCCTCTTCTATAATGACTTGCTTTGTTCATCCAAGTTTTAAAAAATCTTCAGCCTAAAATCCCTCCAATATTCATCAAGATGTTGATTATCCACCTCAGCCAAAATTCCCAAACTTGAACTCCATCAAAAAAAACATTGAAGTAGTTTTTCAGGTAGAATTTATGATGCCTTGTTTGATCCCATGGGCTAAACCAGAAAAAATGCTTCTTCTCAAGATCCACTTATTTCCAGAATACTTAAAAAGCTCAAGCACCTCCAGATACTCTCAAGGCCTTCAATAATATAAAAATAAAAAATCCAAATATGATAACAGTTATAATCCTCCTTTCATTGAAAAAAAACCTCAAAAGGATTGCCTTTCCTACAGGCACTCAAGGTATGTTATTCTTTGTGTTAATTATTTTGAATAATTAATTTTTGATGTTTTTTGAATTTCATCTTGTGTTGTTATAGCCTTTCTATATCAATATTTAAGACTTCAATTCCTACTCAAGGCAAAAAAATATCCTTAATCTCAAAAATATGATCTGAAGTGGAGAAAATACTTTGTTCATGAAAAGGCTGAAGCTTGGGATTAATTAAAAGACGCCAAGCAAAAATAAAACCTTTGAAAAATTCAAGATCAATTGAAAAGGAAGAAGATCAATCCATACAGGCAGAATAATATACTCAAGAAATAAAAAAATATGACAGAATAAAAGCTGAAGAAGAAAAAAGAAAAATTATAGTCTTGAGATCTCATTATGGGAGTTCCCATTCTCAGGAAAAGAACCTGCAGAATTAATTCAACCAAGCCATGCAACCAGTTTGTTAATCTTCAAGTTCTTCTTTTCCACTTAAATATCTTTAAATCCTTCTATCAAAGTTTGATAATCTTCAAATTCCTCTATTTCTATGAGTCCAAATATAACACAACCACCCTACATACCATAGGGAAACCCTAAATGATTTTGAGCGCAAATGGGTGATGCTGAGTGCATTGATGAAATTCAAGATAGCAAGGCTAACTGCAAATTGCAAACAGATGGTTTGATGACTCAAAAAAACAGCAAGAAGGATGAAATTTTTCCAAAGGAAGGAAACTCAGGCAAAGCCAATGTGATGACTTGACCATAGCAAATGAAAGAATGTATGAAATTAATTAACTGAGGAAAAAATCTTCAGGCAGAAAACATAGCCCTTATGAGGTAATCCAGTGTTGACTAGGTACAACCTCATGGAAATTCATCTACAGCTAGAGAGCATTGATGCAATGAATGACAGGAATGGAATGGGAAAATTCAATGAACTTTACAATTGCTTCCTAGATTGTAGCATGAGCGCAAGACAATAGGGTGTGCAAGTACATAGTTTGTGTGAGACATGGAAGCAATTAAATGTGAAGAAAATTCCAATTCATGGATTTAATCATGCAGGAAGGGGAGCTAGTCCATTGCCAGAACTACAAAGTTGTTTTGGCTATCCATGTGTGGATGCAAATTAATTTATTTGTGTGACCAAGAATGGAAGTCTGAGGGCTTGAGAGAAAAAAGGGTAGGAGAGAAAATCTTGAATGGATTGTTCACCTGATTGAAGTTAACTTCAAAGATTGCAAGTATACACTGAGTCTCTGAGATTGGAAGGTCATTTTGGAAAGCCAGAAATAGTAAGGAAAAGGTACAATTGATTTTGTGAGCTTTTATTTATTTCAGGCTTATGGACTGAAGTAGATGGTACTGAGGAAAGGGATATGCCAAAAGTGATGAAGACAATACCCCTTGACCTTGGAGTGTGACACCAAAGAGTATTAGCTCTATTTCTTGGCATCCCAGTTTTTTTCCCTATGATTTGGAATTTGTCTATGATCCCCCAAGGGATGTTAATTGTTTTTTTCATGCTGTAGACCATCAGTTTGGGGGGTCCTTCTTGGATTTCAGAAATAAATGCAAATTTGATTTGGAAAGAAAGAAGGCATTCTTTTGAGATCTTTGTAAGAAGTTTGATGATACCTTGGCTTTTGATAAATGTCCAAAAAGCATTGATTCCAAAGTTTTCCAAAAATAATTGAATTAGGTTTCCAAATTCGGTTCAGGTGAATAAAAATCATTAAGAATGAAAAATTTTCTTGATATCTAAGGTACAATTATTAAAGTTTTTTCATTTTTATTTCCCTTGAAATTCAAATTACCCTGTTTTTATTGGATTGGTGGATGAATGAAATTCCATAGCATTTAAAAAAATTAACAAGGGAGTTTTCTTCAAAAATCAGGTCCCAATTAAACCTGTGGATAAAATTTTCAAATAATATAGTTCCAGGAGAGGTTCCAGAACAGGGAAAGAGAAAATTAGAATGGTTTTGGTATGGCAAAAAGATGGCCTCCCCCATCAAAGCATGTTTTGATTTCATTGGATTGAAATACTTTTTTTTGTATATTATTGGTGTTTTTTAGGACCATTCTTTGGTTTTAATTCAATTTTATTGAAATAATACTTTATATTATTTTTCTTTTGGACATGTCATAATCAGAAGGACTGTGTATCATTCAAAAAAATTATTAGCTTACTTTTAGAGGTCTTATTTGTGCCATTATATTTTCTTCATTTTCAAAAATAATCAAGTTAATGGAATTACCTTCTATTTTTCCCTTTGAATGTAAATAGGTACTCATAAAGTGGAAATATATCTTTTGTATGGAACCAAATGAATTTTTTATATTTCTTTAGTTTTTAATTTATTTTGTTACTTTGTGAAGTTTTGGTTAGAATTTTGAGAAATACTTGAATCCTACTCATCAAATAGATAGTTTTAAAATTTTCATATTTTTATTAGGGTTGAGATAAATTAAAAACCCTTCACAACCCACTCACAACTAGAAATGGATGTGTAGCATGGTTCACAACCCATATGAGTTGTTTATGGCTTCCCACCACTCACAGAGTTTTGAACAGCCATCAAAATCTCAGATTGGTTGGGAGCCATGCCACACAACACTTTGGAGTTTTTGCATGCCGTGGTGGAAACAGAAGAGAGATACTCCCCTTAGTTTTCCTCAAGTTTCAAAGCTATTGGTTTGAGTGTTTGTAAGGAGATTGGGGTTCATGGGTTTGATGAGGAAGGGAAAAATTTAGAGGGGAGGGGGTTAAAGAACTGATGATGCGTATTCCTTCCAATCCATTCCGATGCTCTCTTTTCCAGATGATTAACCAATAAGATGTTTCCCCTACAACCCAGAGTTGAGAGTGAGGTATTTAAGTCCTCCCTCTCAACCTTAACGTAACTATAAGCGCAAATGGAAAGAAAAGCAAAAAATTTTAGAAAGAAAACTCTATTTCCCAGAACCCTAGCCCAACCCTAGCCCAACCCTAGCCCAACCCTCCACTCCCTCCAAAACTGTTCACTCCATTGTTACATAGGTCAATTTTGTCCTTTTGATGGCGCGGCCCTCTGCTGCGCCCTACTTGGAGCCCCCCTGCTGCTCTCCTCTGCAAATCCTGTGATCTGCGGATTGGTCCGCGCCTATGCTTGCCCAGACCTCCCCCTTATTTCCCCGCTCCTTCTTGCCAAAATAGCCACCCGCGAACTTGGTTGGGTTGGCTTCATCACATGGTACTTGTTTTCTGAGTGGGTTGCAAGCCCGCCATGCCTGGAGTAGGCCCAACCCTCCCCCGGTGCTTACCCCCACAATTCCTACTGCTGAGCTTGCAGTGGCTGCTTCTGAGCCTGCAGCAGGCACTGGTGAGACCACCCGCACCCCACATGCTGAGCCCAACCTATCCAACTGCTGAGCGCGCAGCCCGCAACGCAGTTCCTGATCCAAGGTTATAAATACAACCACACCGTTTACAGCTTGTTCATGACTCCAGGGTCCTGAAAAAAATAAAATAAAATAAAAATAAAAATAAAAATAAAAATGAAAATAAAAATGAAAATGAAAATAAAAATAAAAATAAAAATAAAAATAAAAATAAAAATAAAAATAAAAATAAAAAAAAATAAAAATAAAAATAAAAATAAAAATAAAAATAAAAATAAAAATAAAAATAAAAATAAAAATAAAAATAAAAATAAAAATAAAAATAAAAATAAAAATAAAAATAAAAATAAAAATAAAAATAAAAATAAAAATAAAAATAAAAATAAAAATAAAAATAAAAATAAAAATAAAAATAAAAATAAAAATAAAAATAAAAATAAAAATAAAAATAAAAATAAAAATAAAAATAAAAATAAAAATAAAAATAAAAATAAAAATAAAAATAAAAATAAAAATAAAAATAAAAATAAAAATAAAAATAAAAATAAAAATAAAAATAAAAATAAAAATAAAAATAAAAATAAAAATAAAAATAAAAATAAAAATAAAAATAAAAATAAAAATAAAAATAAAAATAAAAATAAAAATAAAAATAAAAATAAAAATAAAAATAAAAATAAAAATAAAAATAAAAATAAAAATAAAAATAAAAATAAAAATAAAAATAAAAATAAAAATAAAAATAAAAATAAAAATAAAAATAAAAATAAAAATAAAAATAAAAATAAAAATAAAAATAAAAATAAAAATAAAAATAAAAATAAAAATAAAAATAAAAATAAAAATAAAAATAAAAATAAAAATAAAAATAAAAATGAAAATAAAAATAAAAATAAAAATAAAAATAAAAATAAAAATAAAAATAAAAATAAAAATAAAAATAAAAATAAAAATAAAAATAAAAATAAAAATAAAAATAAAAATAAAAATAAAAATAAAAATAAAAATGAAAATAAAAATAAAAATAAAAATAAAAATAAAAATAAAAATAAAAATAAAAATAAAAATAAAAATAAAAATAAAAATAAAAATAAAAATAAAAATAAAAATAAAAATAAAAATAAAAATAAAAATAAAAATAAAAATAAAAATAAAAATAAAAATAAAAATAAAAATAAAAATAAAAATAAAAATAAAAATAAAAATAAAAATAAAAATAAAAATAAAAATAAAAATAAAAATAAAAATAAAAATAAAAATAAAAATAAAAATAAAAATAAAAATAAAAATAAAAATAAAAATTAAAATTAAAATTAAAATAAAAATAAAAATAAAAAAAATTAAAAAAATTAAAATAAAAATCAAAATAAAAATAAAAATCAAAAACTTTTTGGCTCCCCCTGGAACACGTTTCGGTTCCATCAACCCCAAATTTGGGATCAAAGCTGTGGAAAGAGATGGTGTGTTTGGTAAATTCCCCGCAACAATATAAAATTTTCCGCAAAAATCTTGCCCCAAGTTCCAGAAAGCCCACTTGCCCTCAAGTCACACACCTTTACTTGTTCAATTTCTAACAAAATTTGCTTCCAGTGCTGAGCCTACTTGCCTCCATGTCTATAAATAACCACCACAACCACACAAAAATTTAATTCTGTCCCCAGGATTACCACGCTCCACAACACCAGAACATCCGCCAAACTCATTAACCCCCAACTACTTGTCACCCTTGGAACTCCAAAAGAAAGAAAGAAATCCCCCACCATGGAAACTTGTGAGTACTGCACTGCACAAAAATTTGGAGGACATGCACACAAACTGCCGGTTGCCCAGTGTGCAACGCCTGCCTTCTAGGCCACGCAGGTGTTTGTTTGCTGCTCCAACCCCTGGATCCTTGAAAAAATATCCTCTTCCATGTCCCTGTTGCAAACTTTGCTGCTGCGGACCAATGGCTAACTTTGTGGTGTATGATGACAAACCAATCAAGACCAAAGACTGGACTCTGGAGCCGGACCATGCCTCCTCCTTTTTTCCTGTTTCAGAGGCCATGGACCACCTATCCCCCCCTCCTCAATGCGCAGACTACCCTACTGCTGCTGCCTGGGGAGATGCCATCCAAGCCTAGGGCTGATGCCACAACCTGAATGTTGGACTTGTCCAGGTACCATGGGGGCCCAACATGGTTCCTGTCTTTTTCCAAGTAGCTACGCCTTGGATACCCCTGCCAGCAGCGCCCATCCTCCTCTTATTCTGTCCGCCATCACCCACTCCTCAAGCATCCACCACTCCAACCACATCTCCCCCAACCACAACACCTCCTGCGGAGGTTGAGTCCCCATGCTTGGTAATTGCAATTAGCTCCAATTTTCTGCCCTTACCGCGTGATTTTTTTTTTCTTTTTGACCCCTCCATATCTTAAAATATCTCCCGTGCCTCACGTTGGGACACTGTTGCCTCAATCGCTGGTGGGAAGATCTTGGTGTTGCTTGTCTCCAATCCAGACCCAGTCACCTTGGCTCTTCTCTCAGAAATCCAACTCCCGCCCTTCTAGGTTGAACCAATTCTGCCTGGTCTCTCCATACTATGCGGCCATCCAAATCAACAACAAAGAAGGGGGCCAAGGAATTGAGGAATTCAAAATTGACTGGTAACTCCCCAAATTGGATGGGGAAATACTGGCCATCCTCTGATGTTTGGTTGGGATGCTAGCTGCAGAAAGTTGCAAGCTTCTCCGCAAGCATCATTGTGCCAGTGGTGAGCTCCCCCACACCATCTTCCTTCCTTAGACTACCATCCCAAATTATTGCCGCCCTCCTAAATCTTGTTTATAAATCTTGAAATAAATATGATTCCTGGCCCGCCCCAGAAAGGAATCCTCTTGATTCCCCGCACAATCCTACAAAATGAGACACACAAACAAAAGGATCTCTGCAACACCTAGTGAGAACCCCTCCATATCTGAGAATGAGAAAATTAAAAAACTGAAACACAAAATAACTAAAGAGACTTCAACTCCACAAATACATATCAACTAAGGGGCCTGGACCACCCCATATAAAGGTCTATAAGACTGGAACTCCCAAGCTTCTCTGGTGATCTGAGCTTCCCTGTCCCCCCACAACTTGAAAATTGACCCCAACGATCATTCCTCCAAGGACTCCTCCTCCAAAGACTCCGTCTCCTCCGCAGCTAGCTCACTTATTTTGGCCATCTCTTGATTGTCATCCCCTGAGCGCGAAGTTTCATCAAAAGCTGTAGTTCCACATGTGGAACTTCTTTAAATGAGCCTCTTTTGCCTTCCACTTGAGCAGAGTGCCATCCAATTCCTCCAACTGGTAACTCCCACCCAGAACCTGACTAAAAATCCAATAAGGACCATTCCATCAATGCACATAAATTTTACCCCACTGCGTCTACAAGATCCAATTATAAAGCAGAATCAGGTTGCCTTTTGGAAAAGGGTCCCACAAGCAATTGGCAAAATGCTTATCCAAGTAAAAAACAAACTTAGCCCAACTGTCCCAAAGCCTCTTTGCCACCTTTGCCACCATCTCCTTCTGCTGCAAAAGTTGCTCCGCCTGCGCCACAACTAGATCCCCCGTGGTCTTAACCTTCCACCAGTCAATAGCAAGGTAAGCAAAGGTTTTGATATCCACTAGAAGCACTGGCTGCCACCCATACAAAATCTTTTAAGGCAAATAACCCATTCCCCGCTTGACCAATATCCAATTTGCAAAAAGCACAACTGGCAAGGTTTCCTGCCAATTCTTCCCATTACTCCTGCATATCTTTACCATTGCGTCTTTGATTGGCTGATTACCCCTTTTGATTGCCCCCGCTTGCTCCAGATAATATTTTGTAACTTGCCCAAACTTTGCGCCACAAGATTTGGCCATCCTCCAAAGATCACCTCAAAACTCCGCCCCACCATCCACCATGATCAGCTGCAAACACCCAAGAAAAGAAAAACAATCCTCCTCCAAAAACTGTCCTACTCTCTCCGCTGAAAGATTAAGAAGCGGAAGCGCCTCCACTCCTCCCAACAAGTTTTCCTGAGCCACAAGCAGATACAGGAACTTTCCTGCCTTGACCACGTCCAGCAAGACCCTTTAAAAAGGGTGTCCTTTCCTGTTGGAATACCCACCTCCCTATTTAATCTGGTACTCAGCCCCTGACAAGCGTTTCAACTCTGCACCCAATCTTGTACTTTTTGCCCCAGACTGGGCCACCAGAACCTGGTCTTAAGTCTTTTCCACATCTCCCCCTCTCCTCCCTGGCCTAAGTCAGTGTGAAGACTCTGCATCAAATCCTCCCAATCATTGCACCTTTTGAACAAAGCCAAGGGTATTGGAAGTGCCCGCTTCCACAACTGCTGTTCCTGGTGAAAGAAAATCAAAAACTTCCACCAAACCCATCTAACCTCAGTTGCCAAAAAACCTTTTGGAAAAAGAAGTGTTCAAAGATACTTGTCCAATTCCTGAAACCTTCCGCACTGTTTCAGAAGAAGTTTCCCAGCCTCCGCAGCCATTGCTGCCACCGTCAGAATCTTCTTCTCCACGTCCAAATCCCCTTCTGCAGCGCGCCAGACCTCCAGATACTGATACAAAGCATCCAGCATTGTAAATGCGTTCCCTGGAACATGCCTGACCATGAAATTGAACAATTTTAAGTATGCAATCCACTGTATCGTAGGAGAATTAGGAAAGGTTGGGGAATTAATCATCCTAGCCAGCGCTTCCGCATCCACAAGGAGTTCAAAAGACACCCCCCACAGCATATGCTGTAATCTCCACACAATCCTCATCACCCCACACAACTCCAACTTGGGCTACAAGTACCAAAATTCTACCTCCAAAAAGGTTACCAACTCATAGATTATTGGCCTGTCTTTCCCTGATTCTTCTTGTGTCAGCACACCGCCTGCACCAAACTTGCTTGAGTCCACGGCTAGCTAGATCCCTCCTTTTTTGTAGTCAAGGTTCTTCAACAGTATCCTGATCTGCCCAACAATCTCCCTCAATTCCCAGAACGCCCAATTGCGTTCCTCCGTCCACACCCACTCTGCCCCCTTCCTAATTAGTTTTTGCAACGGGCTATCTATCTTGGAAAAATGCTCAATGAAGATCCGTAACCATCCACAAAGACCTAAAAACTGGGAAACGTGAGTAGAATTCTGCAGATTAGGCCATTCCAAAACTTTGTTAACTTTGGCCTTAGTAATTCTCCTCCCTTTTACAGAAACCTCATGGCCAAGGACTTCAAAGGTGGGAATTCACACCTCAAACATTTTACCAGAAACAGTCAAACCCGCTTCCTTGATTGGGAACAGGATTCTCTCTGAATTTGGGGCGTACTCCCAGACAAACCACCTGATTCCCAAATTTCCTGCAATATTTTTTCCTCTGTAATTGCTTTGTGGCCCCTTAATACCCGCATCATCAATGAATATCTGAAATTTTTCCAGAATATCATCCTGCAGAATCCACATCATCTGTGCCTTGCAAACCTCTACCAAATAAGTTGCCCCCTGTGGCAGCTGCGTTTACTGAAGTTTTCCCAACTGCTTTTCAAATGCCTTCATTGGACGGGACTCTGGATGAATCTTCTGCTGATCATACCCCCCCATGACATCTACTAGCCCCTAGCAGACTCTTCTGGTCATATTCTCCAAATACTCCTCCACCTGCGGAGGCAACCCCACGTCTCTGATTGTTACCAAGTTTAACCTCTGCAGTATGTGGATGATCTGCAAACTCTTCCCTTCACGCTTTAATACTGCAAAAATGGGACTAGAATAACTATAACAAGAAGGCTTGCACAGAACCGTCTGCAAATGCTTCCGCACCAACTCCGTAAACTGATCCCTAACTGCTACTGTAATAGGAATGGGTTCGATCTGCCAAGGGTTGTGGGGAACTTTAGGTATCTGATAGGGGTCCGCAATCTTATGCCTGAGTAACCCCTGCTCTTCTAGACTAAAGGACAGCGCCTTCCTCTGCATGAAAATCACCACCTTGAGAAATTTTACTTCCTCCTCTCACAACCACCCCTCTTGCCCAAACTTGAGTTCTTCCATCTGCTCCTCCATCAAGCCCGTTGGATCCTTCTCCAGGATTGCAAGTGTCAAAGGAAACTCATAATGGTCCCGTGACCAACAGATAGGCCTAATTTGTTTGGTGAGGTCCTGTGGAATTGGCTTGTTCTGCGGTTGGACCTTCTCAGAAACCCGTTTGTACTTGCTACTATAGACCCCCACCTCAACCAACTTTGATCCCTTGGTTGTCTCCTCTTTTTGTAATCATGGACCTGCAACAAAATCTGGGTTACTCATGATTGTGTCACAAGAGTAGCTGCTTGTGCTGACACCCATTGGAGAATCATACAAGGAAGGACTCACTTTTGATCCTATCCCCACTCCCATCATTGTTGCACCAATCCCCGCTTTTCTCCATACTGCACAAAGCACATTGGACCGTGCTTTGGGGGTTCCTTCTCCCTGATCCTTATCTTTCAACCATCTGTGCAAGGACCAGGCATTCCCCACACAGGCCACACAGCCAACATTGAAAAATCCTCCTCCAAATTATTGTGGCTGCCTTCCGCAAGAGGTCAGCCCTTCCAATGTTCCCATCTGCCACTTTCAGGCCAACAAATGGTTTTCTTGTAGAGTTTCCTTGAGGCCTCTGCAACAGTAAGTATTTCCTCCCTAGTATCTGGACGGAAGCCAAGAGATTCCCAGAAGGCAAAAGGGAAAGGCCTACCAAGTATGACCTCAAACCTGCTTACTCCCAAATAAAATAGTGGAGCCAATACCTTTTCCACTTCTGACATTTCTTTCACCACCACGCCTTTGACCACACATTTGAAAACTCCCAAAGTCCGCAACCCAATTTTTGCCTTGTGTTGGACCTATCCCGCATTTTTTTTCCAATTTAAATGGAAGGATGTTTTCCATTGAACCGCTGTTGACCATTCTTGGACATTGTTTGCCTCCAATCCGCATTTCTACATATCCCAAAGGGCACATCATAGAAACACTAACTCCTAAAATTTCCGCCCCTGCTTTGAGAGAACCAACCTTTGCCTCTTCTCTGTGTTTTGGGTTGTCCTCCTTATTCCCTTCAAACTGCTTGAAGACCGCAACCATCTCCTCCACCATTAGTGGTGAGATTGCTTCTATTTCCTTCAAGTTTAGGGAAAACTGGTGGTCTGTTCTGCAAATTCTCCTTGCTACTTCTCCAGCTCTCCTGCGGAATCCCCCCACATTGACTAAAACTTCCTGTTTTGGTGCTTTTTCAGGATTTGGACCATGAAGGTTCATTCTCCTTTCAGCAGAGCAAAAAGCTCTAACCTTCACCCAAGCTTCTGAAGGGTCCCAAGTTAAAGGAAAAGCATACCCCGCTGAGCTGTAGCTTCCTTCTTCTCCACTGCCTCTGTTCAATCCAGGTCCTGTGGCAAAGGTTAATCTGGTGTGGTGAACAATTTGGGACACCTCATTGATTATGGAAATTTTTGAATTGTTTTACATTTCCTTATCCATCTATAAAACTTCTTCAAAAAAAAAATCCAGAATGATTTCCTATTTCAGTCTCCAAGTCTCAGCTTTCCCTTCTCCCAGTTGTCTAGGAAGATCTATCAGTGCCTAGACCCCTGTTCCCAGTGTTCAAGTCCTCCTTGCTTCACTCCTCATCCTTCAGGTTCCTTTTTTTCTTCTTTTTCTTGCCAAATGTGCGTGCGGACGGCCATCAACCCCACTCATCACTGTCATTATCAACATCCAAGTCATCATCATCATCCTGTTGATCAAGAAACAATGGCCATTGACCAATGACCGCAAGATTTCTCAAGGTTGTGGGTGACCATCCAACATGATCCCAATCCATCTTCAAATACACCTGACAACCTATTATCAAGATTTTTCAGATACTCATCCCAATTGAACCTCAAATCAACCACAACCTCACCACTCACAGCACGCTCCCAATCATCAGACCAACAGTCACCCAAAACAACCACAATCCCAACATAATCATTTGGTCAAATCAGATCAACCCATCTCAACAATGATGACAACAACAAAAATGACAAAGATCAGCTCAAGCTCACCCATTTCATTGTTTCATCACATCCAATTAACCAATCACCATCATAATCAGACCAATCCATCAAACACAATCATCAATCCCATCACAAAGACAACACCAACACCAACACAATCATCATTACCCCCACCAACCATCATCCTCTGCCCAATCCATTGGCCAATGACTGCAAGCAACGCTTGCGGTCAAAAACCTTTGATCTACTGCCTTGATCCACCTCCAGCTCACCGGTCTCCAGCGCAGCTTTTCCGTTGCCCGCGCGGGTCTCAACTGTTTCCCGGGCCTGCTAGCATGTCTGCGGGCCCCTCACTAGCTACTCTTCTGCCCATGCCCATCATTGGCACAGGCCAGGGTCTTCCCATTCCAGTCATTTTTGATCCAATTCATCTTTTTTTTTAAGTTCTTTGTTTTTTTCTTTTGTTTTATCATGAAAATCCTAAAAAAAAAAACCTTTTTTTTCCGCTCTATATGTAAATCTCTCTTGTAAATAGTCTACAGGCCTCTGTTCTAAAAAAGGAGGTGCTCTCCCCTGCTTTTTCTGAATCATTGATTGGAATGTGTGTGTATGTCCCCCCCTTGATCATAGTAATTTCATCCTCATCCTGGGTATATCCATGATTTACCCTTGATACTTTGAGCCTCTATACTCAATTTTTTGATCAGTCCATCTATGACCCTGATCCTTACCACCAAACATAGCCTTTCTGGTTGAAGAGAATTCTTTCTGTTGGAATTCTTGAGTGTGTTATACCACTCCTTGATCCCTTTTTCCGACCATACTGGTCTTGATCCTTCCCTGATCATCTTTCCAGACCCAGTCATGTTTGACTCAGAGGTTTCTTTAAGCTTGAAAACAGGAGTGTTACACCTTCCTTTATTCTTCCAAGTTGAATTCCTCCACACTACTCTTGAATTCCGTGAGAAGTGTTGGATTATTCTTGTTTGAATCTGTTATTGGTTTACTTCTAGAGCCTCACAAACAAATTTCTTTTGTTTTGTTCAGCCACCCACAGTTATCTGGTGCCCTTCAACCGCTTGATTGCGGAGAGTTGGGAAGGTTCATTGAGAACCTGGAGGTTGGTTGGGATTGAGTTGATCTTTCCTAATCTTCTTCTGACAACCAGATTTATTAGCTTGTGGGTGTTGTTACTTCCAACTGCCTTGTTCCATTGAAATCTGAACAGAGGTTTGACTTATTTTTTTACGGTCTTTCCCTCCACCATCTTGCCTCAGATAGTGTTTATTCCTTTGCTACAGACTATTCCCAAACTCATCACTTACTTTTATTCCTTATTTACTAGTTCCTGGACCTCAATTTCAGTTACATTTAAATATTATTGTAATTCTTAGGAGGGCAGCCTAAACAGCACCTTCCCCCTCCACAGAACTTCCTGCGGCTTCACACTGTTTGGAGTCTTACACCAGCATATCTGGTATAGTTTCTCCTGAAGGTTAAAAGCATTCCTTTCCATCCATCTTAGCTATCTTGCTACATATTTCCATACTAAGATCTTTACATGACCTTTTAAGATTTCCTTCTTCCCTGCAGTATTAGAATTGCAAGAAGCAAGGCTCTCCTTTGTTCCTTGGCGCCGCCCTTGATGGGCCCTGAGTTGGCGCGTTAGATTTTGTCTTTGGGGCTCCGGGACTATTGAGTCTGCCTTTGCTATAGCTTTCTTCCAGAAAATACACATTTTTTAAACATCTCCTTCATTGCAGCAGTTTCCTTTGGGGTTACTGGCCCTTTTACCGTTTTCACCTGTACATTGTCAGCTTGCTACTTGGACAGAGCAACCTGTAAAAAGCAGAAATAAAATAATAAAATTAGAAGGAGTGAGAAATCCATTAATATTATTAAAGAAATGGATTACTCACCCAAAGTTAAGTAGGGTCACTCACCAATCCCACCCTTGAATTCTAACTACTTACATTTTTCAATAATTATTAAACAAAATGACCAACAGACCACAATACCACCATGGCACCTTTTGACCACTTCAACATTTCACACATTATGCCATGTATAGGTTTCACACCTAAAATTCAGTCAGAATTGAGGTGTTGTGTATATTTTAGGAGTTACAGGTGGATTTGTGTTGTGTCACAATTCCCGCGCGCAGCCCTGCATTCATACAGTAAGGGTACACACGCCTGACACTCAATATGTAGGCGCATGTCAAAAGGCCCGCATGCAAAATGACTGACTGGCCGCAGGCAACAGATTCCCGCACGCAGCTGTCAAGCCTGCGCGCATCAACAAAAATTGTACTAAGCCTGACAGCCAGGTTGAAGAAATAATGAGGTTTGAATTGACAATTGAGCTGAGAGAGGAAACAAAGACTGCAACAGTCATTATCTGAGACAAGAGTCGGAAGGACTGATCAATTGAAGGATCCTTGGGTTTGAGGTGTGTGTCGAGATGAGCATGCTACAATTGTGCAGACGGTAAGTCTTGAGTTGACAAGAGATGATTTGAGACAAGAGAAGGATGGATGATGAATCTCACCGGGCATGATATCAGGAAGTGAGCAGTTGATCGCGGAGAGTTGAAGGATATGATAAGAGACTGGAACAAAAGAGAAAGGAAGAAAAAGAACAAGGAAAAATAAAAGAAGGATAGTGGCGTTAATGGTGATTCAGTTGAGGTCAATGACAATTCTGGTTGATGATGGCCTGGTTGACAATCTGGTCAATCATCTCTTTGTAGGGTTGCGTACAATGAGTGAGGTCTATGAGTCGAGTACCCTGGGGATTGTGATAGATTGTGACAGCTTAGGTGTGAGTGAAAGGACAAGAACTTGCATCAGGTGGTACTCCACAGTCGTGTGACAGACAAGACTTCACTGTTGTGAAATCTCAGCAATGAGACACCACTGCCATGAAATCCCAACACGCCCCATGCCAGGTGAGATGAGACATTGAGCTGGCCGGAGTGAGAAGCAGAAGAAAAGAAGACAAAACAAAAACAAAAAAAATAAAGAAAAATCACGAAGATGCAAGAGATGAAAAAGAAAGTTGCAAGCTTTTTAGGCTAGCTAGGTCTGAACTTTTGGTAAGGGCATCTGCCGGCATTTTGTCCGACCTGACCAACAAGGTCATGATGTTTCCAGATTTCAACTCCTCTCTCATTC
The DNA here is from genome assembly GCA_025617555.3 of Puccinia polysora. Lineage (NCBI taxonomy): Eukaryota > Fungi > Basidiomycota > Pucciniomycetes > Pucciniales > Pucciniaceae > Puccinia > Puccinia polysora. The sequence continues at coordinate 40,848,156 of CM062631.1, read as the reverse complement.
CTTTGGTTTTCAACTCAAGGTGTTGAGTTTTTGAGTTCAAGCCAAATCTCTCAATTTTATCTATCAATCCATTTTTATCCGTATGAATTGCTAGAGGGGAGGCCTTAGTTGAGAAGATCTCCCATGTGAGTGAGCAAATCCAGGTGGCCTCATGAAAAGCGTTGACAAAAGCATTGAGCTCCGCATTGGTGGAACTATAGGTGATATACTTTTGCTTGCAGCTGTTCCAAGATACAACGCACCCGTAGACTGCACAGAGATACCCTGTTTGATACCGTCTAGTGTCAGGATCATCTGCCCAAGACGCGTCAGATTATGCTGAGATCAGGGTGACAGCATCATTTACTTTCAAACATAGCTTGATGTGAGAGGTTTCTTTCAGGTATTTCCATGTCTTTTTCAGTTCATTCCAGTGAGTTAGACCTGGCTTGACGTTGAATCTTGAAAAGCTTGATACAGCAAAACTCAAGTCCGGCCGTGAGTAGCAAGCTATGTGATTGAGTAGACCAATGGCCGACCTGTAGTTGACATTGAGGGTTTTGAACTTTTCATGCTCTTTGTCAGTCGCGGGGTTGAGTTGAAGATTTGGAGTGAGTGGAGATTTGCTTGGTTTCGCTTCCTGCAGTCCCAGCTCCTTGAGGCCACACTCAATGCATTTAGGTTGGCTAAGAAGAACTTCATTGTCTTTCACTTCTATTTGCATGCCCAGGATGGTATCCGGATCTTTTGCTGTGGAGCCAGCAAAGCAATTGAGGAATTTCCTCTTGAAGTCATCGCCATTGCCAACGAGAACTAGATCGTCCACGTGGAAGAATATTTGGGATTTGCTGTTGTTGGAAAGATGGAGGCATGGGTTGCATGCAGACTCTTTGAAACCTACCTCCCCAAACAAACCTGTAAGCGTTTCATACCAGTTTTTGGGCGCCTGCTTCAACCCATAAAGCAATTTTTGGAGCATAAAGAATTCGCATTTTCTTTTTGAGCCCTTTGGAGTTTGAATAATTACTTCCTCATCAATTGGTGAGTGAAGAAACGCACTTTTGACATTAAATTGGCGGATCTTCTGCTTTGATTTGAGTTCATAGAGGAGCATGAGACGCAGAGTAGATGGTTTGCCAGTTGGTGCGAATGTTTCTGAATAGTCTAGTCCCTGAATTTGGTTGAACCCCAGCACACAGAGTCTAGCCTGGTATTGGACAGGATCTCCATGGCAGTCTAGCTTGATCTTGTAAATCCAAGTAGTCTTCAGTGCATTTTTCGGGTCCGGGCCATCATATTCTTCCCACAGACTAAGATCCTCAATGGAGTCTAGTTCAAAATCCATTTCTTCAATCCAATCAAGATGTTCATTGCACAAAATTGCATCTTCATAGGACTTGGGCTCGTAAAATTGGAAGAATCAGTACCGCTGCGGAGGTTTGAGTCTTGACCGCTCTTGTAGTGCCCGTACAACGGGTGCAACAGGTGGCTGAACGTCTTGGATGGTCTCCTGAGATGTTATTCAATTTGACTGCTTTGTGGCAGGGGGAGATGGCGAGCTTGCTTCTTCTGAGGAGTGACCAATCAACTCGTTTTCATCTGTTGAGCTGACGGAATTGTTGGATCTGTCTTGATAGTTTGTCCAAGGTGCACAATGGTCGGGGCGATCTTCAGGAGGTGGTGTTGAATGGTCATTGTCTATCCCAGATTCCACATTGGAATTGGATCCACTCATTCGCAGTAGCGGCATTTGCAAGAATCTGACATTCTTGGATGAGACAATACAGCCAAGCTTATTTAGTATTCAACATGAGTGAAGGAGTTGATTAAAGCCTACTAATGTGCCTTCTTTGCCCTTTGCCTCGAATTTCAATCCTCGCTCTCTTTTATTGATGAGGTAAATCCACGGGTTGCCAATGGTTTTCAGGAAGGATGAAGGAAGAGCTTGACCATGTATCTTCTCCCAAGGTGTTTCCATTTCACCTTTCACAGGGATATGATTCAACATCAAGCAGCACCCCTTCACCACCTCATGCCATACCATAGATGGGAGACAACCGTCCTTGATGGTTGCTTGTGTGGATTCGATGATAGTGAAGTTAGCTGGCTGCGCTTGCCCATTGTTCTCCGGGTGATATGGTTCTGAAATAATGTGGGAGATGTGTTTGTCTTCAAGGAAGGAGGAAAGTTTCTTGTTTACAAATTTGGTTCCTGTTAAGAATACTAAGAATAGATTCACTACTATCTTCCTCCTACGTCAAACTCTCAACCACGCGGCGCGCGCTCTTCTTGAGGACGAGTGTGCACACTCTGCTCTTGGAAATAACTCACCTCCCCCGGGGGAAGAGGCTCTTGACTCCTTGCACAGTCTCTCTCTCTCTGGTCGTGGGGGATCTTTTCTTGCTTCTTACTCTTGACAATCATTGTTTCTCATTCTATTCTGTTATCTTTTTTTTTCTCATTCTTTTTCCATTTATTCTTATTCTTTATTCTATTTCTATCCTCACCATCTCACCCACTCAAAATCAACTCAACATCCATCCTCCAATCACCAAACTTGTCTCAACCCAATCCCTCAGCCTCCTCAAGACTTCAATCTGATCTCACTTGAGTCAAATTGTTGCCTGGTAAGAGTATTCTCCTCAAGATCATACTAGTACGACAAAGTCTGATCCTCTCAGAATATTGGATGTAGTCTCCTCTCTGCATTGTTGTGCCTCATCTTTTCTCCATCTGCTCTTCCATTCTCATCTGTCCTGAAGATAGTCAGACCGTTGGTATTCTTTCTCATTTCTTCTTTCTTTTCTATTTTTCTCACCCTAAAATTGTTCTTCATGTCTCTGACGCTTTAACCCTTAGTCTGCTGGTTTTTATTCATAAGAAATTCAACCTTTAACTTAAAACAGTTAAAAGCCGAAAGACAACTCTACCTATACAAAAATTAATGAACCAGCGTGGGCCAAAGACTACTTCCATCAAGTTGCTCTTAAAGCTTTGGTTGATGCCATTCCTCCCCTAAACAACAATAACTATTCTATCTGGAGAGATAAGATGATGATGCTTTTTGACCTCAAGGATATTAAAGATGTCATAACTAGAAACTCAGGACAACTACCAATCAAGCAAGACCGGGAAAATCGTGCAATTATCTTTTCCAAGCTCAATAGTATCACTCACGCGAATGTGGTCAATGCTAAAAATATCTCATCTTCTAAGCTGCTCTGGGCGGAAATTACTCGCCAATTTGCCTCATTGTAAACTGCAAATAGGGCTTGAATCTTCAACCCATTCCTCCATGCCCCCTTCAATGAACAGGCAATAGAAGGATTTATAACTGAAACCCGGAAAACACTCACTCGTATGGCTGATGTTGGGATTGAGTTGCCAAAGGACATCTTAGCATACCTAGTATTATTCAAGTTTCCCCCTATCCTAGAAAACCTCAAACAACAAATAATGCACGTAGAAAAATCCTTGACAGTAGATGTAGTTTTCAACCACCTAACTCAATACAATAACAAACAAAAAGAACAGTTGAAAATAGTTAAAATCACTCCGGATGTCACTCTACTGACAACAAAGAGCAGAACAGAAAAAGATGACAAAAAGATCAGAATGCAATGTAAGAAAGGCTATCACGACCCAAGGGCACCCCATCCAGAATCCTCTTTTTTTCACCTCCATCCTCAAATTGCGCCAGGATGGTGGGTCAAACAGCAAAATGAATGGAAAAACAGAATCAAGAAAGGACCAACCATAAATTATCACTTTCTCCTCACTCTCTGGATTAAAGCCAACAATACTCCACATCTTCTCTTGGATTCCAGCGCAAATATCCATATATTTAATGATCTTAAATACTTTTCCTCAATTAACCTTCAAGACGAGCCAGAAGAAATTAAGACAGGCAAACTCGACGCAAACCTCAAAATACGAGGAATGGGTACAGTTTGGCTTGAATGGAACAAATCCGTTATAACTCTTGAGGACTGTATGTATGTACCCAATATAGTTGTTAATCTAATCAGCCCTGGAAGTCTGGCGGAAAAAGGATGCAGCCTTTATTGAGAGCAAGATCAGTTCTCTATCACTCAAGATAGCACAACAGTTCTGAAGGGTCTGATACGAGATAACTTATTTGTTATAGAGAAACCTCAAATTGCAGGCAACAACCTCTCTGTTAATCTGATGAATCAATTGACTAACTTGACCCTCACCAAAATGGGCTTGCTATCCGACTTCCATAAGATGTACGTAAACGCATAGATATCTACTCTCAAGCCCATCCTGAAAGGCCGCTTCCCAAAGGAAGAATCGGATAGCTTTCAATGTGAGAGCTGCGTTAAGAGCAAGATAACAAAATCACCCTTCTGGTCCACATCAACCCTAGCCTTGAAACCTCTTGAAAGGATCCATCTTGACCTAATTGGGCCAGTCACCCCTCAATCTAAGGAAGGCCATCGCTATATCTTAACTCTAATTGAAAAATTCACCGGATATCTTGCTGCATTCCCTCTGCTATCAAAAGAAGAAACCCCAGACGTCATCATCAATGTTCTTGAGATTGAGTATAAAAGGTTAGGTTACTACCCAACAGAGATTTTCTCAGACAAAGGGACCGAATTTACCAATAAGACGTTGAAAAACTTTGCAAGCTCAAAACACATCAAACTACTAACATCTGAGCCCTACCACTCTCAACACAACAGTCAAGCGGAACGGGCCAACCAAACTATCATCAAATCGGCTCAAGCCACATTCTCATCAAAGCGACTGCCAAAATATTACTGGCATATTGTAATTTGAAGCTGCTGCTTCATGATGAATCAAATCCCCAGGGAAGGTAATAACTGATCCCCTTGGGAGGTTATGTTCAAAAAGGAACTCCCTGCTAACTATTTGAAACCGTTAGGATCATCCATTGTCTATCTCAGAAACTGTATGAAAAGAGGGAGAAAGTTTGATGAAAAAGGGCTGGAAGGAATCTTAGTTGGGTTCAATCCCACTTTTCATTCTTATCTTATCTTAGACTCATCTGGTACTGTTTGTGAAACCAAACATGTTCATTTCCTCAAGAACTATCTCTCCAAATTTCCTCTCCTCAAGACACCGGGCCTCAATATATTCTCCCAAGAAAGCTCAGAAGCAAAGGAATCCGACTTCTCCTTGACAGACAAACAATACAAATTTCAAGACTCTCATAACAATCTTACTGAATCCAATACAGAATCAGAACATGAAGAAGTCAATTGCATGGGCTCACCATCTCCAACTCAACTGATGTCTCCCAAACCGGTTGTTCAATCCACATCTCAAAGACCTAAGCGCGAGGTTAGAAAGCCTCAGAAATACGGTTTCCATCATTACTATGAGCCGCCGTCCTACAAAGCCGCGCAAAAATGCCCTGAATGGCCGAAGTGGAAAAAGGCCTCAGAGGACAAACTGGAATCTATAGAACTACAAGAAGTATGGGAAGAATATTACAGAACACCCAATGAAATCTTGAACACTACGTGGGTCTTTAAAGTTCAAGAGAACTGCCATGGCAAGCCAGTCAAGTACAAAGCCCGACTTTGCTTCCAAGGTTTTGATCAAGTTCAAGGAGTCGACTATAACAAAACTTGGGCGCCAAATGGGAAGATTGGCTCGCTTTGATTGTCTCTTCTATATGGCTTAAAGTAAAAAATGAAATTTACTCAATTCGACGTTAAGGGTGCATTCTTACATGCTCCCCTAGACAAAACTTTCTTTATAAAAACTCCCAAAGGATCTAATCAAAAATCTCCGTATCTGAAGTTGAAGAAATCGCTATATGGCTTAAAGAAATCCCCCAAGAATTGGTACGAGACTTTAACAGCCTGGATCAAATCTCAAGACTTTCAAGATTCAACCAGTGACCCATTCCTCTACATTAACAGCAAAACAAAGGAGATCATCTACTTCCACGTAGATAATCTGATACATGTGGTTCATTCTAATATCTTTGAATCTAACTTTCTGGATTGGTTCAAGAACTTGTCCTGCCATCCTCCCAACGCAATACTTGGGATGCTCATGGAGGTTAAAGAAAACAGAATTCTCTTAAGTCAACCCAACCACATAGCCCATGGTCTCAAATAATTAGGCCTACTATCGTGTAGAAAAGTACAATCCCCACTAACTCAAAATCTTCACCTCAAGCCGGCCTTGGACAATGATCAAGCTCAGTTCTGCCAACTAAATATCAATTACCGGTCTGCTATAGGACTGCTCAATCATGTATTGCAGTATACTCAGCCAGACATCTTGTTTGCAGTCTCGAGCCTGGCTAGATTCAATGCTAAACCCGGTATGAACCACTGGAGGGAGGTTCAAAAGGTATGGAAGTATCTCAAGACAACTCAAGATTTCAAACTTGCTATTAAATACAACCCGAATCAAGATGCACTCTTGAGCTTTAGTGACGCTGCATGGGGAGATGATCCTACTTTCCGCAAGTCTCAAACGGGGTATATAATCTTCCACTACGGAAGCCCGGTCATCTGGAACTTCACTAGACAGCAAAATATCACTTATTCTTCCATGGAATACAAATTAAATGCGCTACTCGACTGCTACTTGGAACTCAAATGGGTGAAACATCTTGTAGGCAAAATCACGCACACTCCAGAATTGAAACCTTCTCCATACATCGACAATAAGGGAATCGACAATATAATCAAGAAATTTGGGTCCCATTCCAAATCAAGACATATAGATATAAAAACAAAAGGACTTTGAGAGGATTTTGCAAATGAGGAGTTCAACCTTGCCCTTATTCCCAGCCAAACTATGATTGCAGACTCACTCACAAAGGCCTTGTCTCTGAGCTCTTTAGAATCGCTCCAGAAGGTGGTATTCTTCACGTCAAATGATCTTTTGGATTAGCCGCCTTACCAGTCACACGGGGTGTTAAGAATACTAAGAATAGATTCACTACTAGCTTTCTCCTACGTCAAACTCTCAACCACGCGGCGCGTGCTCTTCTCAAGGACAAGTGTGCACACTCCGCTCTGGGAAATAACTCACCTCCCCCGGGGGAAGAGGCTCTTGACTCCTTGCACAGTCTCTCTCTCTCTGGTTGTTGGGGGATCTTTTCTTCCTTCTTACTCTTGACAATCATTTTTTCTCATTCTATTCCAATTTCTTTTTTTTCTCATTCTGTTTCCATTTATTCTTATTCTTTATTCTATTTCTATCCTCACCATCTCACCCACTCGAACTCAACTCAACCTCCATCCTCCAATCACCAAACTTGTCTCAACCCAATCCCTCAGCCTCCTCAAGACTTCAATCTGATCTCACTCAACTCAAATTGTTGCCTGGTAAGAGTCTTCTCCTCAAGATCATACAAGTATGACAAAGTCTGATCCTCTCAGAAGATTGGATGTAGTCTCCTCTCTGCATTGTTGTGCCTCATCTGTTCTCCATCTGCTCTTCCATTCTCATCTGTCCTGAAGATAGTCAGACAGTGGTTATTCTTTCTCATTTCTTCTTTCTTTTCTATTTTTCTTACCCTAAACTTGTTCTTCATGTCTCTGACGCTTTAACCCTTATTCTGCTGGTTTTTAGTCATAAGAAATTCAACCTTTAACTTAACAGTTCCTCCATCAGTACTGACCTCAGAGGGATACACGCCTCAGCAATGTTGTTCTTTCTTGAGCAGACTGATGATAACATTGGCTGTCTCATCCTTTGAAGCCATTGGGAATGCAGCAAGGTAGCCTGTAGCGTTGTTGACTAAAGACAGGATGAATTGGTGACCCAATTTGGAGGATGGTTGGATTGGGCCCATGAGGTCGAGATGTATCTTGTCAAAGGCTTTGGAAGACCTTGTGGATGAGAGTTTGAAAGACAATTTTGTGATTTTGCTTTTGACACAATTGACGCACTGGAAATTTTGTTTGACTTCACTGGGAATGTGTTGAGTAAGAGAAGCAAGTCTTGATAGTGATGCATGTCCGTACCTTCTGTGAATCTCAAGTAGGATGTCCTCCGGCGAAGAGACAGTAGATGAAAAAACATTTGTCATGGATGAAACAGCATCAAAGGAGGGCTTAGGTAGAGTGTAGAGATTGTCTTTGATCCATCCATGTAGTACCACCTTACCAGCATGAGACACAGAGAATTTACTACAGGTTGAGGTGATTGAGCAACCCTTGCCGTTCAAAGCACCTGCACTGATTAAATTGATGGTCACGTTGGGTACGTAGAAGGCATTGCTGAGTTTGAGCGTGAGGTTGTCCCAACAGAGTATGGCAGTACCTCTCCCCTTTATTGGCAGGGTGGCTCCTTCTTTCCCCGTCTTGATAGGCTCACCGGAGTAGGGCTCCATCTTGCTAAAGAAACAACAGTGCTTGATCATGTGAACCGATGCTCTGCTATCAAGTAAGAACCTTTGATTTGAATTGCCGTGTTCAATCCACTGATTGAGTAAGGCTAGGTAGTAAGCTGAATGTGACTTGGCCTTGGCTTTTGATGCTCCCTTCTTTGCCTTCCATTTTTCTTGATTCTCTCTCCACCATTCAGGAGCTACTTCAGGATGAAGGTGCCAACATTCTCCAGCTGAGTGATTCTTATCTTTGCTAGGATGATGGTAGCCTTTGACGCATTGCTTCAAGTTAGATCCTTTGGATGACACAGAGTGAGTGGCGGTTTTTCCTCCAAAAAGAGCGACATCACCCTTTGGTCTAGAGTTTGAAATAGAGGACTGGGCCATGGATTTGTTATTGAGTTGAGTGAGATGGTTGAGTAAAAGTTTGACCAAGAGCTCCTTGTCAGAATGCATTATTTGCCTTTTTAAATTGTCCATGGAGGTCTGAAACTTGAAGAGAATGAGATATGCCAATATATTGTTGGGTAGCTTGATACCAACCTCGCCCATCTTTTTGAGGCAGACCTTCACCTTTGTGATGAAATCAACTATATCGTTGGGATTGAATGAAAGGTAGAGAAGACTGTTGAAGACCCTGGCTCAATTCGATGCTTGAGATGATGTGTACTTGTGAATGATGGCCTTCCATAGGAGTTTGGCCAAACTCCTGTTCTCTGCCGTGACTATGTTCTCGTGCGCTGTAGACTCTAGTTTGGAGATTATAAGAAGCTTGAGTTCGTGGTTGACCAAAGTTTCCAACACAGAGATATCGTTGTTCATGGATATAGTGCATCCTCTGACATTGAGCACCGCATCCTTTTTGTCCCTCCAGATTCCATAATTGTCTTCTCCGAGCAAGGGAATCGTTTTGAGAGCAGTCTTGAGCATAGTTTGTTTGAAGGAGTCCATGGTGCCCGGTTAGGATCCTCTCTCAGTTGATTGTTCAGCGGTTGAGCGGAGTCTTGATAAGTCCTTTCGGCTTTTAACTGTGAAGAAATAATGAGGCTTGAATTGACAATTGAGCTGAGAGAGGAAACAAAGACTACAACAGTCATTATCTGAGACAAGAGTTGGAAGGAATGATCAATTGAAGGATCCTTGGGTTTGAGGTGTGTGTTGAGGTGAGCACGCTACAATTGTGCAGACGTTAAGTCTTGAGTCAACAAGAGATGATTCAAGAAAAGAGAAGGATGGATGATGAATATCAGCGGGCATGATTTCAGGCAGTGAGCAGTTGATCGTGGAGAGTTGAAGGATAGAATAAGAGACTGGAACAAAAGAGAAAGGAAGAAAAGGAACAAGGAAAAATAAAAGAAGGATAGTGGCGTTAATGGTGATTCAGTTGAGGTCAATGATGATTCTGGTTGATGATGGCCTGGTTGAAGATCTGGTCAATGATGATCTGGTCAATCATCTCTTTGTAGGGTCCTGTACAATGAGTGAGGTCTATGAGTCAAGTTCTCTGGGGATTGTGATAGATTGTGACAGCTTAGGTGTGAGTGAAAGGACAAGAACTCGCGTCAGGTGGTACTCCACAGTTGTGTGACAGAAAAGACTTCACTGTTGTGAAATCTCACCAATGAGACACCACTGCCATCAAATCCTAATACAGGTACCGCAGGAACAGGCTACAACCTACATGCATACATCATGTATATGTAACAACTTGACTGCCGGACAGAGGGATGTCTGAAACCTAAGAATATTGAATACAAAATATGAAAATCAAAATATAAAGCAAATAAATTGTGGGAAACAATAATGAAGGTTGTCACGTAAATGAGATTGCCAAATCTTGATGAACCATGAAACACAACAAGGAGTTAACCTAAAAATTCTTAAAAATTCCCAACATGTGCAGAAGATGCCGTAGAATCTACTAATACCCAATTCTACCCATGTCACTCAAAAGAATTTAACACAAAATAAGGAAATGTGTCTGAATCATAAAAATAACAAATTAACATTTAAACACCTTCTGACAATTATTTCACAAAGAAATATGACATAGACAAGGCTAGCAGATTGACAGAACCATGACTACGTGCCAAACTAGCTCTGGCCAGCCTGCTAGCCTCAGCACCCAAGCATAACCCTCTATATGTGCCCTGAGAAGGTCTTAATACCCCAAAAAGGTATATAAACAACCCTTTTTAAGTGATTTAAACCCCATTAATTTTTAAGTATCAATCCAGAACCCTTGCTATCCGTGATCAAGTGTTTATTCAAGATAAAAAAGTGATATATGGCTATAGTCTGATATTATTATTAATAATTCTGGCCCCATCATTGATTCTGTGAATAATATCAGCAAATAACCCCAATAATTGTCCTGAGACCCTTTCAACCGTGAATCTCTGCAAGCTTCATGGAGTAAGTACTTAAACTAGTAAGTTGTCTCCTCCTTGCACCCAGGCATAAGTGCTGTAAGACAGCCAGTCCACCCATCCCCTTGAGTTAGTCTTTTGTGAGCAATCATTTAAGACCTCATTGTCCCAAGGTCTTTACACGGTTCAAAAGAGCCCCTTGAAGAGAGGTTGTTATCCAATTAAGATCCCCAGTTTGCACAAATTGTGGTCCCTCTTGAAAATATATATTTAAACAAATTTAATCCAACCAAACCAACCAAACTTTGCACTTGCTTTCAAATCAATTATTTGAGAATTTTACCATAATATTGTTTGAATTATTATTCCAACACCAATATCACTTTATGTAGCTAAAGAACGGCAAAGTTCCTGGTATCAGGAAGCTGACATAAATCCTTCTTCTCCAAACCCTTTTGGTCTTCCTCCATAAGTTGCTCTAATTCCAACTTGCCTATAACCGCCGCACAGATATCCTTCATTTCTGGGAGTGGGTTTACCCCTCTTTCCCCCAACCTAAAAATAAATCCTCCATTTTAAAGCTTTCTGTGGACCCTTCCGGGCAACTTGGAGCTAAGGCCCCACAGAAAATTTCCCTTGAAAGAGCCAATATTCTCCGCCAAAATTTTTTTTCAGACAAGGTACTTCAAAATGCAATCAAATGAGGAACAATACACACCAAACAAAGTCCTCAAGGAAACAATTCCTTCCCTTTCCATTTTGGTTGCAAGATGCTTGAGATCCACTTTGAAGAACCTCTGCTCCCGTGAACCCTATTTTTCCCCTTTTTGCCCCCGCAACTCTTTGCAATTTTTTTCTTTGTAACCCTCCATATCCTCCATGTCCTGCAAATCCTCCTCATCCAGAATAAAGTTTCCTGTTTGCCAGACCCGTTCAACCTCATTTGTGCCTTCACTGTCAGCTGCCTTCTCAAACTGTTCCAGAAATCAGTGAAAATCCTCCTGACAAAACCTAATTGCGGGGTCTCCCTTGGCCTGATTTTTGCTCCGCTCCCTTGCTGCTCCTCTGGCATCTCCAGTGCCGCATACATTGATTGTCCCCCTGTAGCCACCCTAGGCGGCGGCCCCACTGGGCTGGTGGTATAAAATGGAGCGCTTTGATACAGTGGCGCGCTACCAGTTTCCTGTGAGTGAGTCAGAAGTGAGTCGACCAAACTGGCCTCAAAATCTCCCATCATCTTGGACGTAGAAGAAAGGATAAGAACTAAAAAAAGTATATCTCTGCAGATGGTACCTGGTATTATAACAGAGAAAGGACTTTGCTGGCCAGACCCCCAATTGGGGGACAGAGGTTGTGTGTTTGGTAAATTCTCCGCAAAAATATAAAATTCTCTACAAAAACCTTGCTCCAAGTTCTGGAAAGCCCACTAGCCCTTGATTCACACTCCTGTAACTCCCCAATTCCTAACCAAACTCCGCTTCCGCATCTGATCTGGAAACCACTAAAGCTAACTTGGGATGAAATCATAGTAAATAAAAAATTCCAACTCCCCAAAAAGTTCCGCACTTGAACTATTTCCCTCAATATGACCTCCAAGAACTGATTCTGGTAATTACACTCCGAAGTAACATAAGAAAATAATCAAGCTATAATTTGCTGTGATAATGTCCAATGATGATTAAAAATTATCATCTCTGATGTTTGTTGTAATGACCAATAATGTTACCCCCATAATTGTTATACTCCAAAAGAAAATTGTCCTTATATATACAACAAAAAGAATTCAAGCCACCAATGAAATACCCCTCTTGTCTCCATGCATTCTGCACTGACCTGCCTTAGCTACTCCAAAAAAGGAACATGAACTTCTAATTAAAGACCCCTTTTCCCACCGCCTCCATGTGTTTGCACTGATCCTCCTTATCAATAGTCTGATCCTTACCCAATCTGATGATTTGCAGTAGATTCAATGATCCTGTCACCAATTCTCCCTAACAGTTTATTTGTACCAATGCATATCCAAAACAGATCCCTGTTGATCTTCCCTAGCAGATCGCTCCCAATCCTGCATGCGGCATAATTGCAAATCCAAAACAACCCACATGCTGCCTCCTCAGCTTTAGCTTTCATTGCCCCACGGCGCTCTTCAATCTCAGTGCATATTCCATAATTGGCCTAATCTGTACTACTTAGCTTTTATCACTTGCTTCCACATTAGTAAACCCACAGCTGCAGATGGAAGGTTATGTTTTACCATGCAATTTCCACAAAAGGCAAAACCTCCAGCCCATTCTTGTGATTGTGCCTGCAAAAAGCACGCGCTGCACCAATATTGAGCCCTTAGCCAATGCACTCCAGAATAGACAGTCCTCCAATGCGCTTCTCTGAGCCTATTGTGCTGCCGACTTCCAACCACTGATGAGCTGCTCCCAGTTGAATTTCCAGTTCTGAGCCTACTTTCCTCTGTCTCTATAAATAACCACCACAACTCATACTATGTGGGACTGTTGGACCACATCTAGCAATCATAAAGTGACATTAAAGTGAAATTAAAGTGACACCATAGGAAACTGCAAAAAAAAATCCCACAAAATTAATCTTTCTCAACTTGAAAGTGAGAAAACTGTTTTTCAATGGAAATTTGGATTTAAAACTGAAGTAGAATTGCATTTTTTTCATTATGGGAAAAGTAGCAAGCCCTCCTTTTGAAATGGCTGTGTTCAAGGACTACATGAGTGCAATGAACAAAGCTTCAAAAACAAAGGACGCAGGTAATGAATCATTGGAAGCCCAAATTGCATCCTCATCAAGGGTGACAATTCAGGAAGGAAATATTTCATAAATGGACATGACCTCTGGTGGTGAGTAACATTTTATGTTACTTGTCTTTGCCTTATTCAATTTGACTGAAACTGGAAACTTATTGAGTTCATGCCATCAATATAACAATTTAACTATGAAGACACACTTCATCCATCTCCCATGAGAGATTTTCTTACTAGGGAAGAGGCACAAATGTATTGTCAAACATGGGAAATGAAGGATGGTTACGCTTTAACAGTTTTCAAATCAAAGCCTGATAAATATGTGTATTTAGCCTGTGATAGACATGGTTTTTACTCTGGAAAATTGCTCACCAAAAGTTCAAGGCCAACTCACACAAGGAAGGTTGGGTGCAAGTTATTAATCAGTGAAACTTTCACAAAGTGGGACCCCTGTTGGCGTATCTCCTACAAGAATGATCAACATAACCTTGAATCATCCCCACACCCCTCAGTGCATTTTCACCTAAGGAGAATCTCTGGGGTAGCCTTAGATAATTAAAGGAAGCCTTGAATGATGGGATCAATACACTTCAATGCAAAATAAAATTCAGCAAAATTGATTGTGGCAAATATTTTAATTACCAAACAATTTATCACACTTAGCATAAGGTAGAGCTAGCAGAACTAAAGGGGAAAAGTTTTATGGAGGTCCTCCTTGAATAACTTGGTAATTCAGGTTGGGTTCATTGAGAAAAATTCAATGTAGAGGGTCACTTGGAGGCCCTATTCTTGGCTCACCCTGAGTGATTACCGCTTTTCAAGCAATTTTATCATATAGCTATGATAGATTGTGCTTATAAGACAAATAAGTACAGCATCCCCCTTTTTCACATTGTAGGAATCACTTACAACCAGAAAACTTTCACAAAATCTCTTGTTTTCATAACAAGAAAAAAGTTTGAGTTCTACAGTTGGTCTTTAAATTACTGAGGGTTTTGGCTTATGATCCTGAGAGACTTCCCAAATTCTTTGTGAATGACCGTTAAAAAGCTTTGATCCGTGATCTAGAAAAAATATTCCCTGATTCAAAAAGACAGGGCTGTCAATGGCACCTGTCTAAAAACATACAAGCAAACTGTAAAGTGCGCTTCAATAATGACATTGAAGGGTGGCAAAGCTTTACGTCTCTGTGGGATAAGAATGGTGCCTCAAAAACCAAGGAGGAGGCAGAGGTAAATCATGCAGAACCTAGATTAAGTGCTAAATCAAAGCCTCTACTGTTGATATTCCTAGTTTTGGGTTGGTTACATTATGACTTGTTTCAATTTTTTTATGGCAGACCATGAGGATTTACTCAAGTATATGGATCCTAATATCTTCCGTATCAAAGAGAAATTTATAAAGGCTTGGAAGTGCAAAAACCCAGACTTTGGAAATAAAAAAATTTCTTGGGTTGAAGGGGCCCATGCTACTCTCAAACAATTCATTGAAAACTTGTCAGGAAACACATTGGATGTTTGGAGAAACCTAGAGGGAACAGTTTCCAATAAAATTAAATTGGATCAGGCTGCGTTTAAGTTCTCTCAACTAAATATTGGAATAGTTCTTCCTACTGATCTGTTAACATTTGTATTAAAGGTGTCTTTACAAACTATCAACGCTTTTGGGGAAAAATTAGAGAAATTCAAGTGGAACCATGATGGGGAAGTGTGCACCAAGTCATACTCAATGACTATGGGTATTCCCACTTCCCTCCAAATAGGTGACCTACTAGTGTCAAGAGGCTCTTTTGTGCCTGAAGATTTTCATCCTCAGTGGAGGTAAGATTATGACCCTTGCACTTCTAGTTCTGTAAGTTGGTTTAAGTTGGATTTTTCATGTCACTTTGTGATTAATTCTTTTTGATTAATGCTTTTTTTTCTTGAATGATGATTCCAAATTGACCAATATTTGATCTTTTGAATTTTTCAAGGTCAATTTTGAGGAACTACTCAACAATTCTCAGTTACATGAGAAGATCAATTCAATGATCTTGAATAATCCTGATCATGATTATTGCGTGCTGTTGAAGAACTTGATGAAGGAGACATCCAATTATTGATCAAAGCCAAGACTTGAACCTAAAGTCTTGTGATTGAGAATAGGACTTTCAAAATTGAGAGATACCCAGCAAGATCCTTCTTGATTTGAATAATTTTAAAATGAACTTGAGCAGGTAAAGGGAAGTAGAAGGGAACAGAAGAAGGAAAGATGAATGATTTTGAGTCTTTTCTTTTGTGAAAGGTTCATTTTTTTGGTTTAATGGACTGATTGTGAATTTTTTATAGTCCAAGTTAGGCTCTTCATCTGAATTTCAAATTTAATTTGAAGAAACTGAAAGTTTATTAGGTTTGGCGCCGTTGGAATCCAATTCCTTTTTGAAGGATGAAGAAGAAGAAATTGATGGGTCAAATAGAAGCTCATCTTTGGTGAGTGGCGCATCCTTTAATGAGTTTTGAATTTGGGCTAACAACTTTTTGATTTCAGGAAGTGGATTACCTCAATCAAATACCTAAGAACTTAAATAAGTTCTTGGGTGGGGTTTGGTATCCAGTTGTTGATGTAAATTGTGGTTTTAGAGTCATTGTTAAATCACTTGGCTATGATGAGGATGGATGGTTCAAATTTTGGAAATAAATGGTTGAAAAATTGAGGAAAAATAAGACATGCTAAGCTAACATCCTTGGTGGCAGTAAAGACGTTGAAAAGATAGAAAAAAGACTTGATTTAAGTGAAATCAATGAAAAGATACCCTCTTCAAAATGGCTCTCAAAGTTAGATATGGGTCAAATAATAGCTGATACTTATGAAAGACCAATATTTTTCATTTCATTGGTTTCATGTTGTACTTTAACTCCTATGAAAGTGGGTTTCAAAGAACAACCAGATCCTATGTTCCTTTTTTTTGTTCACAATAACCATTGGTTTCAGCGTTTACTTATGGGAGAGGTAATTCCAATCCTTCCCATAATTTCCAAACCCTGTTCTTTGGTTTCCAAAAAAGAAGCTTGTTAGGTTGTTCACCTCAATAATAAACTTGAGCTTTATTCTAACTTATACATTGATTTAATCATTTGATTTTGGGTGCTGATACTGATCTTGTAATTCTATTAATATAGAGGTTTATCAAATTTTTAACATCATTATTTTGAGTGTTTTGAGTTAACATCATTATGATGAGTGTTTTGAATGAGATTTTAATGGTAAGTCAGTTCAACTTGTGTCGGGCTGATCCCATCACAATCTTAACTTGTAGTTAAGCTTGTGATGGGATCAGCTTAACACAAGTTGAACTTTTTTTATTATTTTTACTTTATGGATGGTCAAAATACTTGTATTTTTTTGGCAATTATACTTTAGGGCTGGTCAAAATACTTCATTCATTTTTTTTGCTGTTCAAAATACTTGTATTGTTTTTGAAATTTTACTTTAGGGCTTGTCAAAAGACTTCTTGTATTTTATTTCCCTTTTACTTTAGGGCTAGTCAAGTTGGAAGGCAACAGGTTGGCTGTCTTCAGTTATTTTTTATTTATATATTTTTATATATTTTTAATTTTTACTTTTTACTTTTTTTGGGGGGGCACCAGCCTTGTAGTTGTGCCACAATGCTAAACAACTGCTTTTAAGCTGTGTGGGGCTCTAAATGGCTCATATGTAGTCGTGTGGACACCACACAGCAGTCCCGGGCCGCATGAAGTACATCCCAACCACACTCAAGCCGTGTGGAGCACTAAACAGCTGATTTGAGCCATGAATTCATCATCACCCTAAAAATTAAAATTAAAAATTAAAATAAAAATAAATAAAAATAAAAATAAAAATAAAAATAAAAATTAAAATTAAAATTAAAATAAAAATTAAAATTAAAATTAAAATAAAAATTGAAATAAAAATAAAAATAAAAATAAAAATAAAAATAAAAATAAAAATAAAAATAAAAATAAAAATAAAAATAAAAATAAAAATAAAAATAAAAATAAAAATAAAAATAAAAATAAAAATAAAAATAAAAATAAAAATAAAAATAAAAAAAAAAAATAAAAATAAAAATAAAAATAAAAATAAAAATAAAAATAAAAATAAAAATAAAAATAAAAATAAAAATAAAAATAAAAATAAAAATAAAAATAAAAATAAAAATAAAAATAAAAATAAAAATAAAAATAAAAATAAAAATAAAAATAAAAATAAAATAAAAATAAAAATAAAAATAAAAATAAAAATAAAAATAAAAATAAAAATAAAAATAAAAATAAAAATAAAAATAAAAATAAAAATAAAAATAAAAATAAAAATAAAAATAAAAATAAAAATAAAAATAAAAATAAAAATAAAAATAAAAATAAAAATAAAAATAAAAATAAAAATAAAAATAAAAATAAAAATAAAAATAAAAATAAAAATAAAAATAAAAATAAAAATAAAAATAAAAATAAAAATAAAAATAAAAATAAAAATAAAAATAAAAATAAAAATAAAAATAAAAATAAAAATAAAAATAAAAATAAAAATAAAAATAAAAATAAAAATAAAAATAAAAATAAAAATAAAAATAAAAATAAAAATAAAAATAAAAATAAAAATAAAAATGAAAATAAAAATAAAAATAAAAATAAAAATAAAAATAACAATATAAATAAAAATATAAATATAAATATAAATAAATAAATAAAAAGACAAATAAATAAAAAGACAAATAAATAAATAAAAATAAAAATAAATAAATAAAAATAAAAATAAATAAATAAAAATACAAATAAATAAATAAAAATAAATAAAAATAAATAAAAATCAAAATAAATAAATAAAAATCAAAGTGCCAATCTCAAAATGTGGAACCCCCATGGTGGTTGTGTACTACTTGTTTCAACCCAAATGAGTTGTAAACAAGTATTAAACAACCTCCTAGTGGTTTTTCCACTTGTGAAATGTTTTGTTCACCACTCAAATGGTTTTTGAAGGGTTTTTCACACCCATTTACAAACCAGGGTTGTGAATTTAGCATATCCTCTTTTATTAGGGTGCATAATATCTAGAAAGCATGAATTTCTTTAATTGAGTTTTTTGGAAAAATACCCCAATTTGAAACCCACTAATAAAAATAAAAATAAAAACCACTTATTTTACATCAGATGTTTCAGGATTATTTAAATATAAATGGATTTTTCAAATACAGTATATAATTATTCATGCAACATCCAATACACATTGAGCCACACCACCCACCTCTTTCTTCCAACTTCCTTCATTACCAGGCCTGATTGGATATAAAATCTCTCTGCTCTTGATCTTTCCATTTCTAGTTCCCAATTCTAACCTTGTCAATACATCAAACTAACTTCATATTTCCATTGAGAATTACCACCTTAAACCTCATCAGAATCATAAATTCATTCAACTCATCACTTTATCAAACTTTCACCCATCACTTGATCTCTCTTCCCCTTTCAAATGGCCCCTCAGAAAACCCCCCCTTGAAAATATGCCAAGAGAACCTCCCCAAGGAACTAATAAAGCCAAAATTTCAACAAAAATCTACCCTCCTACCCCATCTTCTTCAATTATTCATAGTCAACTTAATAATTCAAATTATCCCATTCTTGTGAAATGGCTGGAGATTCCCACCCACTACCATGCCTTTCTTGGGTATGAAAACAAAAATTGTTTTGGCCAAACTCTATCTTCTTTTAAGTTCAATTGTCATCTCCTGAGGGAAAATGAACTGAAGAAAAAAAAAACAAGGGTAGGATTTATCTATCACCACAGAAGATGAGGGAGAAATTCATGAACTATTGTCCAAGTGTAAAAAGGAAAACTCGATTCCAATCTTAAATGTATTTGGCCTGACTGATTTAAATAAACCAAAGGGATCAAATTGGTGGTTGATAAACTGAACTAATCTTTCCTTTTTATTATCAAATCAACCAAATCTGTGGAAACAAGGCCACCACCAGACCTTGTGCTGATTTTTATGCTCACAAATCCAAATCTATCCCTGCTGAAAGACAGTAGCCAATCTTCATCCAAGTGAGAGGGATAACAAGGAAACCTTGATTCAGGAACCAAGATTTGTTTAGGAACCCTTGTATTAGCCAGATTCCAGTTCTGAGGAAGATTTTCCAGAAATAAAAGGTCTAATGGGGTCCAAATCTACATCAATGATTGATTAAAATTCATCCTTGGTTCCAAAACTAGCCTCTTTGGATTGTTCACTTTAAAGCTTGGTCAAATTCATTTCCAATCACCTCAATCTGGAGGAGGATTAATTTGATGTGGCACCTTTTCCTCAACCAGAAAAACCTAATTAATTATAAGAATCAAGTATATTTTCTATTGAACCTGCTGTTGAATAATTTATGATGAACTCTGAACATCCCCTTACTTGTTTATCAAAGCAAAAGCATGAGCCAATGAGGCCTCCAAACATTGTGGTTTTCTTTTATCAATGCAAGTTGGAATAGGCTGCGCGCTGCGCGCTCAGCAATGGGTGCGTCCTTGCCGCAGAAAGCTGCGCTGCGGGTTCAGCAGAAGTCAAGTTGGGCCTGGCATCCGGACGCGAAGGGTGGATTGGATTGGATTGGATGGATCGCGCCCGGATTGGGAGGATATACCTTGGATATCTGGAATGGCGCGTCAGGCGGATGCGGACATGCGCAGGGCGCTCTGAGTTGGGCATGGCACAAGGGCTGCGTCATGAGAAGGACAAACTGGGTGGAAATAATGGCAGGCAGGCAATACAGATGGAATATGGTGTATGGGATATGGGATGGAAGGATAGGGTTGGGGCAAGGGTTCTGTACTTAAGGGTTGTATTTCATTATTCTTGCTTTCTTGCGGTTGAACCTAGGTTAGGTTTGAGGGAGAGGTTACTTAAATTGCAGCCTCAACCCGGATGGGGAGGAGGGATCTTATCATATCTTATCACAGAGGATGGGAAGGATTGAAGGAACAAGGAACAAGGAATTTATCTTATTATTCTTTCTCTCTCTCTCTCTCTCTCTTTAACTCATTGCATCCAACCTCCTTACAGACTCTTCAACCATAAAATCTTGAACTTGAGGACAACTAGGTGATTTTCCCCCTCTTTTTTTCCAAAATGAACAAGCCTATGGAAGTAAATATGTTCCTCTGCAGTCATCCTCAGTAAATTGAAAGAGAACCGCATCCAAATCAATCAAAAGAAGCCCCAAAATCCACCAAAAGAGGAGGAAAACTTCTAGCTTTAGAGTTTTTGAAGATATCCTTGAAAAGCAAGATTGGGGTGATGAAATTGAACTACCATCAACACATTTATACATACTAATTCACATTTATGCATACTAATTCACATTTATGCATACTAATTCACATTTATGCATACTAATTCACATTTATGCATACTAATTCACATTTATGGATTTAAAAAGATTTAACTCCCAGATATCAAGTGATATGCCTGAAGTTGAAAATTGAAAGCATCAGTTTGAAAAGTAAAAATGGGTGCTACAAAATGAAATCAAAAAATAAAATCAAAGAGGTGGAAAAAGTCCAGAAAAAAAAAGCCTGATGCTCAGTTGAATATGAGACAAACTGAGCTGGATTTTGGAACAGAGGAGAATAATAAGGAGAAACTGGCAGCTGGAAGAATGGAAAATGATTCCTTAGCTGTTTCATTTGTGGAATTTGAATGAAATAGAGAAATCACTCAAATTCTGGGATTTTAAATTAATTTCTTTTTGAAAATCAAATTAATTTAGAAAACAATTATTTCATTTTAAAAAAATTTTTCAAAATATTTTCAAAACCTCCAATTAAAAAATATTTTTTGTTTTAAAAACATTTCTATTCCCAGAGTAAATATGCCTTCTATCTTAGTAACTGCTGTTGTTAATAGTCCTTCAGTTGATTTTAATGGAAATTTCCATTTTGATATGTGTGAAAAACTAAATATCAGGAATTTTACAATTCTTGGGCTTTTTGGCAGCCCAAAACCTTTTTACAATACTTTTTTTCTTGAAATAAATTCCAAAACTCAAGTCAGGTAAGACATATTGGCCTTCAGAGACTTCATATTCTTCCAATTTGTCAAAATCTTTTGAATTATAATTTTTTTTGAGAAAACTAAGGAAAATGATTGTGAAGAAATATTTCCAAGGTAAATTTGGGGTCAAATTTAGAAGCCTCCTGTGATAAAAGTAGCAAGAAGTGAAAAATAAAGAGTGGTTCTTTTGGTTCAAAATTCCAAGGAGGCGAGAGGGCATTTTGTTTTCTTTCTTTATTTTTTTATTTTATTCAAAATGTATGCTAGTCAAATTTTAGAAAAATTCCACTCAATATCCAGAGAAGCTGTCCTGATTTTGCATTGAAATATTTGAATTTGGAAAAAGAATAGTGGCATGCAGCTTGTTCAACATATTGAAAAAACACTTGATAACAGTACATTTATTTTTTCCACCCTTTTTCCCACTGGTGTCCACCTCATTTCTTAAAGGGCCAACAGGGTTGAGAAACCTGTGTGAATTGGTGAAGATAGATGGTTAAAAGTTTGATGCATTTCATATCTCTTTACACAAGTTGATCTAAAGGAATGAATTAAATAATTTTCAAAACTGACCCCTTGTAAGACTTATCTAGAAGAAACACCTTAACATGGTTGAAGAGTTGAAACTTCTTGAACAGAGCTTGAGATTTCTGGGGCTGAAAATTGTTTGTATTACCTCATGCCTTCCATTTTTTATTTGGATAGAAGGGTACGGATGAGCTGGTGTTAGATTTTGGGTGGACCAATTTATTTTCTTTCCAGGATGGAATTTAAAACTATGAAATCCAAGGGAAACTTTAGATAGATTATTTTGTTCCATCTCCCTCCTACATTTGGAATTCTGTTGCTTTTTTTTTACCTCTTTCCAACCATGATTATATAGATCCCCCAAATCCTCATCTTAATGTATCAAAAATGGAAGTGAGAAGGAATTTTTATTAACTCCAAGAAATGAAACAATTTTTTCCCAAAATGAAGTCAATTGAAAATTAATAGAGAAAAGAAGAACTGTTCATTCATAAAAATTAGTGGAAATTGATTAGCCCTCAATTGCTACTGGATTGTATATCAATTTACAATTAGTTTAAATGAAGTTATCATGGATTAAAATTAAATTTGTAATTGATTGTAAATCAAGTGGTAATTGATTGTAAATCAATTGGTAATTGATTGTAAATCAATTGGTAATTGATTGTAAATCAAGTGGTAATTGATTGTAAATCAATTGGTAATTGATTGTAAATCAATTGGTAATTGATTGTAAATCAAGTGGTAATTGATTGTAAATCAATTGGTAATTGATTGTAAATCAATTGGTAATTGATTGTAAATCAATTGGTAATTGATTGTAAATCAAGTGGTAATTGATTGTAAATCAATTGGTAATTGATTGTAAATCAAGTGGTAATTGATTGTAAATCAAGTGGTAATTGATTGTAAATCAAGTGGTAATTGATTGTAAATCAATTGGTAATTGATTGTAAATCGAGTGGTAATTGATTGTAAATCAATTGGTAATTGATTGTAAATCAATTGGTAATTGATTGTAAATCAATTGGTAATTGATTGTAAATCAATTGGTAATTGATTGTAAATCAATTGGTAATTGATTGTAAATCAATTGGTAATTGATTGTAAATCAATTGGTAATTGATTGTAAATCAATTGGTAATTGATTGTAAATCAATTGGTAATTGATTGTAAATCAATTGGTAATTGATTGTAAATCAATTGGTAATTGATTGTAAATCAATTGGTAATTGATTGTAAATCAATTGGTAATTGATTGTAAATCAATTGGTAATTGATTGTAAATCAATTGGTAATTGATTGTAAATCAATTGGTAATTGATTGTAAATCAATTGGTAATTTATTGTAAATCAATTGGTAATTGATTGTAAATCAATTGGTAATTGATTGTAAATCAATTTGTAATTGATTGTAAATCAATTGGTAATTGATTGTAAATCAATTGGTAATTGATTGTAAATCAATTGGTAATTGATTGTAAATCAATTGGTAATTGATTGTAAATCAATTGGTAATTGATTGTAAATCAATTGGTAATTGATTGTAAATCAATTGGTAATTGATTGTAAATCAATTGGTAATTGATTGTAAATCAATTGGTAATTGATTGTAAATCAATTGGTAATTGATTGTAAATCAATTGGTAATTTATTGTAAATCAATTGGTAATTGATTGTAAATCAATTGGTAATTTATTGTAAATCAATTGGTAATTGATTGTAAATCAATTGGTAATTTATTGTAAATCAATTGGTAATTGATTGTAAATCAATTGGTAATTGATTGTAAATCAATTGGTAATTTATTGTAAATCAATTGGTAATTGATTGTAAATCAATTGGTAATTGATTGTAAAATTGATTAGAAATCTATTTATAATTGATTAGAAATATATTTATAATTGATTAGAAATCAATTTATAATTGATTAGAAATCAATTTATAATTGATTAGAAATCAATTTATAATTGATTAGAAATCAATTTATAATTGATTAGAAATCAATTTATAATTGATTAGAAATCAATTTATAATTGATTAGAAATCAATTTATAATTGATTAGAAATCAATTTATAATTGATTAGAAATCAATTTATAATTGATTAGAAATCAATTTATAATTGATTAGAAATCAATTTATAATTGATTAGAAATCAATTTATAATTGATTAGAAATCAATTTATAATTGATTAGAAATCAATTTATAATTGATTAGAAATCTCTTTATAATGGATTAGAAATCTCTTTATAATTGATTAGAAATCAATTTATAATTGATTAGAAATCAATTTATAATTAAGTAGAAATCAATTTATAATTGATTAGAAATCAATTTATAATTGATTAGAAATCAATTTATAATTGATTAGAAATCAATTTATAATTGATTAGAAATCAATTTATAATTGATTAGAAATCAATTTATAATTGATTAGAAATCAATTTATAATTGATTAGAAATCAATTTATAATTGATTAGAAATCAATTTATAATTGATTAGAAATCAATTTATAATTGATTAGAAATCAATTTATAATTGATTAGAAATCAATTTATAATTGATTAGAAATCAATTTATAATTGATTAGAAATCAATTTATAATTGATTAGAAATCAATTTATAATTGATTAGAAATCAATTTATAATTGATTAGAAATCAATTTATAATTGATTAGAAATCAATTTATAATTGATTAGAAATCAATTTATAATTGATTAGAAATCAATTTATAATTGATTAGAAATCAATTTATAATTGATTAGAAATCAATTTATAATTGATTAGAAATCAATTTATAATTGATTAGAAATCAATTTATAATTGATTAGAAATCAATTTATAATTGATTAGAAATCAATTCAAAATTAATTAGAAATCAATTTATAATTGATTAGAAATCAATTTATAATTGATTAGAAATCAATTTAAAATTAATTAGAAATCAATTTAAAATTGATTAGAAATCAATTTATAATTGATTAGAAATCAATTCAAAATTGATTAGAAATCAACTTATAATTGATTAGAAATCAATTTATAATTGATTAGAAATCAATTTATAATTGATTAGAAATCAATTTATAATTGATTAGAAATCAATTTATAATTGATTAGAAATCAATTTATAATTGATTAGAAATCAATTTATAATTGATTAGAAATCAATTTATAATTGATTAGAAATCAATTTATAATTGATTAGAAATCAATTTATAATTCATTAGAAATCAATTTATAATTGATTAGGAATCAATTTATAATTGATTAGAAATCAATTTATAATTCATTAGAAATCAATTTATAATTGATTAGAAATCAATTTATAATTGATTAGAAATCAATTTATAATTGATTAGAAATCAATTTATAATTGATTAGAAATCAATTTATAATTGATTAGAAATCAATTTATAATTGATTAGAAATCAATTTATAATTCATTAGAAATCAATTTATAATTGATTAGAAATCAATTTATAATTGATTAGCAATCAATTTATAATTGATTAGCAATCAATTTCTCTTTGTTGAGCGATCAAATTTCTAATTGATGAGCAATCAATTTCTAATTTATTAGCAATCAGTTTCTCATTGATTAGAAATAAATTTCTAATTGATTATCAATCAATTTCTAATTGATTCGCAATCAATTCCTAATTGATTATCAATCAATTTCCAATTGATTCGCAATCAATTCCTAATTGATTATCAATCAATTTCTAATTGATTCGCAATCAATTCCTAATTGATTAGAAATCAATTTCTAATTGATTAGCAATCAATTTCTAATTGATTAGCAATCAATTTATAATTGATTAGCAATCAATTTCTAATTGATTAGCAATCAATTTCCAATTGATTGGCAATCAATTTCTAATTGATTAGAAATAAATTTCTAATTGATTAGAAATCAAGTTCTAATTGATTAGCAATCAATTCCTAATTGATTAGCAATCAATTCCTAATTGATTAGCAATCAATTCCTAATTGATTAGCAATCAATTCCTAATGGATTAGAAATAAATTTCTAATTGATTAGCAATCAATTTCTAATTGATTAGCAATCAATTCCTAATTGATTAGCAATCAATTCCTAATTGATTAGCAATCAATTCCTAATTGATTAGCAATCAATTCCTAATTGATTAGCAATCAATTCCTAATTGATTAGCAATCAATTCCTAATTGATTAGCAATCAATTCCTAATTGATTAGCAATCAATTCCTAATTGATTAGCAATCAATTCCTAATTGATTAGCAATCAATTCCTAATTGATTAGCAATCAATTCCTAATTGATTAGGAATCAATTCCTCATTTATTTTCAATCAATTTCTAATTGATTGGAAATCAATTCCTAATTGATTAGCAATCAATTTCTCATTGATTGGCAATCAATTGGTAATTGATAAGCAATCAATTGGTGATTGATCAGCAATCAATTTCTCTTTGTTGAGCGATCAAATTTCTAATTGATGAGCAATCAATTTCTAATTTATCAGCAATCAGTTTCTCATTGATTAGAAATAAATTTCTAATTGATTATCAATCAATTTCTAATTGATTCGCAATCAATTCCTAATTGATTAGAAATCAATTTCTAATTGATTAGCAATCAATTTCTAACCGATGAGAAATCAATTTCTAATTTATTAGCAATCAATTTCTAATTGATTAGAAATCAATTTCTAATTGATTAGAAATCAATTTCTAATTGATTAGCAATCAATTTCTAATTGATTAGAAATCAATTTCTAATTGATTAGCAATCAATTGCTAATTGATTAGCAATCAATTTTAAATTGATTAGCAATCAATTTTTAATTGATGAGCAATCAATTTCTAATTGATGAGCAATAAATTTATAATTGATTAGCAATCAATTTCTAATTTATTATCAGTCAATTTCTAATTGATTAGCAATCTTTTTCTAATTGATTAGAAATCAATTTCTAATTTATTAGCAATCAATTTCCTAATTGATTAGCAATCAATTCCTAATGGATTAGCAATCAATTCCTAATTGATTAGCAATAAATTCGTAATTGATTAGCAATAAATTCTAATTGATTAGCAATCAATTTCTAATTGATTTGAAATCAATTTCTAATTGATTAGCAATCAATTTCTAATTGATTAGCAATCAATTTCTAATTGATTAGCAATCAATTTCCAATTGATTAGCAATTAATTTCTAATTGATTAGCAATCAATTTCTAATTGATTAGCAATTAATTTCTAATTGATTAGCAATCATTTTCTAATTGATTAGCAATCAATTTCTAATTGATTAGCAATCAATTTCTAATTGATTAGCAATCAATTTCTAATTGATTAGCAATCAATTTCTAATTTAGTAGCAATCAATTTCTAATTGATTAGCAATCAATTTCTAATTGATTAGCAATCAATTTCTAATTGATTAGCAATCAATTTCTAATTGATTAGCAATCAATTTCTAATTGATTAGCAATCAATTTATAATTGATTAGCAATCAATTTCTAATTGATTAGCAATCAATTTCTAATTGATTAGCAATCAATTTATAATTGATTAGCAATCAATTTCTAATTGATTAGCAATCAATTTCTAATTGATTAGCAATCAATTTCTAATTGATTAGCAATCAATTTCTAATTTAGTAGCAATCAATTTCTAATTGATTAGCAATCAATTTCTAATTGATTAGCAATCAATTTCTAATTGATTAGCAATCAATTTCTAATTGATTAGCAATCAATTTCTAATTGATTAGCAATCAATTTCTAATTGATTAGCAATCAATTTATAATTGATTAGCAATCAATTTCTAATTGATTAGCAATCAATTTATAATTGATTAGCAATCAATTTCTAATTGATTAGCAATCAATTTCTAATTGATTAGCAATCAATTTCTAATTGATTAGCAATCAATTTCTAATTGATTAGCAATCAATTTCTAATTGATTAGCAATCAATTTCTAATTGATTAGCAATCAATTTCTAATTGATTAGCAATCAATTTCTAATTGATTAGCAATCAATTTCTAATTGATTAGCAATCAATTTCTAATTGATTAGCAATCAATTTCTAATTGATGAGCAATCAATTTCTAATTAATTAGCAATCAATTTCTAATTGATTAGCAATCAATTTTCAATTGATTAGAAATAAATTTCTAATTGATTAGAAATCAATTTCTAATTGATTAGCAATCAATTTCTAATTGATTAGCAATCAATTTCTTATTGATTAGCAATCAATTCCTAATTGATTTTCAATCAATTCCTAATTGATTATCAATCAATTCCCAATTTATTAGCAATCAATTTCCAATTGATTAGCAATAAATTTCTAATTGATTAGCAATAAATTTCTTATTGATTAGCAATCAATTTCTAATTGATTAGCAATCAATTTCTAATTGATTAGCAATCAATTTCTAATTGATTAGCAATCAATTTCTAATTGATTAGCAATCAATTTCTAATTGATTAGCAATCAATTTCTAATTGATCAGCAATCAATTTCTAATTGATTAGCAATCAATTTCTAATTGATTAGCAATCAATTTCTAATTGATTAGCAATCAATTCCTAATTGATTAGCAATCAATTCCTAATTGATTAGAAATCAATTCCTAATTGATTAGCAATCAATTCCTAATTGATTAGCAATCCATTTCTAATTGATTAGCAATCAATTTCTAATTGATTAGCAATAAATTCCTAATTGATTAGCAATCAATTCCTAATTGATTAGAAATGAATTCCTAATTGATTAGCAATAAATTCCTAATTGATTAGCAATCAATTTCTAATTGATTTGAAATCAATTTCTAATTGATTAGAAATCAATTTCTAATTGATTAGCAATCAATTTCTAATTGATTAGCAATCAATTTCCAATTGATTAGCAATTAATTTCTAATTGATTAGCAATTAATTTCTAATTGATTAGCAATCAATTTCTAATTGATTAGCAATCAATTTCTAATTGATTAGCAATCAATTTCTAATTGATTAGCAATCAATTTCTAATTGATTAGCAATCAATTTCTAATTTAGTAGCAATCAATTTCTAATTGATTAGCAATCAATTTCTAATTGATTAGCAATCAATTTCTAATTGATTAGCAATCAATTTCTAATTGATTAGCAATCAATTTCTAATTGATTAGCAATCAATTTCTAATTGATTAGCAATCAATTTCTAATTGATTAGCAATCAATTTCTAATTGATTAGCAATCAATTTCTAATTGATTAGCAATCATTTTATAATTGATTAGCAATCAATTTCTAATTGATTAGAAATCAATTTCTAATTGATTAGCAATCAAATTCTAATTGATTAGCAATCAATTTATAATTGATTAGCAATCAATTTCTCTTTGTTGAGCGATCAAATTTCTGATTGATGAGCAATCAATTTCTAATTTATTAGCAATCAGTTTCTCATTGATTAGGAATAAATTTCTAATTGATTATCAATCAATTTCTAATTGATTCGCAATCAATTCCTAATTGATTATAAATCAATTTCTAATTGATTCGCAATCAATTCCTAATTGATTAGAAATCAATTCCTAATTGATTAGCAATCAATTCCTAATTGATTAGCAATCAATTAGGAATTGATTAGCAATCAATTCCTAATTGATTAGCCATCAATTCCTAATTGATTAGCCATCAATTCCTAATTGATTAGCAATCAATTCCTAATTGATTAGCCATCAATTCCTAATTGATTAGCAATCAATTCCTAATTGATTAGCAATCAATTCCTAATTGATTAGCAATCAATTCCTAATTGATTAGCAATCAATTCCTAATTGATTAGCAATCAATTCCTAATTGATTAGCAATCAATTCCTAATTGATTAGCAATCAATTCCTAATTGATGAGAAATCAATTCCTAATTGATTAGAAATCAATTCCTAATTGATTAGAAATCAATTCCTAATTGATTAGAAATCAATTCCTAATTGATTAGAAATCAATTCCTAATTGATTAGGAATCAATTCCTAATTGATTAGCAATCAATTCCTAATTGATTAGAAATCAATTCCTAATTGATTAGAAATCAATTCCTAATTGTTTAGAAATCAATTCCTAATTGATTAGCAATCAATTCCTGATTGATTAGCAATCAATTTCTAATTGATTGGCAATCAATTTCTAATTGATTAGCAATCAATTCCTAATTGATTAGCAATAAATTTCTAATTGTTTAGAAATCAATTGTTAATTGATCAGCAATCAATTTATCTTTGTTGAGTAATCAAATTTCTAATTGATGAGCAATCAATTTTGAATCAATGAGAAATCTATTTCAAATTGATGAGAAATTACTTTTGAATTGATGAGCAATCAATTTTGAATTGATGAGCAATCAATTTTGAATTGATGAGCAATCAATTTTGAATTGATGAGCAATCAATTTCAAATTGATGAGAAATCAATTTGGAATTGATGAGCAATCAATTTCACATTGATGAGCAATCAATCTTAAATTGATGAGCAATCAATCTCAAATTGATGAGCAATCAATTTCTAATAGATTAGCAATTAATTTTCAATAGATTAGAAATCAATTGCTCATTGATTAGCAACCAATTTCTAATTGATTAGAAATCAATTGGTCATTGATTTCAAACCAATTTCTCATTGATTAGACACCAATTTTTAGTTCACTAGAAATCAATTTCTCATTTATAATTGTTTACAAATGCATTAGCCATTTAAAGAGAGAAAGCAGAGAAAAGGGCTAAAAAGAGAATAGAGGGGAAGAGTAGGTAAGAGACAGTAGGGGCTTAGCTGTGAGTGGGAAGGGAGGTTCAAGGAGGCATGCGTGACACCCAGGAGCTTCCTGGCATTGGAGACAACAATGAGGTTGACCATTAAGGTTGATGGTGTTTTCAATGAGGAGGTGGTAGTCACCTCAAGATTGGTTGTGGCTGGTATGGTCAGGAGGAGATGGGTGGTGGAGGGTGATTACCTGAGGTGGTGGATGGTGCTGAGGTTCAGGAAGGGGGTTGGCTGTGGGGGTTGGTGGTGGAGGTTGGTAGTGGAGGCTAGTGGTGGAGGTTAGTGGTAAGGAGATGGTGGTGCTGGTGGTTTATGATGTGGAAGGAGCTTTGTTTCAAGATGTGGGAGAAAGGAGGAAGGATAATGGTGGGGACTGGTGAGAAAGGTAGGTTTTTTGCCTGAAAAATTCCAATTACACAAACATAAAAAATTAGTGTAGGATTCTTCTGTGAAAATATGTCCAAAACTGACTCTGAAAAACAAAAATAAAAATAAAAAATAATCAAACTTGAAGGTTTCAGTTCCAAGCTTGGAGGAAAACAATCCCAATTCAAACTGAGCAAGATTGAGATTTATAATCTTCCCTTTTCAGATTCCTGATTCCAGGAGAATTTCAGTCCTTTAGCTACAGAAAGTGATGCAGTGATGAAAGAATAATATTCCCTAAAAAAAACATATTGAGGGCTCCAAAAGAAGAAATTTAGAGGGATCAATTTTAAATGTTATATTTTTTGGTCAAAAGGGTTTTAATATAATATATATATTGATGGTAAATAGGAACCAAATTCTATGAAAAACTTGGGGTCATTCATACCTCTCTTAAGGGGGATTTACTTCAATATGTATTCTAGGAAAATGGGTTCCTTATGACTTAACAAAAGAGGTAAAACCAAAGTATATATTGTTTATGGCTGGGCTAGACAGCATAAAAGCCTGGGTAGGAAGGAAAGAAATTACTTTAAATCAATTAATCACAGGATACATGCAACAATTCACACATGAAGGGGCTCAGATCAAAGGTGAGGTGCTTGATGATTTTACTTCAATGGGAATAATAAGCAGTTTGAATTGAAAAAAATACTATCAGAATGATTCAACATATCAATTCTTCATCTCTTATAAGCACCTGATAAAGGATAGCAAAGGTTTTGGATTGATAACTCATGAATTCTGTGGTCCAACAACCAAAAAGCTGCTGTATAAATACCTTTTTGAGTTGAAGGGAGCTTTCTCAGGGGACATAGAGGGTTTAGGTCTCACAGGCTGGTTCTAGAAGTCTGTTCAGGGTTTTTCAGCACCTATTCCTGGTTTTTACACTCAGCTTTTACTTTATCTGAAGTATTTGTGTGTTATTTTCATTTCAAAACCTGTCTTTTATGTTAATTTCTTATTTTGGATTTTTGACTTATTTCTTAATTTTTTATGGTAATTATTTGATTGAAATGATGAGAGGCGGTTATTTTTATGTTTTCTGAAATCTTCCCATCAGTTTTATCAATTTGTTTAATTTTTACTGGGACTCCTTGGTAAGCTTTGTGGTCCTCAAAGGTTTGGTAATGTTCATTTTGTGACAAATTTTATTATTTTTTCCTTTAGGTTGTCTCTTATAATTTGAATTTCTTTATTTATTTTTATTTTACTTTCAAATTTTTCAAACTTTCCTGTATATTTTATTCATGTCATTACATATGCATGGTGCATGCATATGGTTTGTAGCAGTTGGGTGCTGTACCTTGTTGACAGGGGTTTATTATTACTTATCTGATGCATGCAGGCCTGAAAGCTGTGGGAATGAATTTGAGACCAGGAGTGGAAAGCGGACAGGAAAATATTGAATGTGGTTTTCCTGGAAGTTCTCTGTGGTATTGCAGACTTGACATGCCCAACTTGGATTTCATGGATGCAAGGTTGCTTTTGTAAATTCTGACAAAACACAAGTCCACCCTTAACTCCTAAAATATACACAGTACTCAAATTCTGACCAAACTTTAGTAGTGAAAACTATACTTTACAATAAATGTGAAATTTTAAATGACCAAAAAGTCACTATAGTGGTATCGTTATTTTTGGGCAATATTTTATTAATTTATTTAAAAAATGAATCAGTGAGAATTCAATGATGCAGTCAGTGATTGACCCTACCTACCTTTGAGTGGGAAATCCAAATCTGCAATAACAGTTATGGATTTTCTACTCCTTCTTAATTTTATGAATTTTATTTTGTTTTTGATTCATTTTTGTAATTTTTACAGGTTTCTCTGGAAATAGGAGCAAGCTGAAAGCTCTCTAATGGCAAAATATGAATGATGAGATAAGACTAGAATTGCTTCAGGAGGATCAGGGATTTTATCAAATTCACCTTTGATGTGGGAATATAATTTATGGAGAAGAATACAGCAGAAAATCCAGTTGATAATTATGCTCATTTCTTTGTAATTTTGAAGCTGTTTCAAATTTTTTCAAGCTTGGGCTTCTGGAACAATTTGATGGTGGTGCCATCACAAAATCCATTCAAACCAGAAAACACTTCAGTATCCATGAATTGATATATCCCCTTCCAACCTTCCTTGGATTGTCAGAAAAGGGCCAAGAAACAGAATCCTAAACAACCAATCATGTTGAGAGATGAATGACTTACTTGATTGACATTTCCCAACATTCCCCGCTCCCGCTCTGACCTCCAATGCAAACACTCCAATTCCAGATACAAGCCTCAACAACCTTCCATCCTACTCTCTCCGATCCCTTGAACAAAAACCTCTGATCTCCTTCCCTTCCCTGATTCCTCATCCTTCATCATTTGCTCCTCATCCACCATCCATCCGCTCCTCATTCATCATCATCAAATCCTGCTCCCCTATCCATTCTTCTCCTATTTCCTTCCACTCTCAATCATTCCCCTTGTCCTCAATCCTCAACTCATTGTCCTCAATTCCACCAACTAATCAGCCCTATTCCATCCAACTCAATCTGTTGTCCTCAAATCTCCTCGTCCTCAACTCACCCTTTTCAATCCTAACATCAACTCTCAATCACTTGAGTCGCCACTCATCTCCAGCTCTGTCCAGCAGTGAGGCTTCCTATCAATCTGATTTACACGCTTTACTTTCATTTCCTAACTTTCTTATTCCTTTTTGTCATTCCTTCCTTGTAACTACAGCTTCAGCACACTCTGTGCTTCTTCATCTATTGGTTCTTTTTTGCAATCATATTATTTCTTTCTTCAAATCATAAAACTTTTGTTGTATGAGTCAATCACTTCATATCCAAGTGAGAGTATATTTTCCAATTGATGAATAGCTGATAAATTTTCATTTTATCCCATCAAAAAGAGAAAATTCCATTTGGATAGCCGTATCATGATCAGGATTGAAAGATTTATTTGTAAAGATTTTTTCACATTCCATCATGTTTAAAATTTTCATGAATGGCACCAAAAATAATTTGAAAAGTTGGTGGAGACTCAATTCAGGGAGGAGATGCAGCTTTTGCCTTTCATGACATGAATTATTTTTTTAATTTCTTCTATCACCACAAGAAAGGTGATGGCACTTGCTAGATAAAGGAAGCTCTTGTTGAAGATTTCTCAAATCTCTATTTGAAGGTATGTTCATTCTTTAACAAGTTTTTTTGTGCACAATCTCTGTTCCCAATTAACCATTACTGTGCATTGGAGCTTGGATAAATTCTAACTTGAGATTTGCTGACTCTTTAACTTATTTTTTTCATTTTTTCAGGGATTTAACCTCTATAGCTATACTGGCTGTGGTTAAACCTGCACAAATGAAGATAAAAATCAATAATTAAATCAGTTATTGAATTGATAAAACATTAAAACTGTTACAGAACAACACAAATAAAACAATACTGGATTATTTTGAGTAAAAGGCCACACCTTGATCTCTATAGAGAGATAAGGGGCCTGGCTGTAATTGAATAAATCCAAAAGGAGCCTTGTTGACAAAGTAAACTCACACCCTTTAACGTAACAATAAATGTTAAAACTCCAAAGTACTTAACCCACGAACTTGTAGTTGAGAAATTGATTAGCAATTGATGTTAATACTAAATTTAAAGTCCCCAGTCAATATTCTTCTTGATGGTAAGTTTAATGGGCTTTTTAACTCTTGCCATGTTCTTGGATAAATAATATATAAGAAATAACTGAGGAAGGGGCTATAGGGTGAATAACCTCCTCTTTTAAGGTAACAGGGGCCCTCAGGGGACTCAATTAATCATCAGGGGAGTTCTAGTCTCCCCCTGGACTCTTTTTCAAGAGCTCAGAACATCATTAAAGCATACACAAAGAGGGATAGGGTACTAGTACTCATTGGGGGGTATTTTCAATGTAAAAGGTTCTAATTACATACCCCAAAGGTTAGTTAAATGATCCTAGGACTTAACATCAGTCCAAGAGATGTTTCAGAAGTCCTAGAACACTCCAAAAAGATTACATACCCATAAATGGATAGCCTTGGCATGTACTTACCTTTTAATTCCTAGGACCTTGGAAAGTATTATACATGCAAGGTATGTATTTTCTTGGCAATGATATTACATGGTCTATAATTTAAAATTGAGCTCAGAGTCCTCTGAGTGGAAGCTATCAAGGCTCAGTGAAGTATATTAAATTACAATTACATCCCAAAGAGGGATGAGATTGAAATTATGCAATTTGTTTATACAGAGTAGAGAGTATGGCTTAAAGTAATTACTATAGCTTGTCCCCAAAGGATTGGAACATATTGGGAAGTTCTATATCAATAGTTTGGACGCATCTGAGTCCTCCTAACCTAATTTAAATTTTTATTGGATCCCCATCTTGATAATATATATTATCAAGGTTTTAATTCCATAATCAATACTCATAAAAACGTACCCATAAAAGATTATAAAATAATATCAAAATTTATTATATAATTCTAAAACTCTTGATCATTATTCATTCTTGGCGCTATGGTTGGTTGAAACAGTGACCTTGGTTTTAGATAATGGAGAATAATCCTAGTAATTAACCATTACAATAACAAGAAATATGAGTTGTGCAGGAATTTTTACAAGTCTCATTGTCCTGTGACTGGCACACGTTCACATACCTTTGGTATTTAAAAAGGGTAATTTTAAATTCACAGCTCATTGAGCGGTGCACACGGTTCAAATTAGGTTGTGTGGCACGCCACACGGTCCAATTTGAGCAGTTTACAACCCCCCACGGCTCACGGAGTTTTGCCGTTCGCCGCCGTGTGGAGTTGTTATTACTTTAGTTGATGGTTGAATTTCAGACCAGCAAGACAAAAACTATAAAGGAAAACAAACTTGAGAAGATCAGAAGATATTGGAAAACAAGGTTCTCAAACAAGATGAAGAGAATGAAACCAACACTGTAAAGACCTTACCCGGATTGCAAGTAGGATAGGAAAATGGTTGAGACGTCAATGATTATGGTGAGAAGAAGAATCTGGGGTGGAACATGATGATGCTAG
The DNA here is from genome assembly GCA_025617555.3 of Puccinia polysora. Classification (NCBI taxonomy): domain Eukaryota; kingdom Fungi; phylum Basidiomycota; class Pucciniomycetes; order Pucciniales; family Pucciniaceae; genus Puccinia; species Puccinia polysora. Next base: position 40,811,820 of record CM062631.1, on the reverse strand, counting down.
AAGAAGAGGATGATTCTGAGTTGAGAGTTAATTTACATTCTCATGATTGTCAATCGGGATTGATCTTACCAGTTAACTGTTGTTCAGGTCGGTGGATTGAGCGCCGGTTGGACTGTGTAGATTTGAGTCAATCGGCATTTGAGTCTTGAGATTGAATGAGAATGATTTGTTGTCAAAGAAATTGAAGATTGATGAGAAGAGATTGGAGAATTGTGAAAAGGAAAAAAAAAAGGAAAGGAGAAATGAAACGAAATGAGAAACAACTGATAGGCAGATGATATCCAGAAGAAAAAAGCCCAGATCCTCCCCCATATCCTCCTGAAGCATCCCAAGAGAGAGAGTCGTGCGGCGCCTCTGGACAATTGGAGTGTCCTCATTGGGGTGAGTGTAGCCGCGGACATTCATCAGATTCTTACGTAGTGAAGAGTGCCTCCGCAGACAACCGCCATTACAACCACCATTCTTACACCTCCATTGACTGGATATCAGTCCCGTTTGCGTTCAAAATTGAGGTCGGAGAATTTTTCCAGTTGATTTTGGTTGGCAGCCTTTGTCAGTGGGTCTGCTAAAATATCTTCAGAGTCAATCAAATGAACAGTAAGCTTCTTTTCTTTGAGCCCTTCTCGAAGCCCCTTTGTTTTGAGATCCATGTGCTGGGTCTTGGCGTTTGATCCAAACTTCTTGAGTTTGTCATCAAGTCCCTTTTAGTCGATGAAGTGTTTGGATGGTGGAAACTAGGATTGGAAAATTTCACTCAGCAGGTGGCGGAGCCATTTGCTTTCTAGATAGGAGTTGAGTACTGAGTTAAGTTCAGCTTCTGTGGACGAATATGTGATGTTGCGCTGTTTTCAGCTGTTCCATGAGATGATAGCCCCAAAGGAAAAACAGACATATCCCGATTGAGATTTGCGGCTGGTGGGATCTTCACCCCAGGTGGCTTCACTGAAATACTCAATGGGTTCTCTCGATTCATCATAAGCAAAGGTGAGTTTCAGCTCCTTTGTGTGGTTGAGATATTGCCGAGTCCGTTTGAGTTCCTTCCAGTGGGTTAGACCTGGTTTTTTCTGAAATATGGCGAGGCTGGATACTGAGTAGCTGATGTTGGGATGGGTTTGGCTGACTATGTAGTTTAGAAGCCCGATGGCCGATTTATAGTTGATATTGAGTTTCTTGAAGTCTTCAAAATCTTTGTCAGAAGCTTTGTGCAGTTGGAGGTTTGGCATCAATGGGGTATTGGATGCTTTCGAATTCAGTAGCCCAAGATCTTCTAGTCCATGTTTGATGTGTTTGGGTTGACTCAGTAAGATGCAGTCTGATGTTCGCTCAAACTTCATTCCAAGAATGGTATCCGGTTTGTGGTCTTGAGAGTCTTTGAATCATAGGTTGAATTTGCAATTTTTTGGTGACTGCTTTAGTCCGTATAGGCTCTTCTTGAGTTGTAGGTATTGGCATTTGCGTTGGAATCCCTGAGGGGTCTTGATGATAACTTCTTCATCAATAGGTGCATGCAGAAAGGCGGCCTTCACATTGTACTGTTGAATATTCAGCTTTTTCTTCAAAGAGCACAGTAGTATTGTTCTTAACAAGGCTATTTTTCCCGTGGGGGAGAAGTTTTTGTCGAAATCTAGTCCGTGGACTTGCTTAAATACCTTGACGCAGATCCAAGCTTTGTATATAATCGTATTGTCATGGGATTTTTCTTTGATCTTGAAGATCCAGGTGGTATCTAGCGGATTAAGTGGGGTGTCTCCTTTGTAGTTTTCCCAAACCTTGAGGAGTTTGCACTGATCCATTCCTTTTTTGATTTCCCCCCCCCCACTTGTGATTATCTGCACATTTCCTGGCTTGATCAAAAGTTTTTGGTTCAAAGTAATGGTGAAAACCATACCTTTGAGAAGATCTTATGGAAGATTGATCTCAAAGATTCCTTCTGACCGGTATTTTGACTTTTTCTGTTGATTCAGCAGCTTGAAAGAGACTCGGCAACGGTTCTTCCTCTGAACTAGACTCAGATTCTGGTGTAGATGCTGGTGTGACTATCTCCTCATCAGATGAGTTGGCTTCAGTAGAGGTGTCGCAATAGTTCATACGATTCAACATTGTCTTCTTATTGGGGTTGGCCGTGTCCTTTGATTCGTCTATACTAAAGTCCAGATCCATTGTTGATTTAAGTCCCAGTTTTTCCACCAATTCCTTCAGGAATCAAACATGTTTTGATTGTATGATCTGTCCATTGGTCATGAGAATCCTATACGACAGGAATTCCGGATTGTATCCAATGAGCTTGCCCTCCAGTCCTTTTGGGGTGAATTTTTCTCCTCTTGGTTGTCTCTGGTTCAATACAATTGTGGTGACGCCGATTGGTTGAAGAAAATTCGGTGGAAATTTACTTTTCTTGATGAGTTCCCAGGGTGACTGGTCCAATCCATCCTTTTGTATTTGGTTGAGTCCAGTGCAGCATGCCTTCAAGACTTCCAACCAATATTTCCGAGGAAGATTTGCTGAACTTAGTGACAACCTCACGCTTTCAATGATTGTTTGATTGGCTCTTTTGGCCCTACCGTTGTTTTTGGGGTGATAGGGTTCAGTTACCAGGTGAGTGATAATCTTCTCCTTGAGATACTTTACTAACCTAGCATTTACAAATTCTGTACCTCCATCAGAGCACACGGTTGAGGGGTAATAACCGCTGATATTTCTTTGCTTCTCTATAACTTCCATCATCACAGGAGCCACGTCATCCTTTCGAGTCAGCGGTATGCCTGCGATATAGGCAGAGTAGTTATCCACTACTGTGAGGATATATTTTTTGTGTCGGAAGGATTCCGGCGTAATTGGCCCAATGACGTCTAGATGAATCTGTTCAAACAGTTTGGATGCCAAGGAGGACGTTGATTTGAATGGGGATTTGGTGATCTTGCAGAGAAGGCAGTCTACACATTCAAATTTTTCTTTCTCTTTGTTGCTGTACTGAAGGCCCCTTAGTTTTGATAACCAACCAAGTGACGCGTGACTGTAGGACAGATGGAGATCTCTTAGTGTCCTAGGCTTGTCTTGCTGTACCACATAGCATTAGTTGTTAACTATCTTGCGCGGCTTTTTCAATAAAAAGAGATTATTGATGATACTTCCTTGACAGATAGTCACTTGGTCCTTATTTAATTCGAATTTACCGGATCTTGCATTCAGAATACAGCCTTGATCAATAAGTTTTCTGGGACTGATCAGGTTAACAACAATGTTGGGAACGTACAAGCAATTAGCCAGAGTGATTGTTTGATTTTTCCACTCCAGTCTAACTGTTCCTATTCCTAAGATTGGTAAGTATTCCCCAGCTTTACCCGTGTTTATTTGTTCACCCGTGAACGGATCAAGAGAAATAAAGAATTGTCTCTTGTTGAAGATATGAGAGGTAGCTCCACTATCAATAAGGATGTTTCTTTCTGCGCCGATTTCGGAGTCTATCCATCTAGTTACAAAGGCATGAAAATGTGCCGCGTCTTGACCCTTTTTTTGCTTATCTTTCCATTTACTCTGCTGATCCCTCCACCAATTGGGTGCCTTTTCCGGATGCAGGTGGAAGCATTTCGATTGGGGATGGTTTTGATCTTGCTTTGGATTGTGATAGCCTTCAATACATTGGCTTGACAATTGATTCTTGGTCTTGGTTCTCATGGATGCGAGGGCAGTTTCTGGGATGGTGTTCGACGTTCCTTTCTCAACGCTTTCGGCATTCACTTCATTGTGATATTGGACAAGATGATTGCAAACGAATTTGACTGAGATTTGTTTGTCGGAGTGCATGAGTTGACGTTTGAGATCCTGGAGATTCGACGGGAATTGGAACATAATGAGATAAGGGAGGATGTTGTCAGGGAGTTCTATGCCTATGTTGATCATCTTCTTGATAGAGATTTTGATTTTGGTGACAAAGTTCGGAACAACAGTCCCATCAAGTATGTGTTAATCCCAAATTTGGGTTTACAGATCCCAAGTGTGGTCCAGGGGGTGCCCGAAATTCTGGCACAACTTCTGGGGGTTACATGGCTCCTAAACAACCCCCCTTGGGTTGCCCCTGTTTGAAACGGCCCTTTGTAGTTGTCTTGGGGCCCCAAAAGCTCATTTGAGCCGTGTAGGGCCCTACACAACTACCACACCGTTGGAGCTGTGAATTTGACATCACCCATTTAAAAATCTGGATAAATTCATGCAGGCCATGGAAATGTGTTAGTATGATAATCCACATTTTGAAATGAAAAATTATTCAAGAATAAGACAAATTTAAATTTGTGGATACAAGTTAGGAAAACATGCACTTATTTTAACTGGACTGGGAGCCTAGTTGAAAATAAAGAAATTCCATTATAGTCTTTCTAATCTTGAAATCCTAGGGTTGCATTTTTAAAACTTGCTCTTGCCATTCTTTTCTAAAAACACACAAATCATCCATGGTAGCTGAAAAGTAGGTTAAATGAGACAATTTTTAAATGAAACTATTCATGTCAATAAATCCTAAATTGTCCACTTAAATTGATTTCTGACCTCATTTCTGAGGTATAGCATATACGTAAGTTTTATATTGAATGGTTATTCTTTCATTCCTTACTATGTTACCTTGAGCTGCTTTTATATTTTGTAATTATAAGGGACTTCAGGGTGGGGTTCAGTGCTTAAATTTAGTTAAACAAAAAAACAAAAACAAAAACAAAAACAAAAACAAAAACAAAACAAAAACAAAAACAAAAACAAAAACAAAAACAAAAACAAAAACAAAAACAAAAACAAAAACAAAAACAAAAACAAAAACAAAAACAAAAACAAAAAACAAAAACAAAAACAAAAACAAAAACAAAAACAAAAACAAAAACAAAAACAAAAACAAAAACAAAAAAACAAAAACAAAAACAAAAACAAAAACAAAAACAAAAACAAAAACAAAAACAAAAACAAAAACAAAAACAAAAACAGAAACAAAAAAAAAACAAAAACAAAAACAGAAACAGAAACAGAAAAAAAAACAAAAACAAAAACAAAAAAACAAACATAAAAACCAAAAAAAAAGCAAAAGCAAAAACAAAAACAAAAACAAAAACAAAAAATAAAAAAAAAAAACAGAAATCCATCTCTGAATCAATATACTAGTTTTCATTACCAATTCATGGTTTTTTAATTTTTAATTTTTTCAATCTTTATCTTTTATTCATGATTTTCACTTAAAATCTATACAATTTAATTCATTCATCTACCTCTTCTTTAGCATAAAAAATGAATTTAAGATATTGATTCTGAAATTTGTTTTATATTGATGAATTTGGATCAGGTAATTTGGAATTATGTTCCATTTATTTCACATGTAGAAGCTAGGAAAAATTAAAAAGGAAGAGATATATTTTTATATGTAAAATTTCGCCTGAAACTCACAGCCACAAGTTACAAAAAGATTATCACATGATTCTTATAATCATAGTAAAATATCTTCAGCACTTTTGATCCCATAAAATATTTGATTTCCTTTTTTTCTATTAACCCACATTACCCCTGCACCCTCTAAAGCCAAGTGGTAATGGGAGATGAAAAAACTTCACTCTGTTTCAAATTAATCAATAGAAAAAGAAAATTATGGGAACACAGTATATGAATGAAAATTATTCATAAGGTTTCAAGCTAAAATGTGATACTGGGCTTGATGCATATGAAAAAAATTCAAGTGAATAGCACTTATTTGAGAAGCAAATCTGAATAAGTTAATGAATGAAATTTTAACTTTGCTATAAAAACTGAATTATTTAATCCTGGGAATTATTATTTAATTTGGATGTTTAATATTTGATGCAATGGACCAAGAAAGGGACAAGCCTGTTTTTTGAATTTTACTGGAATTTCATTGATAAATTTTTTAAAAGAAAATGCTTCATGGACAGAGCTTATTGATCCTAGTTGTAGATGAAATTCAAGATTTCAGTATAATTTTCAACTGATTACTGAGCTTCTGGAAATTTTTGGTCCCATGCTGAATGCCAAAATTAGTAAAAAGCATGCAAAAAACATTTAGAATTATTCTGATTTTATGAATTTTATAAAATCAGGAAAGGAGAGAATTTTTCCATCATCTTCAAACAACATCTTTTAGTTTGAAGCATGGATTTTTCACATGTATAAAACTGCAAGCTCATTAAAGATTTAAGGAAAAATTATCACCACTCAAAAATTTAATCAATAGCTACCCATTCCTTTCTGATAAACACTAATAACTTATTAATTTCATTCATTCTATTTTTAATTATTTCCACTCCAAACCTCAAATATCACTCAATTAAGAAGAAACATTTCTGCATCCCAAATACATCTATGTGAAGCAATAGGGAAAATTTTCAGTATTTTTGGATTCAAACATTTGTGTGCCTCTATACTCAATTCCATATACATATTTAGCTGCTTTCAATATATGAATCTGTGACTAGTTAATTTCAAAAATTATGTATTTTCCCAGTGTGAGTTATCAAAAAAAGCTCTTTAAATAAATGTTCATCGGAAAAAGGCCATTCATAATTCTAATGAAATTAGATTAAGCAAAAATAAAAGATGAAACTAACAAAAAATAAATCATTTTTGCCAATTTTTCAAATAGGACGTATAAGAGTTAAGATTTTGAAATATTCAAATTGCTTATTTAAGGGAAAATACCAATTTTTCAAAAAAAAAATTTTTTATCAACATAAAAACTGAACCAATAGGTTGAACTAAAAAAAATCAAATTTTGAAAACAAAAATGGATAAGCCTGTAATCAGCCATTTAATTTGAAATTTTTGTCTCTGATTGGCCCTAATATGTATGGTGGCTACACCTACAGTCCCACAAGCATATTTCAGTCCCAAAACCTTCATTGAAAATATGTTGAATTTTATCAATGGAAGAATTTCAAACAGAAAAAATTAAAGTAGTTGAGGAGCCAATGACTAAGGATGGAACTAAAAAAAATATTTGAAGCACCTTCCAAATTATTTGGAGTGTTTTTCATGGGAAAAATTAAAAATGGATATTCCAAACCAATTTGAAAAGAAATTACTCTACAAGCAAGAGAGATAACAAAAGGATGAGGTAAAATCAAAAAGATATCAGAGTTCAAATTTCAAAATTATCTTTAAGGTAGGCCTGTTAAATCAAAAACAATTCTTGAAAAGTTTATCCTTCCTAATTGATAAATGATTTATTTTTTATTAATTGATTTGAATAAATAATATAACTAAAAAATGATAACTTGAGCAAATACAAAAGGAAGGTTGAGATGCTTGAATTGGTAAGTATATATATGTTTATATTTTACTTCATGCATGGGTTTTGAATTTTTTCAGATATTTTATAACACCATTAAATAAAAAAACATTCTTGTATTTTATTTTATTTTCATTTTTTAATGGAAAAATTCAATTTTAAAATTTTAAAACAAAAAAGCAATAGAGAAGGACTTGAGGGGAAAAAATGACAGATGAAAATGATAATGGAAAAGGAATTGAAGCCTGAAAATTCCTCAGAGGATATTTTTAATGAAAATATAATTAGGGTGTATCAGATTTAGCAAACCCACCATTAGAAACCCGTCATTTTCTGTTACCTAACCCGCCATTAAAAATGGTGTGTTTCTGAAATACACATACCCCCTAACTGGTTTATTTCAAAATGGCGGGTTTCATTAAAATGGTGGATTTCAAACATCAAACCCGCCATTAAACCCGCCATTTATGCATCATCATCCATCCACCATCCATCACATCTAAAACACCCATCCACATCAGCAAATCCATATTGGTCCCACCTCCATGACATCACACAGATCTCATCTCCTTTGCTTCAAATCTCCATTGCTTCACATCTCTATTTCTTCACATCTCTATTGCTTCAGATCTCTATTGCTTCACATCTCCATCCTCACACAAATCCCATCATCATCTCATCACCCCACAGCAAATCACCATTTTTCTCAACATGTCCCATCAAAATTCCTGGAAGCAAGTTGAAAATGCAAAAAAGCTGACTGAACGTTTGTTAGTATTTGACTGCCATTCAGACTCTGATTCAGAATCCAATTTGGAATCAACTTGGTTGGCTTTGAATGCTCTATTAAAAAAGCAATACATGGTTCCAAGAAGACAAACTCTCCACAACCCTATGTATGAAAGGAAAAAGCTTCATCTCCTCCCCAACCTAAGCTTCCAGAAAATGTTCCAAACTCCATTTCCTTCCTTAATAAAACTTTTGGAGATGATTGAAGACCACCACATCTTCCAGAAAAATTCTTGGAATCATCAAAGCAATCCATCTATCCAACTGGCTTTTGCTCTTTGTAGATTGGGATCAAATGGAAATGGAGCAGCCATCCATTGATTGGAAAATCTATTCTCAGTCAGATATGGAACCACTTACTCATATACCAAAAGAGTCATGGTTGCTATCCTACCTTTCCGTCTCTCAGTCCTTTCTTGGCCAACAAAAGAAGTACGCAAGGAGATATCTCAAGTAATGGAAACCAAAGGATTTCCTGGTTGCATTTTTTTTGTTGATGGAAACACCATCCCCGTGAGTCATAAACCCAAGCTAGATGGCAACCACTATTTTGATTGGAAAAGAAGGCAATTAATTCATATCTTTTCCAATCAATTTGATAACACCATTGATCACACACTGACCAAATATGTTTTGTCTTTTTGTTTAGATACTCTGTGGCACTGCAACTTCTTTGTAATAACAACAAGAAGTTCATATCCCTCCATGCTGGCCTTCCAGGTTCTTGTCATGATTCATACCTGTTCAATTGGATGCGGATTGCCCAACAACAAGATAAGTACTTTGACCAAAATCAATACCTTCTGGCAGATTAAGCTTATGCTAGTGGGAAATATGTGGTTCCAGCATACCGGAATGTTTTTTCCAACAATCAAGGAAAAACAAATTTCAACTATCATCTTGCCCAATCATGAGTTTGGATTGAGCATGCCATAGGATTCCTGAAAGGAAGATGGGCCAGCTTAAGGGAAATGCAAAACCAGCTTCAAAACCCCAAAGGCATGAAGTTCCTCATAAACTGGATTATCACTTGTTTAATCCTTCACAATCTTTTGGCTGAAATCAAAGATGAATGGGACAAAATATTTGAAGATGATATTCCTGATCCTCCTCAAGTCATCCGCATCTCATCTTCTACCTAATCTTTGGCCATGAGAGAGAGGATTCTACCCCTCACACTTGCTCACTTTGATGTCTAGAATTTGGTTTTTAAATAGGTGAAATATCTTTTTTGGTTTTAGTTGTTCAACCAAGCATCCAAGGCTGACTTGGATTTTTTTTTTTTGTTGGACTTAGACAAAAACCAAACCAAAACTTCTAAACAACCCACCTCACCCCACAAAACTATCCATCCACTCTCCTCCTCATCCACCACTGGTCCACTCTCCACCTCACCCTCCAACTCCACCTCACCCACCACTCCCCCCCCCCCTGGTAAGCTCCTGCCCCTCCTCCTCATCCTCCTCCCCTCACCCACCACCTCCACCTCACCCACCACCTCCACCTCACCAGCACAACTTATAAGATTCCCCCCTCCTCCTCATCATCCCCATCATTGAATACCAACATCCACCCCCCTCCATCCACCTTCAGCCCCCCCCCCCACCTCACCTCCTTGGTTGATTCCCCAGGTAAGCTTCCCCCCCCCCCTCCTCCTCATCACCCTTTTTCCTCATCACCCTTTTCCCTCCCACTCACCCCCTCTCCCTTGCTCCCAACTAATGCCCCCCCCACTCTTTCCCCCCCCCCCACCACCTTCCTTGCTGCCCCCCCCTCTTGCCCTCCCCCCCCCCCCACCACCCTTGCTTCTGCCCCCGCACCACCCTTGCTTTGGTCGGAAGCCCACCCCACCACCTTGACCCCCCCACCGGGCCCCCCCACTTCCGTCGGCCCCCCCACCGCCCTTGCCGCTTTCTTGCAATCCCCCCACCACCCTTGCTTATGCCCCCCCCCACCACCCTTGCTTCTGCCCCCCCCCACCACCCTTGCTTTGGTTGGCAGCCCACTCCCCACTGGGCCCCCCCACCACCCTTGCTTTGGTTGGCAGCCCACTCCCCACTGGGCCCCCCCACCACCCTTGCTGCTCGCTTTCAATCCCCCCACCACCCTTGCTTCTGCCCCCCCCCACCACCCTTGCTTTGGTTGGCAGCCCACCCCCCCACCTCAGCCCCCCCACCGGGGCCCCCCACCGCCCTTGCCGCTTGCTTGCAATCCCCCCACCTCCCTTGGCTGGACCCCCCACCTCCCTCCGCCGCCCAACCCACCCACTTCCTTTGGCCCCCCCACTGGGCCCCCCCACTGCCCTCACAGCTTTCTTGCAATCCCCCCACCTCCCTCCGCCGGCCTGGCCCCCCCACCGCCCTTGGCCCCTCCACCGGGCCCCCCCCGCTGCCCTTGCCCCCCCTTGGCCGGCCCCCCAGCGGCTTCCTCCGCCCGCCCGGCCCCCCCACTTCCCTAGGCCCCCCTCTGCCGGCCCCCCAGTGGCTCCCTCTGCCCACCCGGCCACCCTTGTCTGGCCCCCCAGCGTCTCCCTCTGCCCGCCCGGCCCCCCTTGAACAGCCCATTGGGCGCCCCCACCGCCCTTGCTTGCCCCCCCCCCCACCTCCCTCCGCCAGCCCAGCCCCCCCCCCCCCCCTTGACCACCAACGGCTGGCCCACCCCTCCTTCTGCGGCTTGGCCCAACCCAAAGGTCCGGCCCAATTCCCTCACACCCCGTATTTTTTTTTTTTTTTTTTGGGGGGGGGGCCCTGGTATCATGTTTTTTTTTTTTTTGGGTACAGGTTTTTTTTTTTGGTGATCCCATTTCTGGTGAACTTGAGATCAATTCCAGGTTTGGTTTCATGTTCTTTGATCCAATCTTGTTTCCCCAATGATGCCCATTTGACTGAAGGTTTTTTTTTGTTTTGTTTTTTTTCAATCCCTCAACCGCTATTGGTGAATGTCTCATTCTTCTCCCACCCCCTCATAATGTTACACAAAAATCCAAAACTATTCTTGTTCCTCACCCCAATCTAAGTATAGGATTGGGAGGGAACAAGATGGAAGGAGATGGCTTGAAAAACATACAGAGAAGTGGATAGAGTAGGGCTGATTTCCAAAAGAGGAATCAAGTGAGAGATTCCAAAATATCTTTGGAGGTTTCTGAGGAAGGTATTAATGGAAAGTTAGTCTTGTTGGTTTGGAAACCGCTTCCTTTGGACCTGTACCCTTCAATTGTTGCGGAAAAGAAAAAGAATAGTCAAAAACCAACCCAGGAAGAGTTTGAGAAAGCAAAAAAAACAATCAAATGGTTCCATTTCTTCCACCATGGAAAAGTAATTTTCCTTGATTGATCTGATCATCAAGCCCTTGTTGGAATAATAAAATTTGTCTCATTGGAGAAACTTTCTGACCAAGACAAGAAGGACATCAACTTTGTGACAAATTTCCTTCACCAGTCAAAAGAATTTGTCAACCCAGTTGGTCCTTCAAGATCTTGGGGTGGAAAAATGTGGGGAGTTGGATGGCAAAAATCAATTCACCATTCAGAGTTATTTGGAATTTATGTGAAGAAATCATCCATTAGATCTTCTCCTCAAGAGTATGCTTTCCTCAACCTTAAGGCCAAAAAAGTATCCCAAATTCTAGCACAAATTTTTTTCAATTTGGCCAAAATTTCCTTTGAAGCAAACCGTGATGCCATGAAGGACAACAACATCCCCTGTTTCTCTTCGTTGTAATTTGGTTCCAAGCCTACACCTTTTGATTGCTCCCCACACATCACTTTCACCTTGGATTCTTTTTACAACTCTCCTCATATTGACAAAGGCAACATCTCTGGGTTCTCCTTTTTACTGGTGGTTCCAACCAAGAAATCAAATGGTTGACTTATTGAAAATATGGACAAATATCAAGTATTGGATGGCCAATTTGTTTTTCCTGACCTTGGCTTTGGAATTGATTTCAAGCAAAAAGGTATAGTCAAAATGGTTTGGGCAGCTAATAAGTACAAGCACTGTACCTTTCCTGCTGTGGACACATCAACCCATACCAGAATGGCCATGTCACTTCAAATTAATAAAACAACTAGAAACACTTCTAGGGACTTGAATAATGGCCAAATTTACTCTAGAAAAAAATATAAATAAATAAATAAAAGATTTTTATGTTGTTGGGGCTAAGAATACTCTCAAATTTTGTAATCAAAAATGATTTTTTTGTTTTTCTTTCACCCATGCAAATATATTTACAAGCCCAGAATTTGAGTTATCTGCTGTATTTCATCTACTGTTCTACTGCTACCAATGCAAGCCAAGGCTACTGATACCTTATCCTTTTTTTCAGTTGCAAGTCTTTCCCTCTCCTTTTCCAGTTGTGCTTGCTGTTGATCCTTCTCCTTTTCCCCTTTTCGAAATTCTAGCTCAGCCTGTGTCAATTTCCACTCAGCATCCCATTTTTTTTCATGAGCCAAACTCTTGGCTTTCTGCTTTTGAACATCCATGGCCAGTTGACAATCCCACTTTTTCTTTTTAAACTCAAGTTTTTTGGATTCAATTTGTGATTTGACTGTTTTTTTCAGGGGAAAAGCAATGAGCATGATTTTGAAAGCAAGGTCAACCAATGGACTTGCATGAATCTCACTTCTCCATTATTTCTTCAAAGCCTGAGAAAATCAAAGTGTTTCTCCTCTTTTGATGACTTTTGGGGTTGATATTGATGGAATTGGAGGCCTTTTGCTTACCCTTGGCAGAGGAGGTTTGAGTCTGAAAGTTGTCACTAGTTTTTGAAGGCAATGTGAGAGGCCCCATTGGCTTGAGTTTCTGGCCATTCTGGAATGGATGAGCCTGTTTTTTTACAATCTAAATCAGTCAGGATTAACCAGACGGAAGAGAAAAGAGCTTGGTTCCTTACTTGAACCAATGTTGAGGGTAATGGAGACTGAGGAGTATCTTGTTCTGCATCAGCAAGTTTGATGAGATCTGCTAACAGAGGAAGAAAGAAATCAAAAGAAGGAGGGGAGCCAAGTTATGGTTTGAATCCTCAATCAACGCCGAAGTAGACGTGATTGGAGCTGATTGCCTTTGAATATCCTCCTTGGCATCAGATGGGGGCCACTCATAGGTTTCTTTGGGATCACCATTGCTAGGCTGAGCATCCCCAGCCAAGCCCTCAGCGTCAACTGAATCGGATTGTTGGGCATCAAGAGCAGCTTGGGGGGTGATGTTGGCCTTCTTTCCAAAGATTTCATCCATTTGAATATAAAAAGGACAAATTGAGTCCAACTTATCAACCAACAAGTTGATTCCCTTGGCTTTGTCAGAGTTGGTGATACCAAAGCCAGTGGAGATTGACCTGGAGTTGGCCTTTTTGTACTTGGCTAGATAATTCTTGAATTTCTCCCTCATCTGTTTGGATGACAGATCTAGCCTACCTTTTGTTTTGTTCTTGAGTTCATTGGCCCTCAGGAGATAACCATTGACCTTAGAGAATGACGGTTGGCCAACACGTTTTTCATTTTCCAATCCAAAGCAGGCATTGTGGTTGGAGGGAATTTTGAACCAGTTGACCAGGATGATGTCATCAGCTCTCTTGAGCTAACCTGAGCCCTTGGAATCTGATGGGTGAAGATTGTTTGTTGTGGAGTTCCTTGGCAATGTTTTCTTTGGCGTGTTTGACTTTTGTGTGGACTTGTGGAGGGAGTTTTGCTGAGGGGCCATTTGGAAATGTGAAAGATATGATTGGAAACCAAGACCAACTGAATTTTATAATGCAGCAAGTATGAGTTAGAAGTGTACAAACAATCACACGTGAAGCACAAGAAAAAAATAACCAACAAAGAGACAAGCTGGCTGAGACAAGAAAGTCTTATCTAGAGTAAATAAGAAGGAGTGAGTTGAAGAGAAGCAGCCAGGAAAAGTATGATGACCAGTTTGGAGTAAATGGTTCAATTGATTGAGAAATAAGACCGTTGAATTAAGTTCTTGCACTGAGAAAAGAGTTGCAAGATAAAGTTCTTACCATTGAGCGGACTGGTTGCTTGTCTGAATGACTTGATTGATTGGTCAGAGATTGATTTGCTGATTGAACTGATGAGCAGATTGTTATCCTGAGATTAGTCAAATTGGTTGATTGATCTTGAGTTATTGGCTTGGTTTTGAGTTATACGTAATTTGGTTGATTGATTGAGTTGAGTTTTTTGTTGGATGAAGAGACGTCCGATGATCAGTTTTTCCTCCAGGTCTTGAGCTGGCGCAGTAGCTGGAGCAGTACGGTGACCATTGAATTTTTGAGACAGAAAGGGCACAAGAAACAACAGCGTGCTTGGACATTGTGCGCAGGATTGGAGATAGGAGCTGCGCGCAGGTCTGCTTTACAATGAGAACAAAAGACTGTGTTGTACTTTTTTGAGTATAAAGATAAGTATGAAGGAAAGGAATGAAGATATGATGAAAAAGAATAACAGGGAGAAAAGAATGACAAAGAGGAAAACAAGACAATAAGAAAACATGGGATTGGAGAGAGTCAGAACACCAACACGCCCCCACAACTTGGAGATCAGTGGAAGAGAGAGCTAAAAGCATTCACCAGTCTTGTGACTGACGTTTTGTTGGCCGCTTTTGTGAGGTTGTCTGCGGTCATTGACTGAGACAGGATTAATTTCTCCTTGATGAGACCATGCTTGAAGTCTTACCAAAGGATTTTGGTATTAATTTCAATGTGTTTTGCTTTGGAGTTGGATCCAAATATATTAATCTTTTTTTCAAGTCCCTTATTATCAATCAGATGGAATGGGCATTTGAAGGAGCGTTGATAGATATCTTGGATGAGCTGTTGGAGCCAACATGCTTTGAGGTGGCAGCTTGATAGGGCCACAGATTCAGATTTGGTTGAGGAATGAGTTATGGATTTCTGGCGCCTACTTGTCCAATATAGCAGGCTGCCTTTGAAGGCACAGATGAAACCACTTTGAGAGACTCTTGAGACAGGGTTGTCTGCCCATGTTGCGTTGCTGAAGCATACAAGTTGGTTGGAGATCAATTGTGGTCCAAGCGTCA
This sequence comes from Puccinia polysora, assembly GCA_025617555.3. Lineage (NCBI taxonomy): Eukaryota > Fungi > Basidiomycota > Pucciniomycetes > Pucciniales > Pucciniaceae > Puccinia > Puccinia polysora. Next base: position 40,796,724 of record CM062631.1, on the reverse strand, counting down.
GGGTTACATCCTTTGTGTTATTCAAGTACCTCCAGACCCGCATCACCTCCTTCCAGTGACTCATTCCAGGTTCTTCACAGTGTCTTGTCATGCAAAGATCCCTTGAGCTATCTGACAACCCAGAGCGACCGCAATTCCGCCGCGCTGAGCATGTGCGCGCACCACCACACAATCCTTCCTCCTTCCCATTGACCCGACCTAGATGCAACAAGGGACCACCCTAACGTCCCAGATCTCCTGAGTCTCTCCAACCCCCAATCTCCTCATTCCTCACTGTCCTCCTTCTCTTTCCTCACTCTATCCCCACCATCACTCCCAACACCCTAAAGCCGTATCTCAAAGTCACAACAACTAGCCTAGACCCAACGCAAAGTTACAACCCATCCTTGGCCACCGTCACAGAAACCAGGAGGAACCAATACAAGCATCAGTGGAGTTACAATTGACTGCTAACAAGACCTGGCGTCTTCCCCCTTAAACTGTTTCTTCATCTGTCATTACCTGCTGTCTTACCTTCTCCTTTTCTTTCCCTCATTTTTCCATGATGATTGCATCTCAAACTGTACAGTCTGATCTGCGAGTACAACCAACCCTCCTGTCTGTGATTTCTCAAGCCAAACAGGCCCGTAACTCTTAAGATTCAGGTAAATATACTCAACCCAAGTTGTTATAGCTTTATGTCTCTTTGTTCTCAATCTCTATGCTTACAAAAGACTTTTCCCCATCGTCCATGACTGCCTTCCATTTTTATAGTCTATACTACTACAGAGGTTACCTATATGGATTTCAATAAAGAGTCTCGACGATTATTCTCACATGGTAGCAAGAGTCAACTCTTAATCCTAGTAACCTCTGAGTAGATATTCCGAATCATCTCCGTCTAGATACCTCACCGCTATGGCCAAAGGACACCCAATTCTCATCCCTTCCTCCAACAATTCAGACAAGGATTACTCCACAAAGTCAAAAATAGTCAAGCTCAATCGCCACAACTGGCACAATTGGAAAAACGCCTTTGAAGACATCATCATTGGTAAAGGACACGAGGAGATTTTGAACAGCAAGTGGGTCAAGAACAACCAGGATTCAAAGACTTATAGACGGAAAAAGGCACTAGCCCTGAGCCTGCTATGGAACTCTGTCAAACTTGATCTTTTGTCCTGCATCAAGCTAAGCAAGTCCAACTTCAGCAAAGAGTATCAACTGCTGGCGGCGGAATGTGGTGAAAATTCACTTATCGTCATAGGCGACACCCTGGTCCGGCTTGTCAACCTGACCTACAAACCAGGAAAGAGCTTACAAGACCACACCTCTGCGTTTAAGGACGCTTACGTCAACCTGAACAAAAGGATTGAAGGCCAGTCCAGTGAGACGCAAGCAATGAACGTCTCCTCAGCTCTTGCGGCCATCTTCTTCATTAAGAGCTTGAGGATGGACAACCTCATCTCAAGCATTATATCCACCCTATATGACCTGCGCCCCTTCACGCTTGAAACGGTGTCGACCAGAGTTTTACTTGAGGACTCTCGACAAGATTCTAACTCAAATGATACAAGTTATTTCGCGTCCAATACTTGCCCTCGAACCGTAACACCCCCTCAGCACCCCACCATCAGACAAACCGCTAAGCCCTCTTCATCCACAACCGCATCTCGTCCCACCCAATTCAGACCACGCTCGGTAGCTCCAACACAAAGGAACCCTCAAACATCCACTCATCCTCCCTCCTTGGCTGCTCAGATCAAACAACTGGATTGGGAACTCAAACAGCTCCGCACCGCTCATTCCATCAATGTTGCCGAGGAGGACAACGTAGACTCAGGATCTGAGTCCCACAACAACAAGACCCACCTAGTTGCCAATCAATTGACCAACACGGAGGACTGCGGATTCCTGGTATACGAGGATACATTATACAGCACCTCCAAAATCAAGACCCCCACCTGCAAGCTCATATACGACTCGGGGGCCTCAAGGTCAACCGTGTGTAACCTGTCACTCCTGCAAGACCCAACTCCGACCTCCAAGCAACTGAGCACATACAGTGGTAACATCAGAGTCACCCACGTTGGCAAGCTGAACATTGGTGGTACCGTCATCTATCCGGTCTTCTACGCTCCTAACGGTCCGCAAAACCTTATCTCTGCTAGCCAATTGGAGGATCACGGCTTGAAGTTTGTTCACAAACATTGAACGGTCCTGATAAAACTAGCCGACTGCATAGTATACAGATTTCCTAGGATCGGCAACTTGTATATCTCAAATCACAAGCTCCTATCCCACATAAATATGGTGAAATTATTGGCCCCCAACGTTGACTGGCACATCACCCTAGGTCACCCGTCGGATACCTACTTACAAAAATTCCTAAAAATCCACAATCTCCAAACTCCAACTCCATTCCCATTGTCGGCTCGCTGCAACGTGTGCACTGAATGAAAGATAAAGCGACGACCACACTCCAACCCCCTTCCTACCTCATCCAAGCCCTTTGCTTGCCTACACCTTGACATCCTTCAGATCACTCCTCCCTGCAAGCAATCCGCATCATACGTACTGGTTATCATAGATGACTTCTCGCAATTTAACCAAATCTATATCCTGAGACACAAGTCTGAGGCGGAAGACAAAATTGTAAGTTACATACATGAAATAAAAAACCAAATCAACATGGTTCCAGCCTTTCTGCACTGCAATCAAGGGGGAGAATTTGGATCAGCTTAGCTGCGGGACTTTTTGTCGTCTCAGGGAATTGTCTTGGAACAGGGCCCTGCCAACTCACCCCAAACCAATGGTCTCGCTGAGAGGTTCAATCAAACAATCCTCACAAAGATCAGGTGTCTCCTGGCCCAGTGGGAAGTCCCTATCAATTATTGGGACAAGGCAGCCTGTTACAGCTTGATGCTCATCAACCTACTCCTGTCAAGGGCGTTGAAGTGGATGTCTCCAGTTAGCACGCTACTTGGTGTCAACGCCACGATAGAACCCGTGCGCAATGTGCTAACTCTCATACCCTTCGGTCTCAAGGTGCATGTGCACACAGCTCCCACGTTGAAGATCGAGGTAAGGTCCAAGCAGATGCTCTTCCTTGGCTATGAACCTTATTCGGATGCAGGAAGGTTCCTTGACTCACACAAGCGACGTGTGGTTGTAAACAGGGATTTCTCTCCTACAAAGTTAATATTCCCATACAACTCCAAACGCGCATTGAAGAAGACTCCAACATCACTCCCAACAGACGTGGCTATTAGGTCATTGCCCTCAGGCACGAATAATAGGGCCATCTTGGTGGACTTACCCGTCTCCCACTCTTGGAACAAACGTGGCTGCGCCACAATTAATCCAACCCCTACCGCGGATATCCCAACCATCCCATGCTTGTGAGTCCCTGATATTCCTGTAGCTGAACCTTCACCTCCCATCACGGAAGCTCCTAGCAACGCCCCCAAAACTTCAGTCCAAACGGTCAAGAGGCCTTCAAAGGGGTATGCATACGTGCCCTACTATGATAAAGCGCCCAAGGATGTGTCATCCAACATCGACTTCACAGCAATCATGACCGGATCAAGGCGCTCTTGCGCATGGAGCGAGGAGGAGGATGACGTAGAAGAGGTGCTTATAAGTGAGGTGGTGTCGGTGGAAAAGGCAATGTCTGACCTCAGCAAACGCGAAAAATGGATCAGGTTGATGACGGCGGAAAACAACTCGCTCCTGATGCATGAGACAGGCACCCTTGTACCACGGCCCAACGACGACAAGGTGATCGGCGGGATGTGGCAATTGGTAAGAAAAAAGAACAAATTTGGAGAAGTGACCAGGCAAAAGTCGAGATGGGTTTGCTTTGGCAATCATCAAGAGTACCCCCGCCATTACTTCAATACATACTTGTCGGTAGGACGGAGAAAATCCCTTAGAGCACTGCTCTTGTTGGCTGTCCAACACGACTGGCATGTTGTACAATCCAATGTCGAGACCGCCTTCTTGTACGGAGAGATTGATGCAGTTATTCACGTGGCCCAGGTCGCGGGATTTGAGGTACCAGGTAAGGAGGACTGGGTTTGGAAGCTGAAAAAGTCCTTGTACGGTACAAAACAAGCACCGAGGTTCTGGAGATCACACCTGACCAAGACATTGGGTTTTCTAGGGCTACAGTCGTCGGTGGGCGACAAATCAATTTTTGTCAACGAGCAAAAAACCATGCGACTGCACATCCACATGGACGACGGGCTGATTGTGGGTAGTTACAAGAATGAGATTGACCGGTTCCTGAAACTTCTGGGGGGGCATTACAAAATTAAGCTTTAGGAATGTCCGTCTCAACACTTGGGATATACCCTTGAATGGAATTTCAATGGGTCACTCAAACTTCATCAGCAAGACTTCACAAAGAAAGCGCTGAGGGATTTTGGTTTCAAACACCTCAACGCGGTCAAGGCCCCTGCCCCCATGAACATACATAAAGTTGTCAGCCAGGAATCCCCCAATTTCGACGTGAAAACTATGCAGAAGGCTCTGGGCATGTTAATACACCTGGCTATCCATACAAGGCCCAACATACAATTCACGATAAACCTGCTGTCTCAGTTTGCAAACAAACCTACGCAAGCACACTGGAAGATGGTCAAGCACCTTTTCAGATACCTTCAAGGGACAAAGTCAGTTGGACTCCTGTTCACCAAGTCCAACGATCCAGCGGACCAACTATGCGGGTGGGAAGACGCTGATTACGGACACTCCATGACCACTCAGAAGTCAACCTCCGGCTACGTGATAAAGCTGTACGGCAATCCTATCAGCTGGACGACCAAGAAACAAACGGTCGTAGCCCAGTCTACCACGGAAGCCAAATTTATCGCAATAAAACTGTGCGCCAAACAAATCAGGTGGATCTCAATGCTTGTCCTTGGTCTTGGGATATCAATCTCTAAACCAAAGATAAAGAACAATAATCAGGGTGCCAATTTCATCAGTTGTGAGGCGCAACTTGATCCCAACTCCAGACACATCAAAATACGATTCCAATATGTACAGGACCTAATCTCAAAGTGCCTGCTATCAATCAAACACACACCATCGGACAAAATGATAGCGGACATACTAACCAAGCCCCTAGGTTACGTGAAAGTAATACAAGCCAGATCCCAACTACATCTCACCTCTACGGAATCTAGGAGGAGTGTCATGCAAAGATCCCTTGAGCTATCTGACAACCCAGAGCGACTGCAATTCTGCCGCGCTGCGCATGTGCGCGCACCACCACACAATCCTTCCTCCTTCCTATTGACCCAACCTAGATGCAACAAGGGACCACCCTAATGTCCCAGATCTCCTGAGTCTCTCCAACCCCCGATCTCCTCATTCCTCACTGTCCTCCTTCTCTTTCCTCACTCTATCCCCACCATCAGTCCCAACACCCTAAAGCCATATCTCAAAGTCACAATAACTAGCCTAGACCCAACGCGAAGTTACGACCCGTCCTTGGCCACCGTCACAGAAACCAGGAGGAACCAATACAAGCATCAGTGGAGGTACAATTGACTTCTAACAAGACCTGGCGTCTTCCCCCTCAAACTGTTTCTTCATCTGTCATTACCCGCTGTCTTACCTTCTCCGTTTCTTTCCCTCATTTTTCCATGATGATTGCATCTCAAACTGTACAGTCTGATCTGCGAGTACAAACAACCCTCCTGTCTGTGATTTGTTGAGCCAAAAAGGCCCGTAACTCTTGAGATTCAGTTAAAGATACTCAACCCAAGTTGTTATAGCTTTATGTCTCTTTTTTCTCAATCTCTATGCTTACAAAAGACTTTTCCCCGTTGTCCATGACTTCCTTCCGTTGTTATAGTCCATACTACTACAGAGGTTACCTATATGGATTGAAATAAAGAGTCTCGACAATTATTCTCACATGTCTTGCTAGGCTTGACACAGCAAAACTGATATTGGGCCTGGCTAGTCTGTCTATGAAGCTCAGCCGGCCAATGGGTGAGCAATAGTTCACATTCAGAGCAAGAAATTGGTCTTGATCCTCTTTTTTGGGCTTGCCAAGGTGAAGACCGGGAGTGAGTGGAGTTGATACGGTTGACTTTGCTCAAGGATAAGTTCTTCAATTCCTTTCTCAATGTGTAGTGGTAGGGACAGATGGATCAGACCGTTTTTCCTGTCTATCTTCATCCCCAGGAGAGTATTAGGAGTGTGTGTGGAGGAATGTTTGAATTTGAGGAGAAATTTATCTTTGAATTCTTTGATGTTCCCGGCGACTAGAAGATTGTCAAAATGAAATAATGCAAGACTTTTTTTGTTGTCCCCAATGTACAGACATGGGTTGCACACCAATTCTTGGAAACCCTGGGCCTGGATCCACTCGCTCAGCATTTGGTACCAGTTCCTTGGTGCTTGCTTGAGTCCGTATAGTGACTTCTTGAGCCTTATGTATTTGGAGGAGCAACCACAGCAAACGGGAGTCTTGATGAAGACTTTTTTTTCCAGCTTGGAGTGAAGAAATGCCCCCTTCACGTTGAGCTGGAGCATGTCCAGGTTTCTATTGGCCATGTATGTCAGAACTCCTCTGAAAGACGCTACCTTCCCAGTGGGTGCATAAGTCTCCAGATAGTCTAGTCCATACCGTTGATTGAAGCCTTGCACGCATAGCCTGGTCTTAAGAATTGGGGCTTAGCCATGGGTGTTGTGCTTGATCTTGAATATGGGGACCGCGTTAAGAGGATTGGTGACTTCTTTTTCATCCGTATCTTCCCAAACCTCCTGGTCCTCAATTGTTTTGAATTCCTTCAAGGCCAACTCCTTCCATCCTGGAATGGCCATTGCCTTGGCAAGTGAGGAAGGGAGTGCCTCAAAGCTGAATCCATATTGATCTGGTTTGGCTAGGGTGGCTTGGTTTCTCAGATTTGGCCTAAGGTTTTCCTTGAAAACCAAGTTTGAGTTGGAGGATTTGTCAGAGAGGCCGCTGTAAAATTCCACCTTGATGGCAATTGTCCCTGCAGGGGAGGTGTCCAAGGCAGTAGGGAGTAGAATGGTTGAACTGGCAACTTGACTGACATTTGGGAGAATGGTTTGTTGGCTGTTGACGGAGTCATCAATGAGGAAGGTGGTTGCCAGCTCTTGTTGATTGATTTTGACATGTTTAGTGTTGATTATCTTGCCAGTTGACGTGAGAACCTTGTAGAAGAGTGGTGATGGATTAAAGCCCAGCAGTACCCCAGGGGCTCCTTTTTCACTGAGCTTGGATTTGATATTGGTGTTTTTGATCTTTTAGGTCAGACTGGAGCCGATTGGCTTGATATAGGTTTCTGGCAGCTGCTTTTGGTGCATTTTTTTCCAGGGGGAATCCTCACCTTTCTCCTTTTGAATCTGGTTGAGCATAAGGCAGCAGCCTTTAACCACTTTGTGCCAGCAGGATTTTGGGATGCTCAAGTCTGATAAGGTTTCTCAAACAGCCTCCATCATGGTCCTAGTTGCCCTTTCCACTCAACCGTTGTGTTGGGAGTGATAGGGTTTGCTTACAATTTGATTGATGTGGTGATTCTTGTTGTAATTTTGAAGTTTGTGATTCACAAATTTTCCAATGCCATCGGAGACAATGTCCTTGGGGTAAATATTTGTTTTTTGATGCTGGTTTTCTATCACAAAGATAAGTACGTCCGCAGTGTTGCTCTTGGATCTGAGTGGAAAACCCGCCAAGTACCCAGAATGCGAGTTGATGAGCGTGAGAACATATTGGAAGCCTCCTTTTGAAGTTTGGTTGATGGGCCCAATGAGGTTCAGGTGGATCTTCTCACAGCAGCTTAGAGCAATTTCTTGATGGTGTTTGAATGGTGCCTGGGTTATCTTGGCTTTGTCGCAGCTGAGACAATCAAACAAGATTTTTTTCAATTCATTGAGCTTGACGTTGAGGAACTTTCCCATTTGCGACAGACTGGCATGACCCAAGGATTGATGGATGGAGGAGAGTTCAGTTTTTGAGCAGTAGGAGATTTTTGAGTTTTCAGCCATGTCAATTACAAACAGGTTGTTAATGATTGAACCGGAGAGTAGTGCTGAATTGGAATTGACAGTGGTGAGCTCAAAAGTATGTGTATGTTTGCTTGTGTCAACTCAAAGATTCTCTCCTTGAATCATGAGCGCTCCCAATGAGATCAAATTTACCCTTGACTTGGGTACCCAGGCAAGGTTGAACAGTATAAGATTAGCAGCCTTGCCACTCCCTTTGATCAAGATGGCAGCATTCTTATTTCCTGTCTGAATTTTTTTGGTACCGTTGCTCTTTTCAAGAGTGATGAAGGAGTCCCGGTCAATAATCATATGAATCAAACAGCCTGAGTCCAGTATGAAGCATGTATTTTCAATTGATTCTGTGACACATTTGAGCTGAGAACGCAGAAGAAGTTGTAGAAGTGAGCTTTGTCTTTGGCTTTTGGTTTTCTTTTCTTTGGTCCTTGGTTGTTGTGGGGATTGGCAGGCTTGAGTTCCGGAAATTCAAACCAACATGAGCTGGCCATGTGGGAGGTTACGGCCATGTTGTGCTTCCCATTCTTGCATTGCAGTCCCCTGTACAAGGCAACATTCACCGGCTCAACACGTTCTCCTTTGGAAATTGACTCATTTTTATCTTGAATCAGGTGATTGAGAACAATGTCAATCTTCATGTTGGTGGTGGAGTGCATGGTCTGCAATTTTGTGTTTTGAATTGATGAGGGAAACTTGAAGAGGACAAGGTAAGAAATTATATCCAAGGGGATTTCAATTCCAACTTTGGTCATCTTCTTAAGATAGACCTTTACTGTGGTCACAAAAGTTTTTATATTGCTTTCCATGGATAGTTGTAGGAAGCCATTGAAGAACCAAGCTTGGTTTGTGTCATACTGAAACCAAACTCAGTCTAACCTCAGTCTTACCATCAGACCTGATCTACTTTCTTAGGAACTTCAACCTCAGGGCTCAGGAGACTTACATCAATATGTCTCCAGTAACTATATACCTCAGGATCTTCATGCAGTACATATCTACATATAGTCCAACCTCATACTATACACAGATAGACTCCATAGGCTTGCACATACTCAATCTCCCAGGCTCTACTCTACCTCTCTGTCTAACCCATACCTCTTTGGGTTACCTCTCTGTCTAACCCATACCTCTTTGGGTTATCTCTCTGTCTAACCCATACCTCCTCTGTGTGGTTTATCCTTTGGGAATCTTTATGTACATCCTCCTGCAGCTTCTATTACATACTCTCTCTACTTAGTACATAGTTTCATTACTCCCATGTACACTTTACATCCTTCAACTGTACTCTCCCAACTTAGACAGCTCAGACCTGGAACCTTGTCCCAATGTAGAAGCAGCCTAACCTAATGTAGTAGCATCCCTGATCAGCCCTCTCTGTTACTTAGACTGTTTCCATGACATCATGTGTGTAGTCTGAGCCCCAATCACTTGTACCTCTGTTGTAGTTCCAATCTCTTGTCTATTTAATGAGCCTCCTCTTTCCTCTTCCTGATGCTTCCCCCAAGAAATCAGTTTACTACTTCTTACTAGGAGATCTTTCCCAGCAAGTGTCATTCAGCACCATTCAACCCAATCCTGCTCTACTCCTGTTAGCCTCCTTCAGTAACCTTGCCCCCAAGCCTACTGTGGGTAGAGACCCCTCTGTGCCAAGCCCTGCTTGCATGTCAGCAGCCCTTGTGACATTAAACTGATTTCTTCCCCAATAACCCCTTCTTCACCAACCACCCTCCCTATCCTTTTAGACAGCATCAAACTTTGCTATTGAGTTGTGGCAATTTTTGTTTGCTTTATTTCTGTCCCAACCTTGAACTTGGCTATTTTATTTGTGGCCATTTTCATTGCTTCCCTTACCTTACTGTCAAACCTACTCAGATCTCCAGCTCTCCATCCTCTAAGTATCACTTCAACGCCTTGATGCTTCGATGCTTCAAAGCTTCAACGCTTCAACACTTCGACACTTTGACACTTCAACACTTTGACACTTCGATACTTCGACACTTCGACACTTCGACACTTTGACGCTTCAAGGCTTCAACACTTTGACACTTAGACAAGGTATAGTAACCAGTATTTGACTGTCCCATAAAGGTAATCAGAGGAAGAAAAAATTCATTTTTAATCATTTTATTCTTGCTCCAAGGTGAAGAACAACTTTTGGGTAACTAATTATTCTTAGAAGTAAGAATGCCCCCACAACGTGCTCTTTTTTCTCACATTTCTAGCCCAGCAGTCACCCGCAGCTCTAGGGGGAGAGGTACCACTGAACCTACTGACCATTCTACCCCTAGATCTTGTGGAACAGGTAGGAACTTTTCTAACCTGATTGCACCAGCGGCTACCACTTCCACTCCTATGGACACAGGTTTATTGGAACCTATTCCCCAAGTATCCCTTTCTACTATTCCTTCTTCTGACAATGCTAGCCTCCACAGGATCACAGGTCAGTTTCCAAGCCCAGGTTACCATGGTTTGGACTCTCCTGCCTATGATGCAAGCATGGTCCCAATCCCAGGAGAAGGTGAGGAAGATGAAGAGGATGAAGACTCAGGATTTGATTCCAGAATCTTGAGTGGCCTGGGTTCACCATCCCCAGAGGGTAATACTAGTCAAACTTCTCATGAAAAAGCAGTCCCTTCACCTTCCCCACACACCAACCTTCCTTCCACCACTCAGGCTCCTTAAACTGACCCTGCCCCGCTGGCCATTCTTCAGCAAATGACCACTGCAATGACTCATCTTTCTAAACCTGCTGACCATGGACCCTCTGCTAACTTTAAATCTCCATCTATCAATGCCCCAGATAAATTTGATGGAACTAATCCAACCAAGCTTAGACCTTTCCTTCAAGCTTGTGAACTCATTTTTTCAAATGATGAGAGAGTTTTTGCTAATGACAGAAAGAAAGTATTTTGTTAAGAAAGGAAGCATCTCCGCGATACTCCCCGACTGGCTCTACACACTCAAAGCTCCGCGCGGCCCCAAGGGTCCCCCGACTCAGACTTACCTCTTCTGCGTCTCACCTCTCCTCATCGGTCGGAGAGAGAACGACTCTCTTCCTCAACCTCTAACATCGCAACTTCTCTAACGTCACAACTCTATCACGACCAATTCTAACCCGACTCTATTTTCTTATTCCTGATTTCTTTTTTTCTGTTTTCATATCTTTTATTTCATTTTCTTTTTTCATTTCATTTTTCCTCTATTCTTCATTTTATTCATTCCTTTTTTCCTTTATCCAAATTCCATCAAGAACCGATACACTTCCCCACGTCAAGACTGAACCGCTTCCAATCTCTGCCTGGTAAGATCTCGAACTTCTCAGGAGATCATCCGAGTCGACTAACCCTCAATTCCTCAAACATCAGCTTTCGCCCGACTCATTCTACCTACCTCAAAGACGTCTCCTCATCCTTGTCGCTCAACTCAACCCTTGTGATTGATCAGACCTGTAGGATCTCTCTCTCCTTGTCTACCTTTTTGTTTCTCATGTTCTTACCCATTTTCTGCTCTGCGTTGTTCAGCCTTTCTGGTTCTTAGTTCCTGATAATCTAATATCAAAGCTTAACATGGTTAAAAGCCAAAACCGACGACCTCAACCAGGCAAATTAAAGACATGAACAAACCAGCGGGAGCGTCCGACTATTTCCACCAAGTAGCCCTAAAAGCCTTGGTCGACACCATACCCCCACTCAATGAAGAAAACTACTCAATTTGGCGAGACAAAATGCTCATGCTCTTCGATCTCAAGGACATTAAAGATGCCATTACTAGAAACTCTGGACAGATGTTGTCTAAGCAAGACCGAGAGATACGAGCAATTATCCTCTCGAAGCTCGACAGCACCACTCATTCAAATGTAGTCAACTCAAGCAACATAATGTAATCTAAACTTCTATGGGCCGAAATCACGCGGAGATTCGCATCATTGGAGAAGGCCAACAGAGCTAGGGTTTTCAACCACTTCTTACACTCGACGTTCAGCAAACATGCTATCGATGGATTTATCACCGAGATGCGAAAAGCAATTACAAGGATGACAGACGTGGGGATTGAACTTCCAAAGGACATATTAGCATATTTACTTCTCTTCAAATTTCCCCCATCCTCGAGAATCTTAAACAACAGATTATGCACGGCGAGAAGAATCTAACCGTAGACGTGGTCTTCAATCACCTCACTCAGTACAACAACAAAAGAAAAGCCCAGATCAAAGTCACGAAACCATCAACCGATGTGTCCCTTGTGACAACTAAGGCAAAACCCAACAAAGATGAACGCAAATTTAAGATGCGCTGTAGAGAAGGTTATCACAACCCTAACGCTCCACACCCCGAGTCATCTTGCTTCCACCTACATCCCGAGTCCGCTCCTGACTGGTGGATTGAACAACAAATGGAGTGGAAGAATAAGAACAAAAGGAACCCAAAAATCAAATACCACGCTCTTCTCACTCTCTGGATCAACTCCGACAGCAATCCTAACCTCCTTCTGGACACTGGAGCCAATGTCCACATCTTCAACGATCTTAAGTACTTCACCTCGATCGACATGCAAGATGACCTCGAGGAAATCAAAACTGGTAAACTGGAAGCTAACCTCAAGATTCAAGGAACTGGCACCGTCCAGTTAGAATGGAAAGAATCAACAATCACCCTCGAAGACTGCGTATACGTGCCCAATATTGTGATAAACCTAATCAGCCCAGGTCTCCTAGCTAAGAAAGGGTGTAATCTCACTCAACAACACGACAATTTCACCGTTACTAGAAACAAAAAGATTTTCCTAAAAGGACTCATCCGAGATCATCTCTTTGTCATTGAAAAACCTAGGACCGCCGGGAACAACCAAACCGTGCATCTCTCCAACCAATCTCCCGCCACCCTTCCTCCCCTACTAGAACTCCATCAAACCTATGGGCATGCTTCAATTTCCATCCTCAAACCTCTCTTGAAAGATCACTATCCCAACGAGGAACTCCTCAAGTTCAAATGTGAGAGCTGTGTTAAAAGTAAAATTACTAGAGCTCCATTTACTAGTATCTCCACCTCCTCCAACAAGCCCCTGGAGCGAATCCATCTTGATCTGATTGGCCTGATCTCTCCCCAATCCAAATCCAGCCATCACTATCTACTCACCCTTTTCAACAACTACACTGGCTATTTAGCTGCATTCCCCCTTAAATACAAGGACAAAACTCCTGATACTATCATCAACATACTCAAAACAGAACACAAGCGAATCAACTACTATCCAACCGAAATATTTTCAGACAAAGGGACTGAATTCACCAACTCCACCCTCAAAGATTTCGCTAATTCAAAACGTATCAAGCTTTTAACCTCCGAGCCGTATCACTCTCAGCATAACGGCCGCGCCGAAAGGGCCAATCGAACTATTGTAGAATTGGCCCGAGCCACGTTCTCGTCATCAAGACTACCCAAGAACTACTGGCACATCGTGGCCAGAAGCTGCTGCTTCATGGTCAACCAAATACCGCGGGAAGGTAAAAATCAATCTCCCTGGGAGCTGACGTTTGGTAAGAAACTACCAGCTAATTATCTAAAACCCTTAGGTACATTGGTGATATACCTAGCGAACCGTATGCAAAAGGGACGGAAGTTTGACGAAAAGGGTCTTGAAGGTATCTTAGTCGGCTTCAATCCAGTCTTTCACTCTTACCTCGTCCTCAACTCGCTTGGGGCCATTATTGAGACAAAACACGTCAGATTCCTCAAGACTAGCTTGAGCGAGTTTCCACTCCTCAAATCTTCCGGATTGGACATCTTCTCCCAATCCGACTCGGACATACACAAATCAGACTTCTCCACACCCAACAAACAATATACTATCCGCGACGCAAGACCTGAATCCCTGGCATCAGAATCTGAACCTGAGGACGAAGGTAACTCACCAAATCCCCCGTCTCCAAAATCTCCAATTCAAACAATTTCCGCTCCCGACATACCATCACAACCCAGACGAGAAACCCGAAAACCGCAAAGGTACGGATTCCATCACTACTACGAGCCGCCTTCGTACAAGGCCGCCCAAAACTGTCCCAAGTGGCCAAAATGGGAGAAAGCGTCGAAGGAAGAGTTGCTATCCATTGAATCTCAACAAGTCTGGGAAGAATATTACGACACTCCGGACAACATCCTCAACACTACCTGGGTATTCAAAATAAAAGAGAATTGTCATGGAGAACCGGTTAAATACAAAGCTAGACTATGCGTACAAGGCTTCAACCAGATCCAAGGCATTGATTTTGACAAAACTTGGGCACCCACTGGTAAACTCGGTTCTCTCCGCCTGGCTCTCTTGTACGGTCTCAAAAATAAAATGAACTTTACACAATTCGACGTAAAGGGAGCCTTCTTACACGCTCCCCTCAATGAAACGGTTATTATCAAAACTCCCAAAGGATCAGATAGAAAGTCTCCCTTCTTGAAGTTGAAGAAATCCCTATACGGCCTCCGACAATCTCCGAAGAACTGGTACGAAACTCTTACCGCTTGGATCAAGTCGCAAGGTTTCCATGGGTCCACCAGTGACCCGTGCCTGTTTCTCAATTCCAATTCTGGCGAGGTCGTCTATTTCCACGTAGATGATTTGATTCTAGTGGGAAGGACTAACGACTTCGCGTCAAATTTTCTAAAAAGATTTGCCAACTCCTCTTGCCATTCCCCGAATACAATCCTTGGAATGCTCATGGAATTCGAAGGCAACAAGATTATGCTCAGCCAACCTAACCATATCAACCGAGGACTCGAAGAATTAGGTCTTGCCGACTGCAGAGATGTTAACTCCCCACTGACTCAAAATACACACCTCGAACCCGCCACAGATGAAGATCACACCGAATTCATCCAACTCAACATTAATTACCAATCCGCAATTGGCCTCCTGAATCACATTGCTCAATACACTCGACCGGACGTCTCATTCGCTGTATCCAGCTTGGCAAGGTTCAATACCAAGCCAGGTCTCACGCACTGGAGAGAGGTCCGGAAGGTTTGGAAGTATCTCAAGACAACGAGAAATCTCAAGCTGGTCCTCCGATATGATCCCGGTCAGGAGATGATCTCAGGCTTTAGCGACGCAACTTGGGCCAACGACCCTGTGTCTTGCAAGTCTCAAACCGGGTATATAATCCTTCACCACGGAAGTCCCGTCATCTGGAACTTGTCAAGACAACAAAACATAACCTATTCGTCCACTGAGTCCGAACTGAATGCCGTGCTAGACTGTTACTTAGAATCAAAGTGGATTTGCCATCTAGCTGGCGAGATTTATTCCACCGCCTCAGTCAAACCCACCATCTACGTAGATAATAAGGGACTCAAAGATAAAATAAAGAAGTTCGGGTCCCACTCAAAATCTCGACATATAGATATCAAAACTAAAGGCCTAAGAGAGGATCTCTCGCTCCGGAAGTACGAACTACGACTCATCCCTTCAAACAAGATGATGGCTGATTCCTTAACCAAAGCAACTCCAGTCCAAATACTGCAATTGCTGCACAAAAATATATTCTCTGGAATTCACAACAGCTGCCATTCGACTTCTCCTCTTACCAGCCACAAGGGGTGTTAAGATAGGAAGCATCTCCGCGATACCCCCCAACTGGCTCTACACACTCAAAGCTCCGCGCGGCCCCAAAGGTCCCCCGACTCAGACTTACCTCTTCTGCGTCTCCCCTCTCCTCATCGGTCGGAGAGAGAACGACTCTCTTCCTCAACCTCCAACATCGCAACTTCTCTAACGTCACAACTCTATCACGACCAATTCTAACCCGACTCTATTTTCTTATTCCTGATTTCTTTTTTTCTGTTTTCATATCTTTTATTTCATTTTCTTTTTTCATTTCATTTTTCCTCTATTCTTCATTTTATTCATTCCTTTTTTCCTTTATCCAAATTCCATCAAGAACCGATACACTTCCCCACGTCAAGACTGAACCGCTTCCAATCTCTGCCTGGTAAGATCTTGAACTTCTCAGGAGATCATCCGAGTCGACTAACCCTCAATTCCTCAAACATCAGCTTTCGCCCGACTCATTCTACCTACCTCGAAGACGTCTCCTCATCCTTGTCGCTCAACTCAACCCTTGTGATTGATCAGACCTGTAGGATCTCTCTCTCCTTGTCTACCTTTTTGTTTCTCATGTTCTTACCCATTGTCTGCTCTGCGTTTTTCAGCCTTGCTGGTTCTTAGTTCCTGATAATCTAATCTCAAAGCTTAACATATTTTTTACAGTCTCTTACCTTTCAGGAAATGCCAGTCAATGGATCCAACCTTATCTTGCTCACATTTGTAATCATGAGCCAGACTTCATACTTAACTCCTGGCTTCTATTCACTCAACAGCTTCATACCCTTTTTGGGGATCGTCTAGAAATCCAGCGTGCTGAGAAGGAGTTAACCCTCCTTAAGATGAAAGACAGTGGTTATGCTACTAACTATATCACTGAATTCAGGACACTTATGACCAAGGTCTCTGGGTGGGGTGATAAAGCCTTTTTCTTTCATTTTAGACAGGGTCTCCCAGCCAGATTACTGGACCAACTAGCTGGTTATGATTGACCTCAAGAAACCTTGCAAGACCTAATGGATATTGTTCTTAAGTATGACACTCGTTACCATGAAAGGATCCGGGAACAGTCCTTCACTCTCCCTCAGACCTCAAGACCTGGACCCAGTCTTCCAAATCCTCAGAAATCTCAACAGGCCAGCCAACCAGGTAGGTTTAAGGGGAAGACCAAGCCAACCCCTACTAATTCTACTCCAACCTATGTCCCTAATCCCAACGTAGGAGAGGATGGACACCTCAAGGCTGAAGAAAAAGCTAGACAAGAAAGAGAGGGTTTGTGTAACTACTGTGGAGGAAGTCACAAAATTAGCCTCTGCAGGAAACTTCCAGATTTTAAGCCTGGCCAGAAACCCAATCCTATGAAACCAAAACAGGGAAAAGACTAGGTGATGGGAATGTGGTACTCCTTGACCATCACCCTCCCAATATTCGAGAACAAACTTTGGAAAGAAAAGACGCTAACCCTCCTTCCAAAGACTTAAGTTTTTTTTGCTTGTCCAATAACCAGGCTTACAGTGTACTTGTTGACTCTGGAGCAACTCAATCTGTTATTTCAAAATCTATGGTTTTAAAGTTTTCTCTATCACCCAATCCTCCTCTACTCCTGTTAGCCTACTTCAGTAACCTTTCCCCCAAGCCTACTGTGGGTAGAGACCCCTCTGTGCCAAGCCCTGCTTGCATGTCAGCAGCCCTTGTGACAGTTTGCAGACTGGGATGAGGGAAAGTGTTCTTGGGTTGAGATCCATATCAGCTTGGCGTCATCCTTGTTGTTGTTGTTGATGATGTTGTTGTAGGAGTTGGCATCAAGCTTGACTAGGAGGTGTACTACAAATTCTTGATTCGTGTCCTCATCCAGACAGGTCAAGTCATTTGTATTCATGATATCAAATACTCCACATAGTTTGAAGAGTTTCTTGAACTTCTTCCTCCACATGCTGTAATTATTGGCTGTTAGCAGAGGCGTGGATTCAATGAGTGATTTGATTGCTAGGGATTTGGAATTGGTGGAGTCCCCCCCTGGTCCTAATGTAGATGAGGTTCCCGGTTGATCCATTGCTTGATTGGCGCAGGCTTTTAACTGTGTGAAAGATATGATTGGAAACCAAGACCAACTGAATTTCATAATGCAGCAAGTATTAGATAGAAGTGTACAAACAATCACACGTGAAGCACAAGACAAAAATAACCAACAGAGAGACAAGCTTGCTGAGACAAGAAACTCTTATCTAGAGTAAATAAGAAGGAGTGACTTGAAGAGAAGCAGCCAGGCAAAGAATGATGACCAGTTTGGATTAAATGGTTTGATTGATTGAGAACTAAGACCGTTGAATTAAGTTCTTGCACTGAGCAAAAAGTTGCCAGATAAAGTTCTTACCATGAGTGGACTGGTTTCTTGTCTGAATGACTTGACTTATTTGTTGGAGATTGATTTGCTGATCAAACTGATGAGCGGATTTTTATCCTGAGATTAGTCAAATTGGTTGATTGATCTTGAGTTATTGACTTGGTTTCAAGTTATAGATAATTGGGTTGATTGATTGAGTTTAGTTGTTTGTTGAATGAAGAGGCGTCCAATGATCAGTTCGTCCTCCAGGTCTTGAGCTGGTGCTGTATCTGGCGCAGTATGGTGACCATTGAATTCTTGAGACAGCAAGGGAGCAAGAAACAACAGCGCGCTTGGAAATTGTGTGCAGGATTGGAGAAAGGAGCAGCACGCAGGTCCGCTTTACAATGAGAACAAAAGACTGTGTTGTACTGTTGTGAGTATAAAGATAAGTATGAAGGAAAGGAATAGAGATATGAGGAAAATAAATAACAGGGAGAAAAGAATGACAGAGAGTAAAAAAAGACAATAAGAAAACATGGGATTGGAGAGAGTCAGAACACCAACAGGAAAGAGTAAGGGCAATAAGGTGATGAGAGGGATAAAGTGACAAGCAAGATAAAGTGATGAGAGATATGGGGCAATGAGAGCAATAAAGCGACAAGAGAAATAAAACAATGATTGGATTCTTTGGATGAGGTTGGAGGTACAAGTTCTCATTGGAGGTAGAGTGATTAGAGTGATGAAGCAATGAGACCAATGAAGTGATAAGAGCAATCAAGCCATGAGAGGGATGAAGCAATGATAGCAATGAAGCAATCAGAGCAATGAAGAAATGAGAGCGATGAAGCAATGATAGCAATAAAGTTGTGAGTGATCAATTGATGAGGGTTATAAACTGATGAGAGTGATCATGAGAGTGATAAAGTGATTAGAGTGGTGAATCTTTTTATTATGAGGCTGGACGTAAAAAAATTTGCAATGAGGTTGGAGGTAGAAGGAGGTGGGAAGCAAGGGGTGAATGAAGTGGACAGGTGGTGGAAGCCTTTAAATACTTTATTTGAAAAAACCCACTTATTTCCAGGTAACTCTGACAAGTCTGATGTGAAATAAGTGGGTTTTTTTGATTTTCAATGGCTGTTTTAAAATGGAGGATTTGGTTTGAAACCCTCCATTAAAAAATGGCAGGTTTGCTTAACTCTGATAAGCCCTCTTGAACCAAGTCAAAGGATTTTCAAAGATTTCGAGCTTCTTCCCCAGAAATAAATTAAAATTTCATTTTAAAAGTTACTTTAACATCTCTTTGCATAATCCTGATCCAAGGATATGACTTACTTCCCACTTAGTATTATCTCCATGCTTCAATTTCTCTGGAGGGTGATGAGTTTTGCCTGGGTGTAGACCACAAGCAGGCTCTAGGAGAGAAATTTCAAATACTGAATGAATAGATTCAAATTTCACAATTAATGATAATTTTTAAACTTTTGGTGAAAACCCTAATTTTGTTTCAAATTTACTGAGTTTCATTATAGAGATCTTTCTGATAGGTTGAGTGCTTTTAATTTTGGAAGCATCAAACTATGTAAAATCTTCTACTTCAGATTTTGGTTCTGAATTTAAGATTTTCTCAGCATGGTCTTTGTAAAATATTGAGCTGGTTTTAGGGTTTGTTCAAAACTTCTGCTGAATTTTTTGGATAAAGGAGATATCCTTTGAAGCTAGTGGGGAAGGATCTACATGAATGGAAGATAAAAAAGTTTTATTTCTTTGTTAAAGGGTTTTGAAGGGAAACTTTTGATTTGCGGAAAGAGTGGAATTATTACACAAAAATTTGGATATTGGAATTTATCTTTTCCATTTTTCTTGTTGGTAATTTACATGCATTCAGAGATATTGTTTGATTATTTCACAAAATCATTTGGTTCATCCATCAAATTCTGGGTGTTGAGCAATAGATAAATCTTCATTAATCTATCAATTTTTAAATATAAAATTACAGAAGGTTAATATAAGAAGTTCTGTGCAATTGCTTTTAATTTTATTGGAAAGCTTCAAAAATAATTTTTTCACAAATAAATTAGAAAAATCTTCTAAGTTTTCTGTGGTATTTCTTCAAAGAAAAAAAGCCATTCTAAAAAATAAATCTACTATCACTAGGATAGCATCATATCAATCAGAAGACTTTTATTGATTTCTTCAATCCATAGGAATGGATTAAAAAATAGGAAGTATTGGCAGAAGTTTTAAAAGCCCATAATTCTAGGGATTTTAGGAATTTCTTCAGTGGAACAATTTCAAGAGAAAACCTATTCTGCTACCTGTTTTCACATAAAATTCAAAAATCAATCTTGTGCAATAAACTTGTAGATTTTGAAATTTCCATGATGAACAGAAAGTGAGTTTTCATTTCAGTATTTGAAAATTTCTACTTTGTATCAAGTTTTTTAATTAAATTCTATTTTATTATAATATAATAGGATACAATTCTGAAAATAGCTTAGTCATTTAAATTGAATTTTAATTTATTTTCAAGTTCAAATAATTGTGAGTCTCTCAATTGAGCTTCTTTTAATTTGTAGGATTGGTTGCAAAGATTCCCTAGAATATAATTGAACCAGGTAGGCTGATTGAAGAAATTGTTCAATTTCAAAATGATACAGAGAATTGTAGAAAAATTCCTCTTTTCCAGGGAAACATGTTATAGTGAATTCAAGCTTGGATAGGTAATTGGCCCAACCTTCCTGTTCATGTGTGATAACCTTGCTTATCATTAATTATTTAAGATAACTATGATCAGTCAAGACCTTGAACATTTACACACAACTTAGAAGGTATGAATTCCATTTTTTCAAGAAATTATCATGTTTTTAAAAATCCTTGCCATTAATTGTTGTAGCTCAAGATAATAGATTTCAAATTTTGTGGCTCAAAGTCTAAAGGATTAAAAAAGTGAAATCAGAAGACAGTTTTAAAATGAAACCACAATTTTTCACTCAATTGAATGTCTTTCAACAATTTTTTAAGCTATTTTTTTGAATTGAGAAATAATAAGTTCCAAAATTGATGCTCTTTTGGAGCTTAAAACTCCAAACAATATTTTTTGGTGAAAAAAGTGGAATACCTTTTTCAAGATTACTAAGATTAAGAAATATTTCTGAATTTTTATATATGAATTCAAAATTTGAATTACTAATTTAAAAAAAGATATGAAGAGAAGTTGGTTCTGGCCATTCCAGACTTCCCTGGTTTTTAAATGAGCTTGTAGCAACACCTTATTGAAAAATTAAAAAACCAAGGAAATGAATTGTTTCTGTATGAAAATTCCACTTGGAAATTTCAGCAAAGATAATTTTCTTTAAAATTATTTCCAGAAATTCTCAAACATGAATAATGTGAGCTTTTGTTTTATTTACAAGTATAATTCAAATATACACCACAAGGAATACCTCTATGAGATTGGATAAAATGTTGTTGAAAACCCTTTTTAAAGTGGATTCCAAATTTCAGAGTCCAAAATTTATAAAAGGATACTCAAAGCTTCCAAACTGAGTTCTAATAGCAATTTAATATCCATCAAACTATGTTTATCTGAATCAAATTATAGGCTCCTCAAATTTTTAAACATGAGTTTTGATTATCCCTGTGGAAGAAATTGAGTATATGCAAATTAGGCTGTAACTGATAGGAACATTTTAATTTTAAATTATTTGGTTTCTTATATTCATGAAATAGAAAAATTCTTCCATCTTTCTTTGAAACAAAGGATACAAAACAGCCAGAAATCAAATTTTCTGGTTGAAGAAACTCTTTTTCTAGATTTTATGCCATGTATCCTGGGATTTTTATAGCTCCTTGCTTCATGAGAGGTTATACTGAAAAAGGTGGAGGATCTGGGCACATAAATCTTATCTTATGATTATGCTCATGATGCAGAGGAAGCTTATGGGCTTTAATATCTGAAATTACATCAGTATAGACATTATAAATGGAATTAAAGACTCTATTATGATTTCTAAATATTTCATCTTTTCATCTTCTTCAATGATAGAATTCAAATCATTCAAATTTTTATACTGATAAGTAAGCATCAAAGAGCTGAAATTAAACCTTTCATTAGGAACCAGTTTCTCTTTGAAGAAACTGGAAAGGGTTAAGTTAGACAAATAAGTGACACTAGTGGAAAAATGGAGGCACATGCTAGCACACCAGGGCCAAATTGGAGTCTCTGCCTGGCAAGTGACTTCATGTAACCATTCAGTCACATTTCCTGGCCCATTTAGTCCCTTTGGAGGAAACTTGTACTTACCAATGAATATTCTTGAGTTCACCTCAGTTTACATCAAAGAGAAAATATGATTCACATTGTATTCACCATGGTTTAAAATGAATTTTACTTTGAATTCCCCAATGAAAAACCCTGAATTCACTTGGATTTTCACGTTGATTCAACTGGGACTCACTTGAGATTACCCTTGAAATTAAAATTCCCACTTCAAGATTGAGTATTTTGATATCCCAGCTGAAATTTCAGTGGTCAATCTTCTCCACAATGCAATGACAGTTTCATTATAATTGATTTCAGTATTCATAAAACAAAATTTATTTCACAGTTTATCCCATATCACTTTTTTGGACAATTAACAAGTATATATTACAAATTTCATCCACCTTTTTCCAATCTTTCACCTGGGTTTCACATCTGGTTTTTTTGCTGAAAAATTAGCTACAAATTTCTTTTAGTTTATTCTTAATCAAACTTATATGGATATAAACTAATACTTAATCTCAAAATTTTCATAGGGGTTTTATGAAAAAAGAAACTAATTTAATAAAAATCAGTAATTTTAATCAGAATGAATATGAATGATTTAAAATTTAAAATGATAAAATATATGGGGTATCATATTTCCAAACCATATGCTATTTTTTTTAAAGTGCAGTTTGATTTGACATTGCGCACTATGCATATTCAACTATGAGAGGGCTGCAAGGGGGCCCGTAAAAGATTTGAGATCTGGGTTTGGGGAGACCTGGTGCAACATATCTGAATGGATAATTTGAGCAAGGCATATGGAGAACATGGAGAAGGTGGAACAACAGAATTGAATTTGCAATCCCCATAATATAAATATAAACTTATACATTATCAGGAACATACTAACAATGCAGCACATATATTACTTCAAAAATTTACTTTACAGAAATATATAATTCATAGAACAAGCATGATTACTAATTTTTTTGTCACACCAAGGCTTGACACAAAGCCAGGTGGCTTCACCTAACAGTAGAAGGAATACTAGTACTGGAATAGATCCAAGATGAAACAGTCTGAAGATTCAGAAAGATGGAGTAAAGACTACAAGGTGGGTAGATAACTGTCACACAGAGGCTTTACACAAAGCCAGGGTGGCATTAATTAACATTAGAAAGAATACTAGTGCCACAATGGCTTGAGTACAGGATGGGTGGGAGAGGGATCAGATTGACCAAGTCACCAGCTTGAAGACCAGCACTGATGAGATGATCCAAGGATAGTAGAACTGCTGTTTGGAAGGAGATTGGAAGCCAAGGAGTTAGAGAGATTATATAAGAGGGGAAAAGATTGGATAGATAGAAGAATGGAAGGAAGGATGTGCAGGACGTACAAGTTTGTTGAAGGGGATTTCCTGGCCATAGGATGCAATGCCAACCAAGAAGTGATGGGGATGAGACTAGAGACAAGGGAAGGATCAATGCAAGTCAGGAAGGTTAAAAGAGTAAGGTAGAAGGGAATTGGGGTACCCAGTGAGCTTTGGAAGTGGAATGAGGAGAGCCTATTCAATGGATAGATTGGGTTGTCAGAGCAGTTTTGAGGATGATCAGGTCACCTGAAAAAAGTCTGGCATGTTTGATTATATCAATAGAGATGATGATTCTCTTGGTGAATCAATAATTCAAGGTAGAGGCCTGATGATTGGATGTTGTGACATTGAAGAAGTTCTGATTCAATTGGAGTTGATCAGTAAACATTGTAGCGTCTTGGTCTTAGTCTTGGCTGGTGAGAAGGAGGAGGAGGAGAAGGAAGAAAGACGGAAGGTACCCCAAGCTGGCTGGTGATGAGGGGCCAGGGGAACCTTGGACTTGAGTAAGGACAAGGTTTGTATCTACCGCCCCTGGAGCTCCAGCGGGTTGGGACCTATTCAAATTAGGTGGTGTTGGAATTCAGAGGGAGATCTTCTATTCCCCCTAACAGCATGCCAAACCAGTAGCTAGTGGGGCAAGAGCCTTTGGTTGGTCTAAGAGATATACCCAGTTGAGTACTGAGGCTTTTAGTCGGAGAGCTTTCAGCTATTGCCAAAGTTTGATTCTCTCTACTTGTTACCATTTTCAGCTGGTGAGGTAATGAGCCATGGATTCCTCTGTGTTGTAATGGTAACATATGGGGTACAGTAAGTGTTTGAATCTGAAGAGGTAGTGGTTGAGTTTCACATGGGTTGAGCAGAGTTGGTGGATGATAGCCAATAGGGGGAAATACATGATGGGAGCCATGAGAAGTTTAGGTTTGGTAGGGGTGAGTTTCTTCAGCAAGTTAGGAGCTCTTGTGTTGACTGGGCAGTCAAAGCCAGCCACTGCCTCAGCCAGATTGTCCTCCTTCTTTTTTCCCAGGATTCCAATGTGGCCTGGACACCACAAAAAGGAGATAGTTATGTCAGGGTGGGTTTGGTGCAGGATGAAGGTGAGATGGACAAGGAGGTACTGCCCTGGCAATGGGACAAAGGGGGAATGGAGTTGGCCCAGAGCAGCCTGGCTGTCAGATAGGATGGTGATTTCAGAAGCAAGGCCAAGTTTTATTAGGTGCTTCCCAAGTTCCACTCCCAGGAAAATCCCCGCCAGTTCACATTAAAAATTTGAGTCTAGATGAGTTGCTCCCAAGTGGGCCGCATGATGGTGCAAGCCATCTGCCATTTTTGTTGCTGCCTTCAGGCCTTTGGATGGGTGAGCTGAACTGTCTGTGTATACTAGGGTCTGTGGGGCTGGATGGTGGGCAATGAAGTCAGTGATGCTTTGTTTTTTTTAGGCTTTATCCTCAGAGCCAATTTCAAACAGTTCCTTCAATGGTGAGTACATCAGCTCTACGCGTTGGATCCATAAAGCCATCATCTTCCCCACAGGAGGTGATTGTTGAATTGAGAAGCAAGCAAGGTTGAGAACATATTGGGAGAGCAAGCGCCACAAAGTTGAAGATGAGATGATGGGATTTTGCAATAATTTTGCAATTGACAATGAGATGGCAGAAAAAGTGCAAGAAAAAAAAGTTGTGATCAATGTGGCAGATGGGAATAGGAGGAGGATGAGCTAGAGGAGCAAGCTGAGAGTTTCCAAACCAAATTTATCTCATATCATTATTGGTGATTGCCATCAACAAACAACTCCAGGATTCCAATGAGGATTGATGAGATAATCATGCTGGGGATTTACAACTGAAGATTTTTGTGCCATAATTGATCAATTGTAAATTGTTGAGATTGTAACCCCTGTTGAGGGAATAATACTTTCTATAACAAATTGATCTTATTTCCAATTGAAGGATAAGATAATTTGGACCATGTTAGAAAAAAGAATCATCTAAATATGATGACTAATGATGAAGTTATCAAAGATCCAATACTTGTCAAATAAAAGACAAGTATGTTACAAGAATATCAACATAGCCCAGTAACCGGGTACATCATACTAATAAAGAAAAGAAGAGATAGTGTGAAATGTATAAATAAAACAATTAAAAGAAACACTTATGTATTTAATCCTGAAATGTCCTATGCAGATAAGAATAGCAAGGACTATCAGAGTAAATGAACATTTCATGTTCATCGCACTCCATGGTAAAACAAAGAAACCAAGGAAAAAAGCATTTCTCAATTATTTCCCTCTCAGCTTGTATATAGTCATAACGGTGAGGGAGATCTTGTCTATAAAAGACCCCCTCTACCCAGTTGTATTTCCATTCATTGATAAAAAATTCATTCACACATCATCGAAACTCATCCATTTATCGAATCAATCAAAATACAATTAAACTTATCTACCGACTGTCATCGCTATCACCGATACATTATCAGTACCACTAGCACCCCATTGGTTTAGTTATCTTAGTCACCGTCTTATTTGGTCTTCATTGTTATCGCTCTTGGTGACACTCATCGTCACATTCAGCCATAGGCTGTCTTATAACTCGTCATCGTTGTTGTCTTGTTGGCTAAGCGCCATATTTATCGTCGTCGTCTCGATTCGGCTGCATCAGCCGTCTTACTCGTTTTTTTTCGTCTTGTTGGCTAAAGGCCATATTCAATCTCGTATTTGATTTGATTTGGTCGCATTGACCGTCTTGCTCGTTATTTGGTCTTGGTGGCTAGTATTGCCATATTCGGCTCTTTAGTGGCCGCGTTGTTTGTTGTTATTGTTATTATTGGCGGTTTCCCTTGCCGCATTCGGTCTTGATAGGCCGTCTTACTCGGGCATCTCTTGATTCGGTCTTATTGGCCATCTTATTTGCACTCTTTATTGCTTATTGATTCTTTCAAATACTCGTCGGCTTGCCAATCTCGTCGCCTCAATCACCTCGCTTGTATTTACATATTGTATCGCTTGTATCTCTTGTCCCAATCGCCACCACTCGCCGTTGTCCATCGCCGCTCACCGTCGCTCGTTACCGCTCGTGGTTGTCCGTTGCTGCTCGTATCTCTGGACCCTGCCTATCGCTTGCCGACGTTACTTAGTACTATTGTTAATAATAATAACAATATCAAAAAAAAAAAAAAAAAAAAAAAAAAAATGGAAAATACACGGGTCAATAGCAGATTACTCCTCACAGAGGAGAATTATTTCACATGGACTACCATGATGGAGTCCGAACTTGATGTCATCGGAGCCTTGGATCTCATACTTGGCAATGATACTAGTAGACCTGAAATTAAGGAACAATTGAATAGGAATGCATACAGCCTTATAGTCAGACACTTGAGTGAATCAAACCTTGCTTATGTGTCTAGTACACTTGATCCATCACTGAAGAGGAATGGTCAAGCACTTTGGAAGCTCTTACAAGAGAAGTATATGGCAAATGATATTGCCAGTCAAACATTAGCATTTGCTAAGTTTAGTAAAATTGAATTTCAAGAAACAATCAGTTTCATTGCAGATATTAGAGCTGCTGTTAGTAAATTAAGATTTGTTGGTTTCAAGTTAGAAGAAAAAGCCCTGATCATTATGATCTTGAGCAAATTACCTAGAGAATTGGAATCCTTTGTTAGGATTATATCTCATCAAAATGAAATCAATTCTATTGATTATGTATTGAAGAAGCTTGAACAAGATCATGTTCAATTTAAAATCTCATCTGAAAATGAAAAGCCAGAAGCTTTATTTCTAAATAAAAACCAAAATAAGATTTGCAATTATTGCAAAGGAAGGAATCATGTTGAAGCATATTGTTGGAAAACATATCCAGAAAAACGTCCCCAGACATATTTTGCCAACATGAACAGTGATAAATTTTCAGAATCAGAAGTTGAGGAAGTCACTGCTCTTTAGAACAGAAACAGTAAAGATTTAAAGTTTCTTCCCCCTACAGGATTAAGGGGGGGTGTTGAGATTGTAACCCCTGTTGAGGGAATAATACTTTCTATAACAAATTGATCTTATTTCCAATTGAAGGATAAGATAATTTGGACCATGTTAGAAAAAAGAATCATCTAAATATGATGACTAATGATGAAGTTATCAAAGATCCAATACTTGTCAAATAAAAGACAAGTATGTTACAAGAATATCAACATAGCCCAGTAACCGGGTACATCATACTAATAAAGAAAAGAAGAGATAGTGTGAAATGTATAAATAAAACAATTAAAAGAAACACTTATGTATTTAATCCTGAAATGTCCTATGCAGATAAGAATAGCAAGGACTATCAGAGTAAATGAACATTTCATGTTCATCGCACTCCATGGTAAAACAAAGAAACCAAGGAAAAAAGCATTTCTCAATTATTTCCCTCTCAGCTTGTATATAGTCATAACGGTGAGGGAGATCTTGTCTATAAAAGACCCCCTCTACCCAGTTGTATTTCCATTCATTGATAAAAAATTCATTCACACATCATCGAAACTCATCCATTTATTGAATCAATCAAAATACAATTAAACTTATCTACCGACTGTCATTGCTATCACCGATAGAAATACCCACTTTGATAAATGATTCGCCATCTTTTGATTTCCAGTGGGTGATCTACAAGGGAGAAAGAAAATCATGTAAGAGATTTGATACATGAAGTTCAATATGTCTTGTTGAACTAAGGCTTGATAAAGGTCATTCAAGGGAGAGAAAGGGGAGGGGTGCTAAATTTGTACCTTTGGGAAGAGTGACTTAGGCATTATTGAATCAATCCAAAAAGAAGTCAAGGCTCCCAATAAAGTCAATTCTGGTTTGTTTTTTGGTTCAAAAAGCACTGATCAATCCGATTCCATCACCAATAATGAATTGATTTGGATCAAACTCCTTACTGTTTGTTTTAGAACTGTAGGAAAAAGGACTAGCTCTCAATACGCTCATGAGGAGTGGTTTTTTAACAAAAGCATAATCAATTCCGCAAAATAGAGCTGGTAGCTTGGTGGCTCTGATGGAAGGAGGGATGACAATCTGGTCTTCAATCAATGGGGTAGGTTCAAGGGATGAATAGATTGTTAATGGATCCTTATCATGATGATGAAGCTATTGATGAAGGATGTTGAGAAATCATGAAAGTCTAGATCAAACTCTTGTGCCAAATCTTGCCAGTATTCCAAAATATTTGAAGATCCGGCCATGAGTATTTTAACACCATCTTTGAGGAATTGGGCAAGTGACTGGGGTGAAAGATTGAAGGAAAACTTTGAGGAAGTTATACAAAGAATAAAAAACAAAAAAAAGGGGAGATCCAATTGAAAAATCAACACCTCAATTCTCAGGTTGCAGCGGGAGGTCCACTGTTGAATTACCAAGAATGTTTGACAGATAAAGACGGAGAATATTCCAGTCCAGAGGATCTTAAGTTTTGAGGTGATGAAGAAGATTGGAGTTTTGAATTTGGAGAGAGCAATGTAGAAAATTTTGTTTTGAAATGTAAAGAGGAGAGCTGGAAGGATCATTTGATGGATTTGATTAGATGGATGAGTAGGGAAGAGGAGGGAGAGACAAAAGAAGTAGTATTGAAAAAAAGAAAGAGACACTTCCATGCTTTATTCCAAGTTTCACCAAAATCCTCCTGCTTGGATGAACGCATCCAAACACTAACATTTTTGTGCAACTTCCATGCTTTAATCCACATTGCACCAAAAGTCTCCTGCTTGGATGCATGCATCCAAGAACTAACATTTTTGTGCAAATTCCATGCTTTAATCCATGTTGCACCAAATTCCTCCTGCTCAGATGCATGCATCTAAACACTAACATTTTTGTGCAACTTCCATGCTTTAATCCACATTGCACCAAAATTCTCCTGCTTGGATGCATGCATCTGAAAACTAACATTTTTTTGCAACTTCCATGCTTTAATCCATGTTGCACCAAAATCCTCCTGCTTCAATGCATGCATCCAAAGACTAACATTTTTGTGCAACATCCATGCTTTAATCCATGTTGCACCAAAATCCTCCTTCTTGGATGCATGCATCCAAACACTAACATTTTTTTTCAACTTCCATGCTTTAATACACATTGCACCAAAATCCTCCTGTTTGAATGCATGCATCCAAACACTAACATTTTTGAGAAACTTCCATGCTTTGATCCAAGTGGCACCAAAATCCTGCTGTTTGGATGCATGCATCCAAACACTAAAATTTTTGTGTAACTTCCATTCTTTGATTCAGGTTGCACCAAAATCCTCCTGTTTGGGTGCATGCATCTGAACACTAAAGTTTTTGCGCAAATTTCATTCTTTGATCCAGGTTGCACCAAAATCCTCCTTTTCAGATGCATTCATCTGAAAACCAACATTTTTGGGCAACTTCTGTGCTTTAATCCAAGTGGCACCAAAATCCTCCTGTTTGGATGCATTCATCCAAACACAAACATTTTTGTGCAATTTCCATGCTTTAGGCCTAATTTCCTGTGTTTTTACAAAAATCCTTGAATCCTAATTTCTTGTAGTTGTACAAAAATTCTTTGCCCTTGATTTCCCATATTTTTTGAAACATGCTGATTTTTGGATGCATGATTCCAAAAACTAACATATCTTTGTAACTCTCATGATTTTATCCCAATTTCTAGTAGTTGTACAGATCACTTGATTGAGGTTGGGAAAGAGTGTGGGAAATTCAAAAATGGGTGAGGAGTATTGAAATGCATTTTTTTTTTTTGATGATGTGGAAGTGTAAGGAGTCTTCAAAAGCATGTGGGGAGTGTTGAAATACCCTTTGGGTGGGATGGTAGCAGGGTCAGGTTTGTTCAAAATGAGTGAGATGTGTTGAAATCAACTCTGGTCCAAGTTTAGCAGGGGAGGAGTGTTCAAGATGGGTGGGGAGTGTAGAAATCCAATCTGGTAAGAGCTTACAAGGGTAATTTGTGTTCAAAATTGGGTGAGTTGTTTTTAAATCTAATTTTGTAAGAGTGTACCAGGGTGAGGTTTGTTGAAATCCACTCCCGTGAGAGTGTGCAGGGTGAGGTGTGTTCTAAATTGGGCAAGCAGTGTTGGAATCCACTCTGTTGAGAGTGTAGCAGGGTGAGGAGTATTTAAAATTGGGTAACAATTCTTTGAATTCACTTTGGTGAGGAGTGTTAAAACTTGGGTAATGCTTGTTCAAATTCACTTTGGTGAGGTTTTTCAGGGTGAGTAGCTTAAACTTCCACTTGGGTGAAGGTGTGGCCGGTTTAGGTGTGTTCCAAATCAAGTGAGGAATTTTCAAAATTGGTGAGGTTTGTTCAAGCTTCAGTGTGGTTTTCAAAACTTTGAGTGAGGTGTGGTTTAAGTGGTTTACACATACCAGTTTTGTTTAATTTAACTTTGGTGCTGGAGCCCAAGTCACCTGGACCACACTTGGTTTCTGTAAGCCCAAATTTTCATGCCTGCCTTACTATATGGGAGTGCACATCACTGCACTGGCAATGGTGAAACTACAACCACATAAGAGTGTAGTCCCTCCTCGGCCCACCCTCTCATTTGGATGAAATACACACTATGATTAGTCTGTAAAGTGCCTTCACTCTTTTTACAAGAAAAAAGTTTCTTGTATAAAATAAATGTTGCTTTGTAAGTCCAAAGTATTGACCAACAAAGATTTTTGGGTAGTTTCTCTGGTCAATATTAGTTGGCCTTTGCATTCTGGAGACAATGGTTCACTCAGGCAAATGAGTCCATTCAGGAAACCGTGCAATGTGTGGACTTTTGTTGATGATTGTGTTTGTTTTTTTGGGCTGTGGCCACATCATTCCAAATGGGAATTCCTTCCTGCATCTGATTTGTAGTCAAACAGGCTTAAATTAACAATTCATGCAGGCAGTAAATTTCATAAATATTTTCCAGGGGGGCAGTTTGAGTTCTACAAATGGTCATTTAAAGCTTTTACTGAAAATCCAAGCATCCAAGCATGTAGCCTTTGAATATATGTTCAAATTGGAGTGGTTTTAGTGAGAGAAATAGAAGAGGTTTTTTTTAGATTATGAGTAAAGAGAATCTTTTGAACAAATACAACCCCACCAGGATGATAAAGATTTGAGAACAGAAATCCAAATAACTAAAAAATGTGGATCAAAGAATGCATGCAAAATAAAGGCAGCTAAGACAGCTCCCCAGGTGAGTATTGAGAAAGCATACAATGAACCCTGAAAGGAGAAAGCTACTTAAAGTAGATGATTTTTGTGGGTTAAACACATTAGCACCTTTCATGTAGAAAATTGATTGATATGAATTAAATGGAACACCAAACCACATCTGGGATGGGAGAATGAGGAAGAATAGAATTTATCTTAGAAATGAAAATTTATTGCCACATACCCTGAATGTTATTGAGGATTTTGTTGAAATGGTAGTTGGTGCTCTAAACTGCATTGTATCTTTCTTTTGCTGCTGGAAGTCTGAGCCTGGCTGTCTTGTTTTATCCTAGTATGATTCTTCTCCCCATTACTGGTAGTGAGTGCCAACTTGGGTCTGTGTCAATCCTCCATGTGATACATTTAAGGAGATATCTATTTGAATTCTGCACTTTCCAGCAGAGATTTCCATTTTGTTCACATTAAATAAATTTCTGAGAAACCAAATCTCTTTTGGTAAAACTCCATCCATATAACATTTTAGAATATTTAAGTGAACTGTGAGTTGGTCTGAAATGGTTCCCTTGTGAAATTAACTGAGGGGAATCTGGGAATTCAAAAACACTCCTGGATCATTCAAACTCCTTGGGCTGGTAGAGAACAGGACAAGGGAAGAAAGTCTATGCTGTTCATGCACTTAATTAAGGGTTTTTTACCAGGTCAAAAACCCATGTTTACAGCCCTGATATGGGTTAGCTAACTCTAAGGATTAGCTTGAAGAGGGAAACCTTGGACCGTGTGTGCTAGTGTTTTTATGCACTAAAAAAAGTGGGGCTTATGCCCCAGTTGTGTCACTGAAAAAAAGAAACTGTGAGTTGATTGGAAGTGGTTCCCTTGTGAACCTATAGTGACACCTGAGGACACTTTTGTAAAATCATTGTTGCATTTATTTTGAGAGAAATTCAAGGCAGTGTAACACCCATCTCAAACAGAAAATTATTTGTGATTTTGCTATAACCCACTTTTTTTTCTGTTGATTTATATATTTTTTTGTTAGGATAAATTTAGTGGGATTTTGCTATAACCCACTTTTTTTCTGTGATTTATGTTTTTTTAGGATAAATTTAGCACTAATTTGATTTGCCACAGGGAGGGGGTGATGTTTTCATGTATTAATACTCACATTTGTTATATAAACTCTTAATGGCCTTCAATCTTGGCCTGGAAAAAAATTCCAACTGCTTGTAGGGGACGTGGAGCTTTGTGAAAGTATAATTTTCAATCTGTGAAAAGCAAGAATGGCAAAACTGAAAACAACTGATAATCATTTCAATTTTTTCAAAAAACAAACTTTCCGTACAAATCAATTTCAGTGGAAAAAATCAACATGTTTCACAAAATCAATTTTTTCCATAAATAGTTCTTGTTTTATCTTGGTGGAAATTCCAGAATTCAAAGTTCATTATTTTGGAAATATGGGTGACTTTTGATTTTCAAAAAGGTGGAATCAAGGTGATTCTCAGTTTCATCTGCAGTGAAATTTTCTGGAATTTCATTTTCCGTAAAGGTGAAACCCACAAGAAATATTGTGTACAGCATTGTGAAAAATTGAATCTATCATTGTGATTTCATGGTGAAAATCTTGATTCTTATTGGGGACAACAGTGGCCACAAAAGTGAATTCATGTCACTGG
Organism: Puccinia polysora; assembly: GCA_025617555.3. Classification (NCBI taxonomy): domain Eukaryota; kingdom Fungi; phylum Basidiomycota; class Pucciniomycetes; order Pucciniales; family Pucciniaceae; genus Puccinia; species Puccinia polysora. The sequence continues at coordinate 40,763,319 of CM062631.1, read as the reverse complement.
TCAGCCAGAGACCCCAATTTGGCCCTGGCAGCATGTTCCTCCCTGTAATTTGGGTGTTACTGAAAGAAATAACCCTTGTCTAACTGGAGGTTAAGAAAACCATATCTCCAAAATAAAAAATTGCAACTATTTTCCAAACAAAATCAAATTAAGTTTTAATTCTGATACCATGCACATGCATCCCATTTTTAAAAAAGGAAATCAGCTTCAAATTTAAAGACAATTGAATTAAACCTATTTACAAGGCAAATGATAAAAAATAAAGCATAATTATGAAAACTAATCATTTTGGTTGGGCCCATAACAGGGCCTTGAATTTCTTCTATCATGTCAAAACAAATTGACTGGTTTTTGAATTTATCCTGTTCTTTGGATTTACTGACCAGTACTCAAGTTTAGCATTGAAAAGACCAGATGGGGGAATCAATGGATTACTTTAATTCAGACTGGAAGATCATTTTGAAATTTTCTATTCAATTTATTCATGGAACCTATCATTTATCAAGATATCTTCCAGCTGCAAAAATTCATATCTTGATTTTAACTTTCTCACTTATGAAAAATTTCACAAATCTTAAAAAATGTTTACAGGAATAATCCAACAGAAAGAAAAAAAATGGACTCTCAACCAGTGGAATGCTTTTTGAATGCTTTTACAACCTCCATCAACTTGGAGTTTCATCCTGAGCTTATTTTATCTTTTCCCATTTTTTTATATCTTGTTTTTTTTCATTTTTCTTTAAAACAATGAATAAAATCATTGATTGATCTCTTTAAATCCAGGTTTGTATGTCAAAAGGCTTTCCATAAGATAAAATATTTATAGCAGGGGAAAAGCTTGAATCAAAACAACCAAAAAGACTTTTGGATTAAAATTTCATCCCAAAGCCAAAAATTCAATTTAATTGGAGTTGTTGTTGGACAGGAAAAATCTTAGTTATGATTGATGCTGATCAAAAATGGGGGGATCTTTAGAACTTCATATTTTTAATCACTTGCCTCAACCAGATCAAGGACAAATTTCAACATTAAAAAATTAAACACCAATTCAATGTTAAGTCTTCAAAACAACTTGAATTCATTCAGCATACCACCACCCAAAAAAAATTCAGAATGGGGATTTTTCAATAGTAATTTTTTGGGATATTTTTTTGGTTTTAGGTCTTCCAGTCTTTTGGAATAATCTTGATTGAAACAGAGTATGATTTATTTGCATAAAGAACTTTAAACCTTATTTTGAGGAAGGTCTTGCAGAAATGCACAAGGACAGTGTGTATATGCATGAAATTTTCTTTTTCAAATTTTAAATGCATATAGCTTTCCAAAGACTGTTGTGAACCTTTCTGGAATTAACTCATATTGGGAATCTTTTGAAAATTCAATTAAATACAAAATCTCATATTTTCAACATGGATAACTCCATAACCTCTGGGCTTTAAGCATATCTTGAAGAGGCTGAAACTCAATTTCCATCATTTCAAATACCTTGAATCTGTGTTCCCCCTTTTCCAAGATCAAAGCTGCAATTTGTTTGTCTGAATTATCTCTACCTGTAAAAATGTTAAGAGAAATTTCAAGGAAATTTATAGTTGCATGCTAAACAAACCAAAGTCCACTCATAAGAAATTCTATACTATCCACCAGCTGTATTTAAATTGACCAAGGTTTTTTTGAGGGTTTCAGCCATAAAATTTGAATAATTGAATGTTTAAAAATGGTATTTGAAAAATTTATAAATACTGTAGTATAAAAACATCCTGTGAAATATATTTCAAAATTTATTCAATACAAAGAAGATTCTGTGGAGTTAATAAAAAAATCTAACATCAGATTACACTCCATCATGAGAATAAATCCCAAAATGAAAGCTGCAGGGAGATCAAGAGGTTAGTTACATAATCTAATTTTTCAAATTCTCCTCATAAATTGATTTTCTACAATGGTATCACAAAACTGGAATATCAGCAGGGTGGATAAAAATTGGACAGTAATTAAATATTGGTTTCAATTTTGCTGAATCACTGATTATTTTTATCCACTTATGTTTTTGGGTTTTTGAAGCTAATAATTCAGCCTTGCATAATAAGCCAACAAGAGTAACCAATAAAAAAATTATTTTGTTTATTTGAAAAAAGTTTGCTTCTTTAAGAATTCCAGCTACAATAATGCTTCTATTTTTTAGTTAAATCATGACTTTCCCTGATAAATTGGTCATAAATTTGATGTTGAAAGTCCTGAACATGATGGAAAATCAGAAAAAAGAGCAATTTTGTGATTCACTATCAACCAAAAATATGGGTAGAAAGGCCCTGAAAAATTTGTAAAAGTTGAGGAATATTCTTGTAGTATGAATAAAATTGATAATCAAACTATCAATATTGTTCCTTTTTTGAAATAATATGCTTATCAGATACTATTGGAAAGCTGAAATCCTTCAGTAAATATTCTTGAAATCCTGAGGTTTTTATCAAATTTTTGATGCATATACAGGCCAAACCTTGTGATTATTTTAGGTAAAAGAACAGTTTTGAAAAAAGCATAGGATTTTATCTTTTGAAGTTAATGAGAATCCACATGGAGTGGGTTCTTTCCCAATTTCATGGTTCATATTTTCAGCAGTTGTGTTTGTAAGGTTTTGTGACTTATTCTTTATTGCAGCACAGCTTAGAGATTCTCTGAAAAAGGTGGTAACAATAAAGATAACTGTTGAAAAAGGAAGGATGAGCAATTGAAGGAATGGAAAACAAGACAAAGATACATGGAGATAAAGTTGGAGGATATACCAGGTGACAAGATGACAGTGACTGGGACCTCAGTTAGGACAGGGTGCAAGTACAATCTTGTGCCTTGAGGTGACAAAGGTCAAAGGCAACACTGGTAAGTACGGAGAGGGGAATGAAAAGAACATAGGCTTGCAAATTGGAGGGGTAAGACCGGTTTGGGAGCTTTGGAACCATTTTACCTCCATGCAAATTGACTGTAGCTCCTCCTGAGTTCTGAGGGAGTGATTGGCTGCAAATTCGTGCTTTTCCTGGGCGGCAATGGGAGCAAGATGAGACAACTGAGTGCTATTCACAAGGAGGTGGTCCGGAACAGGATGCTCTGCCTATTGGGCCTATTTCTGGGGGGTGAGTCTGTGATCAAAGCTTTAGGGGGGCTTGACCACAGGGGCGCCAGGGGTTAACAGACGTGGGCATCCTAGTTTGTGTGGGCAAATTACCTGCCTGTGTGCCACTGTTCCTAGGTGACAGGGAGGTTGAAGTCTTTGGCTAACACTCCTCCTGACTTCAGCCTCAACCATACCTAGCTGTTTGCGGGCAGTTGAGACTTTCTTGTGTCCAAGGGGCTTGGTTAAGATATCTGCTATCATGTCAGAGGAGGCCACTGTAAAATTGAGAGAAGGGACTTGGAGACAAGGTCTCAGAGATATTGATATTGGACCTCTATGTGCTTCAATTTAGCGTTGAGTTGAGCCTCTTTGCTGATAAAGTTTGCTCCAGAGTTGTTGATCATGATGACAGGGGTAGGGATTGTGACTGCAAGGTCTCCAATTAGTGATGCCATCCATCTCAGTTGTTTTGCACAGTGGTTCATGGCTATGAACTCTGACTTGTTTGTTGACTGAGCCACTAATGATTGTTTTTTGAACATCCAGTGTACCGGATTACCGTATAGAGTGACAACAAACTCTGAAGTTGACTTCCTCATGTCTTTACTGTTTGCGTAGTCTGCATCAGCCCAGCCCCTCAGGTGTTTTTGAGTGTCAGTGGTTTTTCTATACATGATCCCAACCCTGGTTGTGCCTTGAAGATATCAAAGGAGGTGCTTTATCAAGTTCCAGTGTTTGGTTGTTGGTTTGGTGTTTTAATGGGACAGGAAATTGACAGTTTGAAGTATGTTGGGTCTATTTTTCAGCACCAGATGATTCAACATGCCAATAGCCTTTTCCATGTTCTTGGTGTCTATTGGATTGGCGGGTTTGGTGGCCTGCTTGAAAAGGTTAACCAGAGCTGGACCTTTGACTGTATTTGCGGTGGACATGGACAGATTTTTGAGGACCTTCTTGCAGTAGTCCCACTGATGTACTAGTATGGCACCATCCTCCTTCCAGTCAAGGTGTAGCCCGGGTGTTGTACTGGCTTTTCCATAAACTTAATTTGATAGGTAGAGCGCAGTCTGTCCAGGAACTCAGTGACCTCTTTCCAAGATTTCCCAACAATCAAAATGCTTTCCATGTGGATGTGAAGCATGAGCAACCTATACTGATTGAGAAAAATAGATTTGTTGGCCCAAGAGGGGCTCATGCCTAGCTTGTTCAGAGTATTGGTCAGGTGCTTTTTCCAGAATTGTGGTGCCTGTTTGGTTCCGCAGAGAGATTTGTTGGGCCTCCACACCCAGTCTTCCTTCCCAAGGACCTCAAAGCCAGAGACCTGTGAGATGTGAATGGTAGCGTTGATGTGGCCATAAAGGAAAGCGGTTTCAATGTCAAACTGAAAGACCAACCAGTTTTTTTGGACAGCTAGGGACAGAAGAACTTTCATGGAATTGTTGCGCCCAAAGCTTAAGTAGGTGTTGTAGTAGTGTTTATCCTTCTCTTGATGGTTCCCAAAGCATACCCACCTGGACTTCCATTGGGTTACTTTTCCAAGCTTGTCCTTTTTTCTGACTAGGAGCCACATTTGGCAAATGACCTTATTTTCCTTTGGGGGTGGCACTAGGATTCCCATGTTCTTGGACAGGAATTACGAGTTCTCCTGGGCCATAGAAGCCAGCCATTTTGGTTGTTCCTCTGGATGTCTTAGAGCCACATGTACCAGTACCACCTCTGCAAGGTCAATTGAATCCTCATTTTGGTCCCCAGAAGGCGGTTTGTCCCAAGGGTTACATTGTTGATACAAGGAGCTGAGAATTGCTGAGGGATCAATATCTGGCAAGATTTTTTGTGGGGCTTTGTGGTAGTGAGGCACGTATGCCTAGCCCTTGGGTGCTGGTGGAGCGGCCACCAAGGGTTTATTAGCATTGTTTGCATCTGGTATGGTCACAGAGGCTTTGGTAGAGTGATAGGGGTTGGGGGCAGGCAGACTGGTTGGCCAGGGTAGCAGTGTGAGCAACCGCCTGCGCTGTGGGTTGGATTGGGAATCCAAGGAAATGTTGTTTCGACGGGCCAGAGGACTGGGGAAGGTCACAGTGGTCACAATATGCGGGAGAGTGGAGGAGGGTTTTTGCAGGGCATCAGGAGAGTTGTACTTGAAACTTATGGGAGATGGGGAGAAATCCCTTCTGATAATAGTTTGTCCCTTGAACAGTTCCAGGAACCTGGCTGAATTGGATTGTGGCTCATAGCCCAAAAACAGTAGCTGACGGGCCAGGGGGGAAACCTTGCAGGATATTTTCCTTTTGCTGACGGTAGTTTTTAGCGCATGTTTTGTATGTTGCGTGTTGGTTCCATTGTACTGTTCTTTTCCATGAGTTGGCCAACGGGGGAATTCCAGTCAAGAGACTTACTGGGAAGATGATTGATGATCATAGAGCAGTATTTGGCAGCCTGGTCCCAGTCGTTGATGGGTAGATTTGACTGAGCCAGCATACAGCAAATTTTGGTTAATAGTGTCTGATTGAATTGTTCATCTAGACCGTTTTTTTGGGGAGAGCCGGCAGGTCCTCTCTCCACTGTCACAACTTTACAATGGAGCTCAGTGAGGAAGTACGTCAAGTTGAACTCACCCCCTTGGTCCAAGTGGAAGACTGCTGGAAATTGAACAAATTGATTCTTGATCTTGTTAAGGTACGAAAGTATATTGGCCTTGGACTTGGCCTTGGAGAGCTGAAGATAAATCTGATTGAACCTGCTGTAGTTGTCTATGAGCATCAAGACATATTGATACCCGTGTTTAGATGAGGGATTGATCAGCAATAAATCCAAGTGTATAGAGTGAAAGGGGGCTTGGGCTCAAGGGAGAGGGTTTGAGTGTGGTGATTTCTTCAGTTTTCAAGACTGAAAAACTGCGCAGTTCTTGGCAAGGTGAGTCAATGAGGTGGGGTGGATGCCATTTAGTTCAAGGAACTTGCAAAGTTAGTGATCAGAAGGGTGACCAAGGGTTAGGTGCCAGTCCAATACTCTGGGGTTTTCAACAATTGAGTCACTCGATAAGGTGATTGGGCAAGAGTGCCTGATTTCCAGGTTGCCAACACGGCAAAACTGGAAGATGATGGAGTTGGATGACTTGACGAGGAAACTTTGGTGTTTGTGAGTTATTTTCAAGCCATGATCTTTGAGTTGAGATGCAGATACCAGCTTCCTTGGGCCCCTGCGTGCATAGTACACTGGTTGAATGGAGACAGGCCCAAGTTGTAATTTACCTACGTGGAAAAACTTGATATGACCACCATAAGTGTTCATGGATTCATCACAGGACCAAGGCTCTGACAGGAGACTGAAGTTGCAGACCATGGACTTAGTTGCTCCGGAGTTGTAGATGAGTTTGGTTGGCAGGATGGTGAGTGGGGATGTAATTCTGTAGGTGGCGTCTGGCTCAAAAAAAAAACCAGAGTCTTCAAGCTTGTCTGGTTTGTCCAGCTGGTCAACGATATAGGGTTTGTTGCTGGTGGCACTTTCCTCATCAACCATGTTTTTCAAGTTGGAGGTAAAAATCTGATTGATTTTTCTCATCATTCTGTTTAGTTGCCATTTGAGTTGAGCCAGGTTGGGGGTCCTTTGCATTGTTACCTTTCTCACTGAACGTCTGCCGGGCTGTGGTTGAGGCCTTGTGGGGACCACAGGCCTAGGGTTTCTTTGGGAGGAATTGGCGGATGTGGTGGTCTGAGGAGTAGGGCTGAGGGAGTTTTTGGGAGGTCTAGGGTTGCTTGCCTGTCTAGGCTGACCACTTTGAGTGCAAGGAGGTTGGCGGTTGTTTTTGTTAGTTGTGAGTTAGACTTGTTCAGTATTTTTGCTTTCTTGACAAGTGTCTTCAGCTATTAGTCAATCATATACCCAATCAAAGCAAAAGGGGTGTATATTGTGGCACAACTGTATTAGTGAATTGAGCAAAGGATCAAGTTGGGAGCTCTTCAGGAACCATATAGCCGCCAGCAATGACAATAATGCTATGCATTCTTCAGGTTCATCAGTCTCTTGAGCTTCCAGAGTTTCAAAGTCAAACTTCCTGTCCTGATTTTCTGGAGTCAGGAATTTTGATTTCAACCCCACTAGTGCCATAGGTGGACGCCATATGTTGATGTTGCAAGTTGGTAAGTTGAGTTCTATTTGTTTCTGTTCCGCTAGATGTGCCAAGAATAGTCTCTTGCTACCATGTAATGTTTTGTGACTTATTCTTTATTGCAGAACAGCTTGGAGATTCTCTGAAAAAGGAGGTAACAATAAAGATAACTGTTGAAAAAGGAAGGATGAGCAAGTGAAGGAAGGGAAAAAAAGACAAAGAGACATGGAGATAAAGTTGGAGGATATGCCAGGTGACAAGACAACAGTGACTGGGACCTCAGTTAGGAGAGGGTTCAAGTACAATCTTGTGCCTTGAGGTGACAAAGGTGAAAGGCAACACTGGTAAGTACGGAGAGGGGAATGACAAGAACATAGGCTTGTGAATTTGAGGGGTAAGACCGGTTGGGGAGCTTGGGAACCACTTTACCTCCATGCAAATTGACTGTAGCTCCTCCTGAGTTCTGAGGGAGTGATTGGCTGGCAAGTTGGGCTTGTCCTGGGCGGCAACGTGAGCAAGATGAGACAACTGAGTGCTATCCACAAGGAGGTGGTCCAGAGCAGGATGCTCTTCCTATTTTGACCATTCCTGGGGGATGAGTCTGTGATCAACACTTTAGGGGGGCGCCGGGGGTTAACAGATGTGGGCATCCCAGTTTGTGCAGGGGCAATTACCTGACTGTGCGCAACTGTACCTAGGTGACGGGGAGGTTGAAGTCTTTGGCCAACAGTGTTCTCCTAAGATTGATTGATTGATTTAAATTTGAATGTTTTTGGGGAAATTCTTGAAAGTTTATAATGAATTTCCAAGAATGAAAAAATTCAAAAACAATTGGTATACTCTATATCAAACTGATTTTTTGGTCATACCTCACTAAATCATATTAGCAATTTTAAAGAAACATTGAGTTAAAATTAAACCACCCCTCAAGAATGAATAGTATTTGATTGCACATTGGCTAGATAATATTTAAACAGGAGTTGTGGTGTGGGTATTTGGGATTGATTTTGATAGATTTCCTGAATTAGGGTAGAGTTACAACCCATTTTTTATCAAGTTGAAATGTTTTTACAGAGTGGCGTATGCTAGCATGTTCCTCCATTTTTCCTTTGTTGTGATAACTCCTCAATCACTCCAAGATGAAAATTTGGAATAAATCTCACAATATATCTAAAATCCTGGAAGAAAAGTTTCATCATAATCAATGAATTTTTAGTTGGATTTTTGATCAATTTTTGAAAGAAGAAAAAGATTCTGAGAATTTGATTTATCACTATAGATTCATGGTACAGGATGCAACCATGCTGATTATATCCAAGACAAAAAATTCTCCTCCAATTTAGAAAAGATCAAAGACCAAATTTTCATGTTCAATTACAGGTAGCCCAATGATGGCTTCTGTGTTCTAATCAATGGATAGATGCAAACTTTTTGGATATCAAGATGTGTAAGATTTTTTGAATGAAAAAATCTAGTATTGTGAAGAATACATTAGCAAAAAAATCTAAGAGGACAATTTAATTTGTATTTTAAGGATGGAAAAGAAAAAATCTCAAACCTAAATTGTAAATTTTTGCACATTTTTGAATATTGACTTGTAGAAATTTAGAGAATGTGGAGTCTCCTTTGCAAGTATCAAGAAAACTACCACCTTTATTTTTTGACTTAGCAGCTTTTTTCTCTAGTTTCTTAGCACAGATATTAAGGTTATGCCTCCCCCCACAGTAAAGACATAAACATTCCTTCTCTCCCCTAGACCTTCTATTGTTTGTAATCAAACCAGCATAATTATTGATGAAACTGGTATTTTTTGTTGGAGCTTTTCCCTTTTAGTTCAATCATGAGTTCAAAGTAGAATTTCATGTTGACTTCTTTGAGTTCTTTGATTTTTCATTTATATATAATTTTTATTTTTTTATTTCAATGGTGCATTCTATGGTTTTTTCAAGCATTTTCAATATATTCATTATAAATTTAAATTAATAAACCAATGAACTCCTGTAAAATTTTTAGTCAATAACCAGCAACAGATTTTTTTTTCATGTCAGCTTTCAAAACTCTTTAAAAATTTAATATTAAAATCTTTTTGTATATTGGATGCAATACTGAAATCAATTTAACTACAGAATATAATTCAAAGGGTCATCATTATCCCTCAGGACCATTTTTAAAGTTTTTATCTGGCTTTTTGAATTTTTTGGGGGTTTTCTGAAATTCTAAAGAGCTGTTTCTTTAAATTGTTAAATTTTTTGATAATGAAAGAGGAGCTATTTTTTTGTAATTGTTAAATTTATTTCTCAAATCACTGTATGTCTCTACCTCCTAACAGGAAAGGTGCATACATAACCTTCTTCTGGTCAGATCTGGATTCATTGTGATTGTTAAAAAAATATGATTTTACTGGATTGAAATTATATTTAATTTTGTGAGGCTGTTCACCCATATATAAATCTGTCTATTTCATTCCATAATTTTTTAAATTCAAAACTCCATTAACTACCCTAAAATCAATTTGGTTGAAAGATTCCACTTAGGTTGATGAAAGTTTTATTTTTTCAACTGTCTTCTCCTGTAAAATTCTACAAGCCTTTGATTGACATTGGTTTGGGGGAATATAATCTATAGGACTAAAGTTAGCTCAAGAGGATCCATAAATGATATTATGGGTGCAATCTGATGAGCTAATGGATTGTTGAGGTCTCCCTGGGGGGTGATTTGAACATTGAATGGTATTGAAGGGTTCCATTTACTGCAAATTGCTTGATCTCCCTACCCAATCAATAATCGTGTGTTAAGGAGCAAGGGAAGTCCCATTCATAAAATTACCTGGAATCAATAATGAATAACTATCTTAAATGAATTGAATATCTTAAGTGTTTTTTTTATTTAAATTAACATTCCCACATACCCAAGAGAGGAAATGGGATCAGGTGGACATGGCCCAAAAGTAGAGACCAATCTTACAAAGAATCCCAAAGTTATAATTATATTATTGTAGTTTGAAGCTGATGCTTCAAAGCAAATTGAAAGTTCAAAAGGTGATGTTGACATAAGGAAACTGAGGCAAGCTGGATGTTTAAACCTTTTTCTCAGAAAAATTCAAGAATAATGAATTTGAAGAACTGAGGAATGAATTTATGCTTTTGAAAATTATCTGCAGCCTAGTGGGAATGACAAGATACAACCTGATTAATGTACACTGTAGTTCAAAGTAAATGATAGCAGAAGGAAATTACATAAATATATAAATGAAATGACATCATCAGGGTTCAAGCTGCAATCTGAGAGTGGATGTGATGAAAAGAGAGAAACTGCAAGGCAATGCAATTCAATGGATGAAGAGAATGGGAATGAGGTACTGGTTGTGATTCAAAGTTTGAGTTGAAACACAGAGGATTGAATCCCCAACATGATTGGTTAATTCAGATGAGTAATATGTAATGCACTCAAGCAAGCAATGTTCCATGTAATTTTTTGAAGGTGACTGGAATTGGATCAATAAACAAAACCAGTTTGAAATTCTGTGCTTTATCTTTGAATCTCTTTCACTTTCATTCATCATCAACCACACAAATTTTGCACTAGTCATATATGAAGTGCAAAATTTGGGTATAGTTTGCAAGTGATGACTGAGGTGGCAGAAATGTTTTGTACCTTGCTTAACACCAAAATTAGTAAGTTAATTTCACTAATTTTTTAGTTTTCTTTTGAGTTTCATGCCTTTAGATCAAAGGTAGATATGGTGTGTAAAGAGCATCTGGGCACCTGTACAAGTTTGACTTTCCAAAAACCCAGAGGGACTTTGGTTGGTGCCCAGGGCACTCAATTGGGTTGGAATTTTGAGGTTTAAAACTTGGTGCCCAACCCAGATCCCCTTGACACCAATCAAAGCTGGTAGCACCAAAATTACCAGGCTCCCTCCCCACAACTTTCAACTGTCAATTTTTTTAAAAAAATATTCATGTATTTTGTGGGTCAATACAACCAGCTTTGATTGGTTCCAATATAAACTTGGTGTGGTGCCAGGCCTATTTGGCCAGGTGTCAAGGTTTCTTTGATTGGTGCCATGCACACTTTACAAAAAGCTTGAATCACCTTAGGTGCCACCCAATTGGGCTTTACACACCATATTGTGAAGAGGATGGCATGTTAAAGTTTCATTCAAACAATAGCCTTCATTTCAAAGCATCACAACCAGTCAAGCCTTGGGAACATATTATTGATTTCAACAGCATGTTCTGGTTATACATATATAACTAAGGTTACTGATTTTCTATTGTTTTTTCAGAATCTGGACCTCACTTTTATTTTCTTTGTCTCACTTTTTTTTTCTCCATTTTGTTCTTGTCCTGAATGAAACCCATCTGTGCCCTCAACTTCAAACCTTCTGTCCTACAGTTTTAAAAAAGAAAACATGCCTGGGCCTTTCAAACAAAAAACAAAACTTGCACTTTTCTAAAAAAATATGAAAAATAAATCAATCATAAATTTGAATGACCACACACTTGACTTGAAAAGAACAAATGGTATTAGAGGGAAGCAAAACACTTGAAAGAATCAATTAGTTGGTTGATTGAGTCAAGCTGAGCAAACTTCTTTCTGGTTCAAGAAAACCCCAGACAGGGAGGGAAACCTGAACCAGGCAACTAGTGTTCCAAGGTGCTGTGAGACTGATTCAAACCTTGCTCAAATCCAATCTTTTTTCCCTAAAGGCTTTCCTTTTTTTTTTTGGACTGAGGATCCAGGTCATCCAGACACATCTACAGCTGGAACTCCACTCAGTTCTCTTCAAACTGATTGTCAGGAAATGACAAGATGGCCAAACTCCCCTCCTTAACCAGCAAATGAGGCAATGACAAGGATGATGATCATGGCTGAGCAAGGGCAAGAAGAAATGATTTCAAAAGTCCTGAAATGTCAGTATTGATTGTACATGTAGTACAAGACCTTGAGGAGAGTTTGCTGTTCATATTTGACTTGATTTGCATCTGATTTATCTCCTTTCTCTCAATCAAAAAAAGGCAAAACAAAAGGAAGGAAAAGACAACCAATTCTCTGACAGTTTGATTCCATCCAAGACATCAGGAGATTCACTGTGGAGCACCCTTCAGGATGAGTTCTGTAGGATAACGATTATGAGCAATCAAGCTGGACTATCAAATTGAATTTAACAAGATTTATAAGCAAGCTAAGCTAAATAAGAACAATCTCTAACGTATTTGCTGCATCACATTCAACAACATTCAAAATCTCATCAAACACTAACTTTTCTTTTTTTTCCAAACATACCAAAAACAGAACACCAACACAAACAACTTCCCCATTTGCTCTTTCAAGAAGTCTCCTCGTTTTGCGCATGTATGTATATTAGCTTTCCTGTGTGCATATAATATATACAGAGATGTATAAAGTAACACTGATAACAGTCCAAGATAACGACCCACGGTTGAAAAATATTCTCAGAACGTCAAACGAGTTCCTTTCTCCTTGTTTTATGAAGATTGTACAAAATTTTCTTGATCCTCCCCCGCTTTGAATTTGATTTCAAGAAAATCAAGTGGGTCAATTCATCAGTCGACCCGATCCGAACGGGAAATTAGGGATGGTTGATGACTTACAAAGTTCTTCCAGGGATTTGCCTTTGGTCTCCGGTATGAGAAATGTACTCAGTATACCAGTAAACATGAATGCCGCAAAAATTTGGAAAATACTACGAAAGTCTCTTAGTTATGATCAGACAAGGAGACAGGGGTGAGGGGTAAGGGGAGGGGGCGTTCTTCCAGAAAGGTGGACAGAGGTTCGACTTGAGACTCAACTGGTCGATGAATTGATCCTTTCCGCCAATATCCTTCAGCCTAGCAAACCCCACTTGAGCGACGATGGCTCCCAACTTGCCCGAAGCGGCTGAAATGCCATGTGAGGTTGAGCGATACCGAGTGGGAAAACATTCACCGGGAATGACAAACGTCGTGCTGAGGAGGCAGATGGCGTTAAAATTACTGCATCGATCTGTGGAGGTTTCTCATCCAGTTAATAACTCACGTATTGGGTCCGAAATTCTGAAAGAAATTTGCTAGACAGTAGAGCACGATAAATATCGCGACGGTGTGTTCGAGAAGTTGATGATAAGCTGTACCCTAGAGAGCCAAGACATGTAAGAGACTTCATGAACTCGAATTGCGAGCGGTTAGACCGAGAACGAAATCGGCCAACTAACCATAACGATAAAAAGGACAGTGAGAACCGCAAAGCCCATTAATTGGATAGGCTTCCTACCCCACCAATCGATGAATGCGACTGCAAAGAGGGACAGAGGCGAAAAAGTGAGTAAACGTGGACCTTCACATCAAAAGCGTGGAACGCAACCAACAAGCAACCCAATAGCCAGGGATCAGTCCGGCAACAGAGAGAATGACGTTTCCGGTTGATACATTCATCAGGGATTGATAGATCTGCTCATTCTTGGTTCCGGTACTTGCGGCTCCAAAGCCAATTGCTTTCAAGACGATCGAAGAATTCAAACCTAAGCCCTGTGAGAAAGTGTGGAACCATAAGCCACAGCAGTGAAGAAGACCGTGCAGAGCATAATGGCCCACATAAAATGCAACGTCCAGGGCAAACCAAGACCAAGCACAACCGAATAGAACCTTGAAGTTGGGCCACTGAGAGTAATGGCTCAGAAAGTCCCGACGGGACGCTTTAGGAACCATGGCTTGCGCTTTGTTTTTCTCGTAATCCTGATTGGGCGGGGACAAACTTCTCTGAGCGTCGCGTGGTTGGACGCAGGGTGAGATTATGGAGTCTGACAACTCACATGAGCGTATCCACCAGTAGAGAGGAAAGCGTCGACGTCACCAGCGGCACCCTGAATGTCCCTTTCAATATCCATAGTGTACCGGGGGGTCTCGGGAATGGTGAGTCGAAAGTAGAGTGCTATTGCCCCGGGTACCGCTCCCAATCCAATTAGTAATCTCCAGCAAAAATCAACCGAATAACCGACAACCTCGTCATTTTTGATGGATTCTTCAAACGCTTTCACGACGACAACAGCAACTAAGGCGGCGGTAAGCTGTCCAAAACCTGATAATAGAAGGCGCGTCGATGGGTAAACATGTTTGATTCAGATGTCGGATTATGGAGTTTCTGGTCCAATCTCACCCTGTGAAGCAAACACGGCCGTCATCATACGACCTCTAATCCTAACAGCCGCAAATTCAGATGTGATACAAGCCGACAATGGATAATCGCCTCCGATACCGAGTCCCAAGAAAAAACTGAGAAAATCGTCACCATCATAGCAATTAGTGGGGCTCAATCCAACGCTTGATAATCTTACGAGACGCTAACAAATGGGTTGCGGTAGTTCCTCATGACTCACCGCCACATAATCAAAACTCCTATGAGTGAAACACCAGGGCCGGATCCTGCAACGGCCTGTCCAACAGTTGCGATGATGATGATCATCAACTCTACCTCGCGATAAACCGAGGATGAGTGTAATCAATCGAGATGTCTCAAGTCAATATCATCGGGAATGTTGGCTGGCTTGCACTTTCTTCATCCAAACTGACCAATACCATACATTCGCTTTCGCCCGTAAACATCAGCCAACCAGCCGAACAATAACTGCCCACAGAAGGTTCCAATAGGTGTAGCCACTTTAATCCCCAAATCTTGATTCGACGTCAGGCTTGAACCTCGAGTCAAAATGTATCCCAACATAGTACTCGCGATATTGATGGCGAATCTGTGTAAGCAAAATCAGGCGGGTTAAACTTGTTTTGTTCTCTTGAGCTAACTTGATTCGTCTTATCGATTTGGAGTACGTAAAAACTGTGCTGCACGCGGCATGACGGGGTATCATGGGATTCCTACGAGTGATGTGGGATCATATTGAAAGGCCTTGATTTAGATTATGCTTACATATCATAGGCGTCGGTGAAGAATCCGACGCCAGAGACCAAGACCGCACGAACGTGAAACCAGCCGAACTTGGCTGTGTCGATCTCAGCGAGAGCAGCTCGACGCCGCTCCGTCAAATCATTGACACGAGTGACGGCAGAGGGAAGATCGGAGTTGGGACTTGGACGTTCATCTGAGTCGGTAATCGAACCTTGGACAATCACCTGATCGGTAATCGAACCTTTAGGAAGATGGTCGGCCGAGCCGCTCATGATGGACAGGCGGCAGGAAAGCCTGTCTAGGACGGGTGGAGAACCGGGATAATGGCGGCAATATGAGAGTGGGGAATGGAGTACTAGGGACCGGGTCAAGGTGGGTATAGGATGTGAATGGTTGTGACTCACGGATTGATGAATTAGGTATTTAGGACTGGGGGGACAATGGTGAGTGATGAATGGAGAGAGAGCAACCGGCCGACAACCCGCGGTGTTTTAGCCGTCGGGTGACGATTGGTTGGCGCCTAGTGGCCAAGCTGAAGTAATTGATGGGGACACGGATATTTATTTAATAAGACTGTAAATTCTGTCGAAATACGCTAGATGGTGATGCGCACTGATCCACTTGACCAGTCAAAATATTTCCTGTATGGCGCCAAACGATTCCTGGTCTTTAGAGCTTGGGAACTACATAAGAATGAAAACTAGAACGAAAGACAGTGCCTGCAACAGGCATACGTACAACAGTAAGCAGTGATGCCGTTTTGGGGTCGATTTAAAATAAGAAAGGTATCCCAGGAAGATGTCCCAACCGGAAAGTATGGACGGGCGGTACGTCAGCTGCCGGGTAGAGAGCCGCAGGAGCACCCAAGACGTAAGGAGGTGATGGGGGCCCGCTTTAGAGATAACCGGCAAGGCCCAAGTCGATGATGATGGGAGGTGGAGAGACTGGAGTCCTGTTTGCTAACCAAGAGCGACGACTGGACGAATAGCGTACTGTGTAGATGTGATGTCCTGGTCCTCAACGACCATCAAGCCCCCCAAGGAGTCCTGTTTGGTAACCGAGAGCGGTGACTGGACGAACGTGTTGCCTGCTGCAGCCCCCGATGTCTCCGACTATTGGCTATTATGAATTACCGTTGCATCTCTTGCTCAAGGAGGGATGAGACCAAAGGGCTCTGTTCGATTGATCTCATCCTCAAATTTGAGGAGACGTTTTGGTGAGGGGGAGGCTAAGCTTATAGGTGTCTCACCCGCTGTGTTGTCCCATCTCACCTCGGATGGCGGGGGTGCTAAAGGGCGCATGGTACATACATAGGCCGAGGAAGTTTTCCCCAATTGGCTTCTCACCATATCTGGGACCACCGCCTTGTCAAATACTACATGCACACTTGTGTAAGTACTAGGGTATTGCCCTCAAATTTGAAGACTTTCCGATGGATTTCTTAATTGGAGTGGGATTTTGGTTCAAATGGGGCGCACAGAGTTTTCAAACCTACAAGGTTTCCAATGCACCCAAATTTGCCGTTTCACATCCACCATTAGAAAAATCAAGAAAACCTACTTATTTATATAACTCATTTTAAAAACAATCAAGAAGACTTGATGAAGTATCACACATCGGATGTGTCAGTTGTTGTGATGTACACATCGCACCGAGCGGTTATAGCTCAATGGTTAGAGCATCCCGCATGCAATGGGCAGATGTGGGTTCAACTCCCACTGACTGCGTTACCTTTTCCCCGTCATTTCATCAGTTATCCACAAAGTAACCAGGTTTTCACAAACATAGTACATAGACAGACTCACACCCTCAACAACCACATGTCAGACTGTATCAATCTGCTTCCTTTGTTTGAACTTCCTTCCATCCTGATCCATAATTCTCCAACCTCATCCTCACATCTTACAATTTCTACTTCTACCTACCTCATCATACCATTGCCTCTACCCTTTGAAACAAAATGGCTCCCCAGCAAACCTCACCCCAAAACTCAATACAGAAACCTACTTCAGCCAAGTAAACCTCTCCAAGGAATTCCACACCAACCAATCCTCCTTCTGGGCCAAAAATGGGTTTAATAAACCATTTCAACCTTTCACAGACCTTTCTTTGGCCCCCCAAAAAATGTGAAATTTGATTTTCTGGGTTCACACGCCTGTTCCGCACATTTCATGAATTTTGCCTTCCAAACGTGTGTATGCCACCTCAAGTGTGCTCCTCCTCCCACACACCCATTTTTGGGAATATGGGAGGAAGCACACACCTGAAGAGAATATATGGTCTGTAAAGTGCCTCTGGGTGCCTGTTCAACTTTGATTTGGCATGTGCCCAGCAGGATTTAGATATGCACCCAGAGGGCTTGATTGGTTCAGGCTTGCAGGGGTAAAAATTTGGTGCCTAGCCAAGCTCCCCTTGATGCCAATCAAAGCTGGTTTCATCCAACCAACCAGCTTCCCTCCTCCCACTTTTTGATCCGTCAATTCCATTCAAACTTGATTCATTTGAAATCATAAGTTTTCCTTTTTTTTATATATATGTTTTTCTTATTCTGGTATTCATAATAATTTTTTTTTTTTGTCAAGGGGGGGGGGGTTAGATGGCCAAAGAGCCTACCATTTTCAAGGAAACCACTATTTCCAAGGAACATACCATTGTAAAGGAACCTACCAATGTTGAGGAACCTACCAAAGTTGAGGAACCCACCAATGTTGGGGAACCCACCAATGTCAAGCAACCTACTGATTTCAATCCTGCAATCTTTGAGCTTGAAGCATATCAGGCAGAAGCAAGATTACTTTCCAAAAAAATTGAGGATTTGAATTTCCAAACATTTAAAACTGAGCAGGTGCTCAAAGCCAAAAAAGAAATGATAAAAAACAATTTACTTACCCATAGAGAACAAAAGTACAACACCATGATCAAGCCCCAGGTTCAGGAGCTCATTCAATGAGAAATTGTGGAGAAGGGAATTTCCCAGAAGGAAGCAGTCTAAAAATTCAACATTCTCATTGTCAGATTCCCAAATCCTCAAGGAAGACCCCCTTCAGGTCAAGGTCAAAAAGCAACAAGCAACAAATTTAAATCAAGAGATGGCTGCCAACTTTTGTATGTTCATCAATCATCACTCAACCTAAACACTCCAGGAGATGGCTTACTTCCTCAAGAGAAAGTATGAGGCAGTTTTTACCATCCAGGAAATCAGTAACCTCCTCCAGGATGTTAATATAAGTTGAAATTGGGTGACCAACATGCCTTCCTCTTGGAATCAGCCCAATCTTCTTGAACAAAAGGCCAATTGTGTCAATAACCATGGGACCAAAATTGATCAAATGGTAATTTTTGTTGATGACACTGCCTTTGATCTCCATTCTGGTAGATGTAGTGGGTATGCCCCCTCAGGTGCAAAATTTATTTTTCTTTTCAATTTTTTTAAATTTATCACTTACATTTTTAGCTGTTTCTTTATTACTTTGTTCTAAGGAAAAACTGCTTTCCTCAGATTGGTGCCAAAGATCAAGCAAGTGAAATTTCTTGGTGCAATTTCCAAGGATGGCTTTATTTATCATGAAATCTTAAATAAAAATGGTACCAAGGCTAATGGCATAGGTAGTGAGGACCTTTTTCCTTTTAATTTCATCTCTTTCATATAGAATCACTCAAAATTCCATCATAATCATGGAAAACACCCCAATCCATCATGGGGAGCAATTAGAAGCATTTCAAGCAGATTTCTAAAAATCATTTGAAATTGAATTTTTCCCTCCCTGCTTTAATTTTGTCAATCCAATAAAATATTCCTTCCATTCAATCAATTCTTTTGTCCATTGGAAGGAGCCATAATTGCAATCTGAATTGGTTCATCAAATCAATTCCTGAGTTGAAGAGGCTGTTACACCAGAAAAAAGGTTAATTTTTTTCTCATTTCAAAAATAAAATCAGACACTGTACTGACATGCAATCTAAAACAGTTCCTCTCTTGGAAAATACTTAGGTGTTTTGAAATTTCACCCCCCTTTTTTATTCTAGAAAAAAATAATTGAAATTTGTTTCTTTATGTTCATATGCATGTAAATAAAAAAGAAAAAAAATAAAAAATAATGGAAGAACAAAACAAGAAACATGAAAAATTACCAATCAATCAAATTTTTCATTTATTTGTTTTTGAAATGAAAAAGATAGTTTGCATAGTCAATGCAACTGACTTTGATTGGTGCCAAAAAAAACTTGGAAAGGCACAAGAATAATTTTTCCTGGAACCAAATTGAGCTTGGAAAGGCACCAGACTAGTTTGTCTTGGAGCCAAGTTGACCTTTGCAAGGCACCAAGATGACTTTAACATGCACCAACGTGGCCTTTATTGGTGCCATGCATGTTTTGACATTTTTTTGAATAACTTTGGTTACTTCCAAGACAGGCTTTACAAAACATAAATGTGAATGGTTGGTAAAGCACACCTGGGCACCTTTCCAAGTTTTAAGTGGCATGTGCCAAGCAGAATTTGGTTGGGAACCCAGAATTATTGATTGGTTTGGGATTTAAGGGGTTGAAATTTGGTTCCCAACCCCATTTGTATTGACCTAGATCAAAGCGGGATACACACCCCCAGCCTCTGTGGTTTGATCAATTTTCATTTTCACACAATCACCCCATGTACTATAGGCAATCTTAAATGATTGTGAGTGTAAGAAAGAAACCAAGTGCAAGGGATATATGTGAGGTAGAATGGCTAACTGCAAAGTGCAAAACAATGGTTCAGTGACTCAATAAACAGTGAGAGGGATGAATTTTCCCAATAGAAGGAGACCAAGGCAGAGCCCAATGTGATAAATTCTCTTAGAAAAATGCAAGAACATATGAAATTAACTAACGGAGGAGAAAATCTTCAGGTAGGAGGTGTAGCCTTTATAAGGTAATCCAATGATGACTAGATACAACCTGTTGGACATCCATCTAAAGCTAAGAAGCAATGATGCAATGAATGACAGGAACAGAATGGGAAAATGAACTACATAGTAGTTTCCAAGTTTTTAGCATAGGTGCAAGACAATAGAACATGAGAATAAAGAGGCATAATGGATGAGACATGGGAGGAATGACATGTGAGGATAATGCAAACAAACGGATATAGTTATGCAGGGAAGGGAGCCAGTCCATTTGGAAAACTATAAATTTGATATGGATATCTAGGCATGGTTGCAAGCAAGTGTAATTGTGTGTCCAAGAATGGAAGTCCAAGGGCTGATAATACCCAGGGGCAGAAGCGCAAAGCTCAAATTGATGTCCAACCAGATCAGATTTGACTGAAAATATTTGCAAGTATATACTAAGTTTCCAAGATTGGAAGGTTGCTACGCAAGCCAGAGGTAGTAAGCGGAAGGCACCATTGATTTTGTGCTTTACTTGTATCACGCTTATTGGACTGAGGTAGATGGTACTGAGGAAAATCACATATAAAAATGGTGGAGACAATAACCCTTGACCTTGGAGCATGAATGCTGCCCGGGTATAAACCCAAAAGATCCTGTAAGCGTCTAGATGAATTACCATCAATTACAAAAGTCATTAATTCACTTTATACCCTTACATTGTACTTAATCTCCTGAATAAATTTACATCAATTATGTTGTTATCCTCCTCTTGCCATTGTGAAAACTGTATCCGCCAAAACAAAAGATGTGTTCCAAGCACCGCTGCCCACAGTATTTGATTCAAGTGAAAGCAGTGTTGTCTTTGGAATGTGGATTGCTTGTTTCCTCCAAATAGAAATCCATTGATTGATACTCCTGAAGCATCTAAAAGTGAATTGCAAAGTCAAAGGTCTGCTCTGTGTGTGAATCACCACATTCTTCCAGTACCAGATATTGATTTTCTTGGAGTGCAGAACCATGTGAGTGAGGTTAGAGAAAAACTAAATAAATAAAATGAGACTAATGTAATAAAATTTTCTTTTCTTAGTGTTGCCACAATTCCATGGATACACCACCACCTCCATATTTTGGACCGCTGTGGTGACCAATTTGGTACACCTCATGAAAAGGGGCAAAAATTTAAATTGTTTAGTATCGGGAAGATAAGCATGCAAATTGAATCAGGGATCCCTTAAGTCCTGGTGATCTAGTTTTAGCTTATAATTGATCCTTGGAGACTCAGTGGGGAAAGCTCTTTTCAAAATGTTGGAATGGTACTTATTGAGTGGTTTGTCAAATCAGAGGTGGATCCTATGTTTTGGAAGAACTGGATGGTACTCAGTTGGCCAGAAGGTTCTCTGCTGATCACGTCAAGAGGTTTCATTGTTGTGGGGGCAATTTGGAGTCAAAGTAAGTCCTCCCAATTGTGCACCACCAGAGTCATTTGCTGTGTTTTTGTTGTGAAACTCTACTTTATGCCAAAGATGTGAGCACCTGGGATGCCCTCTTTGTTTTATCTCTGCAATTCCTAGGGATTTTTTGGATGGATTGAGATATTTTTCAACTTTTCAATCACTCTCAAGATCAAGAAATGGACATTCTTCTGTCTCAACTTCTTTTTATTCCTCCTTTTTCTTAATATCTTAAAATTTGAGATGCAGACTAGGGACATTGTGTAAGTTGGGGAGAGATGTGGTGACCAATTTGGTACACCTCATGAAAAGGGAAATTTTTTTTTCTTAGTTTTTTATCTTAACCATCAAAAAAAAAAAATTATGTTGCTATGGGTGCTGCTATGGGTACTATCCTTCTTCTCCGTCTCCCAACTTCTTCTTGTCCTAGTGGTCTAGGAAGGGCCTCTTGGGAGTCCAAATCTCCAGATCACTGGTTGAACTCCTCCTGGTTGGGCTTGGCAACCAAATTTTTTGGGCAAGCGCATGCTGTGGTGTTCTTATATAGCCTTGGATTGGGAACCGTGCCGCAGTTGGCGCGCTCATTGCTGACTACTCAGAAATTTGAGTTGGCGCACTCATTGCAGCCCGCTTGGACATTGGAGTTGGCCTGCTTGTTGCGGCCCGCTTGGAAATTGGAGTCAACGCGCTCAGAAATCAGAGACCCAAGAATGGAGCCGGCCCAACCAGGTTTGTGGCAGATAGTTTGGAGGAAGTGTGTAATGGAAGGAAGGATTGAGGGTGGTTGCGGCATGGGAAAGGCTATATTAGCAAGCCAGGAATGCGCAAGCGTGGGCCAACCTGTGGGGCAGGCAATCATGTGGGGCGTGGGGAAGATATGGACAAAGCGGGGGGCTCCAAGTGGGGTGCAGAGGAGGGCTGTGTCATGAGAAGGAAAAACCAGGTGTGTGTAAGGTTATGCAGGCTGGAGGATGATGGCGGCATGGGAAAGGGTTAGGGTTAGGCTAGGGTTCTGGTTTTTAGAGTTTCTTTTCTATTTGTTGTTGGGCTGTCATTGCACTTGTACTGAGGTTAGGGTTGAGGGTGTGGGTATAAAGTCCGTGCTCTCAACCAGGCTTGGAGGAGAGACATTCATTGATATATACATGGATGGAGGGAAGGATATGGAAAGGATATGGCTAAGGATAAAGAAAGGAAAGGAAAGGAAGGAAATTCATCTCTCTCTATCTCTCTATCTCTCCCTCTCTCCCTCTTGTTCAAGCGGAGAATCCTTATCCATACAGACACTAGGAACATCAATTCCTGAACTTGAAGACAGCTAGGGGAGCACCTCTCTCTTTTACTTTCCACATCTGGGGGTCTTGCCGGGAACTTCTTTTGTTTAAAGTCCCTTGAAGGTACTCAGGATGCTACTAGAAGTCACTTCTTGTTTTTATTCCTCCTCCTGCCATTTCTGCATTGACCCATAGGATTAACCTCACATTTGATTCAACACAGCAGATGTGGAGCAATTCATCTCACAATATGAAGTGATTGCAGACTCCAAAGGCGCATTGGATTGCAGCAAGGAGTGCCATGTTGTCCTGTTCATCGTGGATGCGGAAGAGCTTTGCAACGTGGAAGAGATGGAAGGCTACCAAAACCTTGATTGGCCAAAACTGAAGGGGGAAATTCTGGCAAGATGGGGGAAGCGCAAGCCTTGTTTCTGGTAAGGCAATTTCAAACAATCCATGGTGAAGGCAGGTGCGCGCAGCGGGGTCTGGTTGTGAGCAGAATTGTATTATGTGGCAGCATGTCCTCTGGCCCCACCACCGGCAACCATCCCTTGGGTTAGTGAATTTGCAGAGTTGTCAAGGGACCTCAAGATCTATTTGAGCCAAAAGTTGCAAGAATGGTGTGGTCTGCCACTTTACGTGGCAGAGGGTTTTAAGATCCCTAGGGCCCCTGCGCCGCAGGTGTGCATGTATGGTGACAATAATGGCTATTGCAGGTTGGAACCCAAGAAGTGGACAATGGATTCAAATGAAGGATTGGTTTCCCCAGCGGAGACAGGATACGTTTTGGAAAGCAGTTCTTGGCAGACTTTGATCAGCCCATTGCTATGAAGCAAGCAAGGAAAGGGGAAAGGAAGCGGAACTAATGGCGGAGGAGGGAAGGGGAGCTGCGGGAGATGGGGTCGGAGCGGATATTGCACGCAATATGGGACCCAATGGGCAGCAGGCAAGTCTTGCCAAAAAGAAGAAAGCTGGAAATATTGGGTGCAATTTGGGAACCAATGAACGGTGGATGGGTCTTGCGGAGAGGAGGGGAGTAGTGCCGGAAGGAACAGACCAGGCATTGAAGGATTGCAACCAAAGTCAGACCCCTTTGATGGTAGGAAGAATGCATGCAGAATGGAAGGACATGGAGTGTAGATAGTGCGGGATGGATGGGCCAACAGCGGCCCGTTACCATCACAGCTAGCGGAGATTGTGGCATTGGTGAAACAGAAAAGCATGGAGGGGCTTCAGGTGTGGAATGGAAAGGGATTGGGCGTCAACAGTATGGCTGGGGAAAAGGAGGTTGGTGTTGCCAGGGCTTTGACAACAGAAGGGGCGCCTGGAAGGAAGTTTGGGACAACAGACAGTGGACATGACCAGCGTGGGATTGGATGAGGCCGTGAAAATCTCTCCCAATGAAGCGGAAGGTTGCAAACCAATGGGGACAGCGGCTAGGTGTGGTGGGGACAAATGGGAGGGATAGTTTTGCAGGAACATGGGCGTGGCGCAATGCCAG
The DNA here is from genome assembly GCA_025617555.3 of Puccinia polysora. NCBI lineage: Eukaryota > Fungi > Basidiomycota > Pucciniomycetes > Pucciniales > Pucciniaceae > Puccinia > Puccinia polysora. The sequence goes on along the minus strand of CM062631.1, from coordinate 40,739,106 downwards.
GTCTTTATACAAAAGGACAAGCAAAAAATGGCAGAATGCAAGGTGGGACAAGGAGAAGAGCACTGCAAAAAAATTTTTTTTCTTCTCTTTCTTTCTCTGGTCTGGGTCTGCTTCTCTTTATTATCTCTTTTCTTCTCTATGGACGGGTGTAATGGATACGGGTGGGTATGTTTGAGTTAACAGTGGGAATATCTCTGGGGACAGAACTCAAGTTGGGGGGAGATGTGGTGTTGTTATATAGCCTTGGATCAGGAACTGTGCTGCAGTTGGTGCGTTAATTGCGGCCTGCTTGGACATTGGAGTCTGCGCGCTCATTGCGGCCCGCTGTGAGAAGTAAGAGAGAACTACTCCCCCAGTTTTCCTTAAGTTTGGAAGCAATGGTCTCAGCGTCTGTAAGGTTAAGGATGCTCCTTTAATTTTAAAAAATAAAGAGAGAGAGAGAGAGAGAGAGTAAAAAAAAAAAGATGATGAATTCCTTCCCTTCCTTTTCCTTTCCTGCCCTCAATCAAATCATATCATGATATTATAAGAGCTGGGGTTGAGAGCCCGGACTTTATGCCCACACTCTCAAACCTAACCTAAATACAAGCACAATGACAGCCCAAAAACAAATGTAAAAGAAATCCTAGGCCCAGAAGCCTAGCCTAACCCTAATCCATTCCCTGCCCGCTTACCGTTACTTACAACCAGTTTGTCCTTCTCATGACGCGGCCCTCCACCGCGCCCTACTTGGTGACCCCCGCTTGTCTGTATCTGCCAGCGCACCGCGTGATTTCCTGCCCTGCAGGTTGGCCTGCGCTTGCCCGCGCCTGGCCCACACCTATAGCCCCAATTGCCCCGCCCTACCTCCCCAAACTAGCTTCCCTCAAACCTGTTCAGGCCAGCTCTATTCTTGGGTCCATAATTTCCAAGCAGGCTGCGTCCCGCTACATCCAATCAAGCCCAACCCATGCCCGCCATGCCAAGCCCCAAGGTGCCTACTGCTGAGCCCGCTACAGCTGCTGCTGAGCCCACAGTGGCCACTGCTGAGCTTGACCTACCAAATGCTGAGCGCGCCAACCGCGTTGCAGTTCCCAATCCCAGGCTATATAACAACACCACATCCCCCCAACTTGATTTCTGTCCCCAGAGGTCTTCCAATCGCTACCTCAACCATTCCAGCACCCACTACCCCAGTCACTCCCCTCCCCCACCTTGCCCCATGTCATCATGGTTCCGCCGTGCACCTTCTGTGCCAGGAACGGGTTGTCCTGTAACCTCCTCTCTGGCCGTGGCGCGTGCTTTTCCTTCCACGCCTTCCATCAATGTTTCTTGCTTGGCAACACCATGCCACACCCTTGTCCTGGACATAACTGGGCTTGCCCACGCAAGAGGGCTCACTAAAGCTTGTTTGTAGTCTCTAGCAACCTATCAATCTTGGAGCAATTGTTGACCCCTCATGGCTCCCCTTCATCCCATTGTCCCCATGCCCCGCCTCTGCCAACCTTGGCCAAAAGCCACAACTTGGCCTCCCTGCTTTGCCGTGCCAGACCGCCGTGTAAGGAGGACTTTGCGAATCCCGCGGACTGGCAAGCCGTCCTCCGCTTCTGGGCCAACCAAGTCCGTGTAAATAAAGGCGCAGCCAACAAACAAGTCAAGGAACTCTTTGGACAGCTCCCAGCTCCTCCTATGGCCCCCATCCCAACTCCTTTTCCTCTGCCCCCTCCTCCTCCAGCTGCTGGAACCCTTCCTCCGGCGCCTCCAGCAGCGTCACCATCACCAGAGCCCGCCGGAGGCTCCTCAACTCCTGTGTCCCTGGAATGGGTTGTTAGTTCCTCTTCCCCAGCTCCACCTTGCATGGCCACTCCGGAAATCCCGGAAATCCCTACCAGTCTGGCGCTAAGAGAGGCCCGCTTTGAGGACTTTGTGGCCAATTTGGACAATCTCCTCCAGTGGTTCCTTTCAGCTCCAGGCGCTCATGGAGCCAAATACCAACGCAAACTCTTGGCGGCCTTCCAAGGACTTGTGGATGCGGCATGGTTGGAAATGGTGGAGTTTATGGACTTGATTTAGGCAGATAGCCCCCTCCCCTTTTCCCTTCTTTTCTTTCTTTTTCTTTACCCATGCAATTCTGTACTTTCCAAAGAAATAGACTTTTGGCACGCTATCCTTTGTTGAGTGAGCGGCCTTGGGCCTGAAGTGAGAGTGAGAGTGAGTCAGAAATCCGCGCCCGCGTGTGAGCCCCAAAAGCAACCTTGAGTCTGAGTAAGAGTGAGAAAAACAACTAGCTCTGCGTCTGCACGCAAACCTGAGAGGAAAAGACACATGATCCAGGCCCCATATTGTCAACGCCTTGGGAAAGGAGCACCTGGACCGCCCCAGAAAAACTTCCACCAAGTTCCCTGTACCCTTTATACAAAAGATAAAAAGACAAGCTGACAGTTCACGCGCACAACCATCCAAGAGAGATAGAGATAATAAGGGAAAAAAACATTCTGGGGTGCCAAGTTATTCCAGCTGTGAACCGGCTAGGACACCCCCTTACCAATTCAAGCTTTTCCTGCAGTACCCCAACCATACTTCCACCCCATTACGCCCATATGTAGAAAAATAAACAGATAGAGAGAAACAGAGAAAGATACCCAGAGAACAAAAGGAAAAGTAAAAGAAGAAGGAAAGAAAGAGTTTTTTTTTTGCAGCGCTCCTTGTCCCACTCTACGCTCCACCTTTCTTTTCCTCAGAAGGGCTTGTCCTTGTGTATACAGACCCAGCATTGCGCCGCGCCTGGGTTCCTGCAACCCTCCATTTGTCCCCCCACGCCTAGCTGCTGTCCCAGTGGCTTGCAACCTTCAGCTCTGCTGGGAGAGAGAGACCTGCACAGCCTCATCCAATCCCATGTGGTTTGTGTCCACAGGCCATTTCCCCAAACTTCTTTCCAGGCGCCCCTTCTGTTTCCAAAGCCCTTGCAACCCCAACTTCCTTCTAACCAGCCATACCAATTATTCCCAGTCTCTTCCCATTCCACACCTGAAGCCCCGCCGCGCATGTCCATTGAACTAATGCCAAAATCTCCGCTGGCTGTGATGGCCCACCCATTCCGCATTCCACGCACTCCATGTCCTTCCATTCTGCATGCATCCTCCCCACGGTGAAAGGGGGTCCAAATCCGGTTGCAATCCTCCAACGCCTGGCCTGTTCCTTCCGCCACCGCTCCTATCCTCTGCGCAAGACCCTTCTGCCGTTCATTGGTTCCCAAGCCGCGGGCAATATCCGCTCCCATCCCCTTCTCTTCAAAAATTGCCTTCCACCCATCAATTCCCAAGCCAGGCGCAATATCCGCTTCCCGTTCCCTTGTCCTTGCTTGCTTCATAGAAAGGGGCTGATCCAACTCCTCCAAGACCTGCTTCCCCAACATGTATCATGTCTCCGCTGGGGAAATCAATCCTGCATTTGAATCAATTGTCTGGTTCTCTCAGACCAACCACCAATAGCCGCTATTGTCACCATAAATGCACACCCCGGGCACAGGTGCGCTAGGGAGCTGAAGACCCTTCAAATAGATTCCAAGATCCCTTGCCAACTCTGCAAGTCAACTAACCCAAGGGATGATTGCCAGTGGTGTGGCCAGAGCACACGCTGCCACATAATTTAAATCCGCTTGCAACCGGACCCCGCTGCACGCGCCTGCCTGGTAATCCTATTCCGCTTGCAACCGGGCCCTGCTGCGCGCGCCTGCCTCTGCCATGGATCATTTAAAATCACCTTCCCAAAACCAAGGATTGTGCTTCCCCCATCTTGCCAACATGTCTCCCTTCATTTTTGGCAAATCCAGGTTCTGGTAGCCTTCCATCTCTCCCATTTCCCAAAGCTCTTCCGCGTCCATGATGAACAGAACAACATGGCGCGCCTTTGGATTCTGTAATCACTTCATATTGTTAGATGAATCGCTCCACATCCACGGTGTTGAATCAAATGTGAGGGTAATCCTTTGGTTCAATGAGGAGATGGTGGGAGGAGGAAGAAGAGGTAGAAGCAAATTCTGGTAGCATCTTGAGTGACTTTGAGAGAATTGAGACAAAAGAATTTCCTGGCCAGACTCCCAGATGTGGGAAGTAAGAGAGAACTACTCTCTAAGTTTTCCTTAATTTTGGAAGCAATGGTCTCAGCATCTGCAAGGTTAAGGATGCTCCTTTACTTTTAAGAAAGAGAGAGAGTAAAAAAAAAGATGATGAATCCCTTCCCTTCCTTTTCCTTTCCTGCCGTAGATCCAATCATATGATTATATAATACAAGCTGGGGTTGAGAGCGCAGACTTTATGCCCACACTCTCAACCCTAACCTAAGTACAAGTGCAATTACATCCCAAAAACAAATGTAAAAGAAACCCTAGGCCCAGAACCCTAGCCTAACCCTAATCCGTTCCCTGCCTGCTCACCATTACTTAAAACCAGTTTTTCCTTCTCATGACACAGCCCTCCGCAGCGCCCTAATTGGAGCCCCCTGCTTGTCTGTATCCGCCAAGGACGCCGTGTAATTTCCTGCCCTGCGGGTTGGCCCGCGCTTGCGCGTGCCTGGCCCCCGCCTATAGCCCCAATCACCCCGCCCTACCTCCTCAAACTAGCTTCCGGCAAACCTGGTCCGGCCAGCTCCATTCTTGGGTCTGTAATGTACAAGAGGGCCGCGGCCCGCTACATCCAATCAAGCCTGACCCATGACTGGTATGCCAAGCCCCACAGTGCCTACTGCTGAGCCCGCAGCTGCCACTGCTGAGACTGTTGGAATATCACGGTATTGGAATGATTCCTCTTCTACTTTATTGTTTTCATTTATTGCTTTCATTTTCTGTTTATCCTTTTTTATTATTTCTTTTTTTATTCATTTCCTTTTATCTCATGTCACACACCTACACTAGTCCAGGTTCATTATTGCTGGCGGCGCGCGCGACCCTTCTCTTATCATAGCGCCTATGCATATTCATTTTAGTCATGGTCTCGTACTATAGTCCATTTAAGTACTACTCAGAGCAAACACTTGGTTCCTCTTACACTCGCCAACCTTCTTTATTATCTCTTCAGACCATCCTCAAGATCAATTCTCAAATCCAAGGACTAGTTCAATCAGAAGGCTTTGGCCACCCGTGGACGTTATTTACTAATTTGGTGCAATGACCTGCTACAGTTACCGTAGCGTGAAACTATACCTGATTTTATTATTTATCTCGTTCATTTTCTTAAAGTTTATTTTCTGCTCTCAGCTTGTATGGTGGTTATCTCCTGGTTCCAAATCTCTATTGTCTCAAAGTGTCCTTGAGTCTCATCATTTACTTCTGCTTGGGTATGACTGTTTCTAAATCCAGTTGTATCTTGTTGATTAAACTTTCTAACCACTTTGTTTAGTTTTCTGGTTTTAAATCTTTAACTCTTGAAAGTAAAAAGGAATCAACTCAACACGATTAAAAGTCGGATTCCGCGATCAACCAGGAAATTCAACAATGACGGACTTGCTCACGGCTACTATACTTAAAACGGCCATAGAAGCCATTCCACTTCTGACACTGGACAATTTTTTGATCTGGCGAAATTGAGTTGTAAATATGATGGACCTTCAGGAAGATCTATACTTCAAGCTTACTAAGGAAAAGAAGGACGTAAGGGGTAACCCAATTGGACTCAGTCATACCAAGAATGTAAGAATCCGGACCATTCTGACCTCCAAGCTCGACACCACTGTTCAAGCCAAAATCATCACACCCAACAACGAAAAGGATTCCCATCAGATTTGGGCTGACATTAATGAATATTTTGCTTTGAATCATGCGTCTAATCGAGCCAGGATTTTCAAGGAGTTCCTTTGCACTCCATTCACCCTAGGAAATATCCCTGGATTCATCACTGACACCAAAACCTCGATGTCTAGACTTCATGAGGTTGGTATTGATCTTCCAACTGACATCATTGCTTATCTTATCCTGGAGAAACTGCCACCAACCATGGATACAGTAGTACAACAGATTACTCACTCAGAGAAAAAGGTCTCGCCGGAACAAGTCCTGGATCATTTGAGAATGTTCAACAACAACCAATTCTTGAACAGAGAGTTGCCGACGGACAAATCCAAAGAAAACTCAAACTCGGTCGCTTTTCTCACCACCAGCATCAAACCTTGTGACAACAAGTGGCACAACCCCAAGGCCGCACACCCTGAAGGGAGATGCTGGAAATTGTATCCACACCTCAGGCCATCTTTTCCTAGAAAGAAGAAGAACACTATGGAGTCTACGTCGGAGGGAACCGCTGTTAGCTCCTTCCTCACAAGCTCGATTTTTTGTTCTGACCACTTTGTGGTTGACTCGGGTTCATCAAGACATATAGTGTCTGATTCTTGAATGTTTTCCCAATTAGACTGATCGTTGACTGGACTGATTTCCACTACCTCTGGAAAGAATACTCTCAAGTACAAAGGAACCAGATCAATAACTATATCGGATGATCTAAATCAAGTGATTACTCTTTCTAATGTACTATTTTCTCCTAACTCCACCGTCAATTTACTATCTATGTGATGTCTTGTCCTAGATGGTTTTACCATTGACTTTGGGAAAGACGATCTTGTATAGAAGAGAGACACATGGAAAAAGAATGGATTTTACATTTGCAATATACCGATTCTTTGTTTTCCAGACCGTAATTGGACTCAGATAGCCCTTCTTACCAGTGAGGAAATCCTTCATAAATCCCTGGGTCATGTAAGCTACGGGAGAATTCGACAAAAACTTGGTATTCCAATTAAGAAAACATCAACTTGCGAGGCATGCGCCATTGCTAAAATCAGTCGAAATCCCTTCAACAATAAACATACCAGGGCCGAAAGACCTTTTTTGGAACTGCACTGTGATCTAGTCGGGCCTATTCAACCGTTGAGCATTAATGGAGATTCTTATTTTCTAACAGTCGTTGATAGTTGCACTAGGTACTTTACAGCAATTCCGATCAAAAACAAAAGTGAAGCAGCGAGTAAGTTGGAATTCTTAATCGAGGTCGAATCCAAAAGATTCAACTATAATCCGATGATCATTCACTCTGATCGTTGAGCGGAATTCTGGAATAACAGCCTCTCCAGCTACTGCAAGGAAAACAAAATCAGACAATCCTTTTCCGATGCGTACATTCTGCAACAGAATGGGTTAGCTGAAAGTTTCAATCAACTCATTCTTGAGTCACTCAGAACGGTGCTTTTTGATTCACAGCTGAATAAACGATTTTGGAATATAATCATAAAATCCTGCGCATTAACTCTCAATCAAATACCCGCTCACATATTGAAGAAATCGCCTTATGAATTATTCAAAGGTAGAACACTGAACATAGATTATTTTCATCCCATAGGAAACCCCGTTAGCTATATTCTTAAGGATCGACCATCATTCTCAAAATTGGAACCTCGGGGACTGGTTGGTAAGATGATAGGTTATAACGACAAACTCCTTTCTTACAAGATTTTGACTGCAGACAATAAAGTGATCAACACCAAACATATAACCCTACTCGATTTTGACTCAAATCTGAAAACAAGGGTCGTCAACGATGTAGAGGTTGGAGACTGGTGCATAGAATCTATTGGACAAGGGGAATCTCTTATCAACGTGAGTATGGATTCCACCTTGCATCCCAAAGAATCTCTCAATGAAGGTTTGTCTACCAATGAAGTTTGAGAAATGTTGCCTCTTGCGGATTCGGTTGACATGGCTGCAAACGAACAACTTCAGACCTCTCAAACGTATGAATTGCGGGAGCGAGTGCCTTTGATAAAGCCACATAAATACTCCTATGGTACAATTGCTAAGGAAGACTTCTCTAACAAACGACAAATTGAAATTGACGAGATTGAGAATCAAGACGTTTGGGAAGATGCGGACATTGTACCAAATCACTTCCTCAGAACAATGTGGGTCGACAAAATTAAACCAGCGACTAGTCTCTCACCAGAAAGAAGAAAATCACGACTTTGCATAATGGGGAATCTACAAACTCCTGGAATAGATTTTGGAGATACCTACGCTCCCACAGGAAAGTTTACAACTCTTCTTCTTCTTCTCATGAGCGGTCTCAATCTCAATCTCAAAATCAGGCAGTTTGATGTTAAGGCGGCCTTCTTGTTTTCTCCGTTGGATGAAGACATCTATATTCTCAAGCCTAAGGAAAGTGCGAGGTCGTCCAAGTTTCTGAAACTCAAAAAATCACTCTGCGGTCTCCGACAGGCTCCTTCGAACTGGTATAGAACCCTCACCGGTTGGCTGGTAGACATTGGTTACAAACAATCCAATGCCGATCCATGTCTTTACACTCACAAAGATCGCCCTTCAGCCATTTTCTTTCATGTCGATGATCTAATTGTTAGTGGAGAAGTCGACTGGTTTGAATAAAAGTTCTTAAACAAATTCCCACGCTCCTCTGCACACGATCCTGATACAATTCTCGGCATGGAATTTTCCAAAACGGAGGATGTCATCACCCTAAATCAATCCAAACTAATTCTTAAAACGTTGGAGGAACTGAATCTATCACAGGTCAAACCGGTGATTACTCCTCTTACTCCCGGAATTCAATTAACTCCAGCTTCTCACAAAGAAATCTCAGAATTCAATGAGCTTGGGGTAAACTACAGAAAATATACGGGATTATTAAATTATCTAGCGTGTCGCACTAGACCGGATATAGCCCCAGCCTCCTCAATTCTATCTCAGTTCAATCAAAGTCCGGGGATGTCTCACTGGAGGGAGGTGCTTCACGTCTGGAAGTATCTTGTAGGGACTTCGTCTCTCTGTCTCACTTTGAAATCCAATAGGTCTGCGCCGGGATTGCTACAATTCTTTACCAACTCAACGTGGGCAGATGATCCTCACAGTTGGAAGTCTCAAACTGGATTCATCATCTTCTGGAAGTTGTCACCTGTTGCCTGGAAAAGTCGCAAACAGTCTAACATTACGCTTTCTTCTACAGAGGCTGAGCTGAATGCGCTAACCAATGGGGCGCAGGAGTCTCTTTGGATTCAGTCCATTGTTGGTGATCTATGGAGGGACTCTTGGATTCAGCCGTCTGACTTTTATGTAGACAATAAAGGGTTGGTCAATAAAGTAAAACACTTTGGATCTAATTCCAAAACCAAGTATATTGATATGAAAATGAAGTGGTTAAGAGAACAATCCAACTCTGGAGACATTCACGTGAATCTCATTGGCACTGATAAGATGATTGCCAATTCACTTACGAAGGCGGAAAATAAGCAGGCTCTAAATCTTTTAGCCACCAGGTGTTTCTATCCTACATCGCACTGAATTATGGGGGGGTGTTGGAATATCACGGTATTGGAATGATTCCTCTTCTACTTTATTGTTTTCATTTATTGCTTTCATTTTCTGTTTATCCTTTTTTATTATTTCTTTTTCTATTCATTTCCTTTTATCTCATGTCACACACCTACACTAGTCCAGGTTCATTATTGCTGGCGGCGCGCGCGACCCTTCTCTTATCATAGCGCCTATGCATATTCATTTTAGTCATGGTCTCGTACTATAGTCCATTTAAGTACTACTCAGAGCAAACACTTGGTTCCTCTTACACTCGCCGACCTTCTTTATTATCTCTTCAGACCATCCTCAAGATCAATTCTCAAATCCAAGGACTAGTTCAATCAGAAGGCTTTGGCCACCCGTGGACGTTATTTACTAATTCGGTGCGATGACCTGCTACAGTTACCATAGCATAAAACTATACCTGATTTTATTATTTATCTTGTTCATTTTCTTAAAGTTTATTTTCTGCTCTCAGCTCGTATGGTGGTTATCTCCTGGTTCCAAATCTCTATTGTCTCAAAGTGTCCTTGAGTCTCATCATTTACTTCTGCTTGGGTATGACTGTTTCTAAATCCAGTTGTATCTCGTTGATTAAACTTTCTAACCACTTTGTTTAGTTTTCTGGTTTTGAATCTTTAACTCTTGACAGTAAAAAGGAATCAACTCAACAGAGACCACGCGCATCTGAGTGCTGAGCCTGACCTACCAAATGCTTGTTAGAATTCTTGTCTTTTTATATGTGTTGCCTAATACTTTAGTGCAATCATTCCTCAAGCTTTATTCTATTACCACCTCTTGAGTGTTTAAGTCTATTGTGTTCTTTATTCTATACTTGTTTTTTATAGATCTAGTGACATCTTTATCTTAAATCTAAGTGGGTAACCATTATCTTGCTCATGAGTTTTCTTGTCTAGTGACCTCTTTATATTGTGCTAGGTAGTCGCAGTTCTAGTGGGTTCTTTAACCTGAATCCTTGATTCTATTCCCTGTCTCAATTCAGCCTGAAGTGGTCCTCCAAGTTGTGCATACTCTAGTGGTTTGGTATTGAATATTTTCTATTCAATGTGTCTCTTCTTTTCTACCACTTTCCAGACTTGCAGTACTTAGTATATTTATAGTGCTGCCTGAACAAGTGAAATTCATTCATCTGTTCTCCCTCAAATGAGCCCCAAGTGCCCTCCTCTGACTTCCTAGATCCGCTCCTCTTAGCATTACCCATCCTTTCCTTTGTCTCAACTGGAGCATCCAGCTCTAACTTTCACAATGCTGAGCACACCAACCGCAGCACGGTTCCCAATACAAGGCTATATAAAAGCACCACACCGCTTGGACATTGGAGTTGGGGCGCTCATTGGGGCCTTCTCAGACATCAGATTTGGCGTGCTTGGACATTGGAGACCCAAGAATGGAGCTGGTGGGAACAGCTTTGCGGGCAGCTAGTTTGGAGGAAGTGTGTAACAGAAAGCGGGCTTGAGGGTGGTTGTGTTATGGGAAAGGCTATAGTAGCAGGCCAGCCGCGCACAAGTGCGTACCAACCAGCGGGGCAGGAAATCACACAGAGAGCCGGGCGGATGCGGACAAAGCGGGGGGCTCTGAGTAGGGCGCGGTGGAGGGCTGTGTCATGAGAAGGAAAACCCGGGTGTGTGTAAGGGTAGGCGGGCTGGAGGGTGATGGTGGCATGGGAAAGGGTTAGGGTTAGGCTAGGGTTCTGGTTTTTAGGGTTTCTTCTCTATTTGTTGTTGGGCTGTCATTGCACTTGTACTTAGGTTAGGGCTGAGGGTGTGGGTATAAAGTCCGTGCTTTCAACCAGGCTTGGAAGAGATACATTCATTGATATATACATGGATGGAGGGAAGGATATGGAAAGGATAAAGCAAAGGATACAGAAAGTAAAGGAAAGGAAGGAAATTCATCTCTCTCTATCTCTCTATCTCTCCCTCTCTCCCTCTCCCTCAACTGGAGCATCCTTATCCTTACAGACGCTAGGACCATTGATTCCATAACTTGAGGACAACTAGGGGAGCACCTCTCTCTCTTACTTTGCACAGCGCAAATGTCCTTCATCATCATTGCCAATTGTTGCCATTGTCACCTTCAACCAATTGATCTCATTGGCATCAGCAATGACAACAAAGATTGCTGCAAACACCATCCCTCATCAAAAATTCCCAAGCCTGCAATCCAATTTGGTCTTCCCCCATCATCATCATTGCCATTGCCAATATGAGAAACAGAAGTGGGAGTACCAGCTATTCATGATGCACTGCCCACCTCAAACCAGAAGGATGCCCATTTGACAACAGCCACCACTTAGACTGAAAGACCTTCTTTCAGTCCAAATTCAAGCCTGAGAACAATTATTGTCATCATCTCACCCAGAAGAGGATTGATGATCATGTTTTTGATGATCATACACTCTAGCCCATCCAAGCACCACTCCAATCCTCTCAGTCCCACCGCTGGCCCTTGCTTGCTCATCTTCCTCCTTTGCAAATGGGACCACCCTGTGTGTTGTCAGTTGCTAGCCATTTTTGGCAGCTGTTGTTGCGGCTTTTTGCAAACTTGTGGACACCTGTCAGCAACTGAGCACAACCACTCATCACCTATGCCATGTTTCTTTGTTTTCAAATTTTCTTTTGACTAAGTAATTTTTTTTTAAAGAAAAATTTTTTTTTCCACTCTCATTTGTAGTTATCAATTTTAAATAGTCAACAGGGCCTCTTGCCCATAAAAGGAGGGGCTCTCCCCTGACTTTTTCCCCACAATCATCCATCTTATCATCAATAATCAAATCATTTTCATCCAAGCAATCAATCAATTGGGCCCTTCCCCTTTTTCTGAGCATCCTTATCCTGGTTATATCTTTTGATTTCCCCCTGATCCTTTGAGCCTCCATACTCAGATCTTTTGATCCTTCTTCTGTGACCTGATCCTTATCACCAACCAACAGCATTTCTGGCTGAAGAAGAATTCATTTAATTGAATTTTTGAGTGTGTTAAGCCACTCAGTTGATCCCTTTCTCTGACCGCATTGGTCCTGATCATTCATTTGATTTTCTTTCCAGAACTGGTCATGTTTGGCTGATAGGTTTCTTTAAGCTTGAAACCTGGAGTCTCAAACCTCCCATTATTTCTTTGAAGTTAAATTCTGCCAGACTATTCTTGAGTCCCTTGAGAAGTGCTGGGTTATTCTTTTTTGAATCTGTTACTTTTTTTCTCCTAGAGCATCATAAAACAAATTGCTTTGTTTTGTACAGCCACCCACAGTTATCTGGTACCCTTCAAGCCCTTGATTGCGGAGAGTTGGGCAGGTTCATTGAGAACCTGGAGGTTGTTTGGGATTGAGTTGATCTTTCCTAATCTTCTGCTGACAACCAGAGTTATTAGTTTGTGGGAATTTTTACTTACAACTGCCTTGTTCTATTGAACTCTGAACAAAGATTTTGCTTGTTTGTTCAAGTATTTTCCACCCCATCTTGCCTCAGATAGTGTTGTTTCCATTGCTACCACCAACTAACAAAACTCATCCTTCCCATCGATTCCTTATTTACAAGGTTCTGGATCTTGATTCTGGTTACAATTAAATATTTTTGTAACACTCAGGAGGGCAGCCTAAATAGCACCTTTTCACCTCCACAGAAATGCCTCCGGCTCAGCACCATTTGGAGTCTTACACCACCAACAGTATTCCAGATGAATTGAGTGGATTCCAAGGTGCAAGGCAAAGTGAAATGTGAAGAGCAGGTTGATGAAATTACCAATGAAACAAGGGAGGAGGAAAAAATAAATGAAGGAGGAAATAGGATGGAATTTGAGTAAGGAAATGGGAATGAAGGGAATGGAATGGCTTCAGGGATTTAACCTCTATAGCTACACTGGGCTGTGGTTAAACCTGCAAAAAAACAAGACAAAACCAATTTTACAATCAGTTAAGGACTTATTACAACAGTAAAAATGTTAAAAGGCAATAAAACTTGAATAATAACAGAGTATTATGAGTAAAAGGCCACAGCTTGATCTCTATGAACAGATAAGGGACCTGCCTTCAACTGAATATAGCCTAAAGGAGCTTTGTTTACAAGGTAAACTCAGTCCCTTTAAAGTAAAAATAAATGTTACAACTCCAAGAAAACCTTCCACAAAAACATGGAGTTGAGGAGTTGATTATTTGATGATTTTTATAATAAATTTCAGGGCCTCAGTAAATTCTCTTCTTGAGATTAAGGTGAGTGGGCTTGTTAACTGTTTCTGTATTTTTTGATAAATAATAAAAAATAAATAACTGAGGAAGGGGCTATAGGGTGAAGACTCTGATCTTTTAAGGTAACAGGAGCCCTCAGGGGGCTCAGGAAAAAATCAGGGGAGTTCTAGGATCCCCCTGGATTTTTCCTCAAGGGCTCAGAACCCCATTAAATCATACCCAATGAGGGATAGGTTACTAGTACTCATTGGGGGTTATTTTCAATGTAAAAGGTTCTAATTACATACCACAAAGGTAAGTTGATTGATCACAGGACTTAATATCAGTTAAAAAGACGGTGCAGAAGTCCTAGAACACCCCAGAAATATTACATACCCATAAATTGATAGCCTTGGCATGCACTTACTTCTTAATTCCTAGTGCCTTGGTAGATATTATACATATAAGTTATATATATTGTTGGAAATTATATTACATGGTCTATACTTTACAACTGAGCTCAGAGTCCTCTGAGTGGAAGGTCTCAAGGCCCAGTGAAGTATAATAAATTATAATTACATCAAAAAAAGTTATAAGATTAAAATTATGCAATTTTTTTATACAGAGTGGAGAGAATGGCTCAAAGTAATTACTATAACTTGTCCCAAAAGGAATGGAACATATTGGGAATTTCTATAACAAAAGGTGGGAAAAATCTGAATCCTCATAAATCAATCTAATTTTATATTGGATCCCCATCTTGATGATATATATTATAAAGGTTTTAATTCCATAATCAATACTCATAAAAACATACTTATAAAATATTATAAAATATTATCAAAAATTTTTATATGATTCTAAAAATCTTGGTGATTATTCATTCTTGGCTCTATGTTGGTTTGAACCAGTGAACTTGGCATCAGATATTTGAGAATAAGCCTAGAAATCAACTATTATACTAACAAGACATATGATTTTTGCAGGAATTTGGATAAGTCTAATTGCCTTGTGGCTGCAAAATGGGAGGTAAAAGCAAGGGACCCCAAGTGCAAGTTGTGGTGCCAATCAATAATGATGCAAGGAGGTTTACAGGCAATATTTGAGAGTTCTTTTTTCATTTTCAAACTAAGAGAGACAAAAAAGAGCATTTGGTGGCGGATGAATGGAATGCCCAACCAAAGAGGGCTTGGACCACAAGGTGCAAGGAAATCTTTGGGGAGGTTTTGGTTGCACAGGTTCATGTGATGCAATGGATGTTTTGATTAATAAATGATGAAGATCTTGAAGATTTCAAATTGATGGTAAGGGAGTTGACTGAGAATTGGGAAGAGGTGGAAAGAAAAATGAAGGAAAATTAATAATGTAATTTTATGTTTTTTTTTTCTGCTATGGTTATTTCATGATGTATTTTCCTTTTCTTTTTATATATAAATTTTGAGAAATGGCAAAGTTGATTTTAATAAGGTAGAAAACAGAAATAAAGGGGGATTTAGAAAATTGAAAATAAAAAGTTTCTATGAAAGTAAAAAGGGGTAAATTGAAAAAAAAGAATGAGGTAGTATGGAGTGGAATGGGAGATGTGACAGATTTTCATAGGATGGAATTGAATGGAAATGTGGAACAGAATGGGATCAGATGGGATAGAATTTAGCTTGGTGAGGTTTTCCAGTATAGTTTGCATGGAGGTCTCAGACCAAGTTGGGAGAGTTGCAAAGTTGATGGACTGGTTCCCACAAGGTGTTGAAGTTTTCCTTTGCATAAAATGGAATACAGAATACAAATAAACCCCCACTCTGAATGATCTTGGATTTTGACTGGTTCAGGAGGGGGATGAGTTGTGCCTAGGTAGAGGAATTAACCTGGCTCTAGGAGTTACACATGAAAGACCCAGTGAATAATGTTCCATTTTGCAGGAGTTGTTGGGGGATATGAATGATTTGACTTTGAAGGGTCCAAGTTTCCTTTGAGAGACGTTGTGGGTTGGGCAAATGCTGAAAATGTTGCAAGCTTTGAGCCATACCTGATCTACTACTGCAAAAGCCATCTGATTCCTCTTTATAGCACTGGTTTGCTGCTTTAAGGTTGGATCAGAGTGGAAATTGGAGGGATTGGATGAGAGTGAGGTAATTGGTAGCAGGTTGAGAAGGTGCTACGTGAATAGAATCAAAAGTTAGGTTTCTTACATAAGGAGTCTGAAAGGGAAACTTTTTTGTGGAGGAATGAGTGGAGCTGTTGTAGGAAAACTTGGATAATGACAGCCATTGAGATTAATTGTCCTGTTTACAGGAGACATAAATTCAAAGATAGTTTGTGAGAATCTGATTGAATTTTTTGGTTTTCCCATCCCTTTCCGGGTGGTAAGCCATTGAAAAGTTTCAATTTATCTTCAAATACTTTCTAATTGATTAGAAATCAATTTCTAATTGATTAGAAATAAATTTCTAATTTATTAGAAATCAATTTCTAATTTATTAGAAATCAATTTCTAATTTATTAGGAATCAATTTCTAATTGATTAGAAATCAATTTCTAATTGATTAGAAATCAATTTTTAATTTATTAGAAATCAATTTCTAATTGATTAGAAATCAATTTCTAATTGATTAGAAATCAATTTCAAATTGATTAGAAATCAATTTCTAATTGATTAGAAATCAATTTCAAATTGATTAGAAATCAATTTCTAATTGATTAGAAATCAATTTCAAATTGATTAGAAATCAATTTCTAATTGATTAGAAATCAATTTCTAATTGATTAGAAATCAATTTCTAATTGATTAGAAATCAATTTCTAATTGATTAGAAATCAATTTCTAATTGATTAGAAATCAATTTCTAATTGATTAGAAATCAATTTCTAATGGATTAGAAATCAATTTCTAATGGATTAGAAATCAATTTCTAATGGATTAGAAATCAATTTCTAATGGATTAGAAATCAATTTCTAATGGATTAGAAATCAATTTCTAATGGATTAGAAATCAATTTCTAATGGATTAGAAATCAATTTCTAATGGATTAGAAATCAATTTCTAATGGATTAGAAATCAATTTCTAATGGATTAGAAATCAATTTCTAATGGATTAGAAATCAATTTCTAATGGATTAGAAATCAATTTCTAATGGATTAGAAATCAATTTCTAATGGATTAGAAATCAATTTCTAATGGATTAGAAATCAATTTCTAATGGATTAGAAATCAATTTCTAATGGATTAGAAATCAATTTCTAATGGATTAGAAATCAATTTCTAATGGATTAGAAATCAATTTCTAATGGATTAGAAATCAATTTCTAATGGATTAGAAATCAATTTCTAATGGATTAGAAATCAATTTCTAATGGATTAGAAATCAATTTCTAATGGATTAGAAATCAATTTCTAATGGATTAGAAATCAATTTCTAATGGATTAGAAATCAATTTCTAATGGATTAGAAATCAATTTCTAATGGATTAGAAATCAATTTCTAATGGATTAGAAATCAATTTCTAATGGATTAGAAATCAATTTCTAATGGATTAGAAATCAATTTCTAATGGATTAGAAATCAATTTCTAATGGATTAGAAATCAATTTCTAATGGATTAGAAATCAATTTCTAATGGATTAGAAATCAATTTCTAATGGATTAGAAATCAATTTCTAATGGATTAGAAATCAATTTCTAATGGATTAGAAATCAATTTCTAATGGATTAGAAATCAATTTCTAATGGATTAGAAATCAATTTCTAATGGATTAGAAATCAATTTCTAATGGATTAGAAATCAATTTCTAATGGATTAGAAATCAATTTCTAATGGATTAGAAATCAATTTCTAATGGATTAGAAATCAATTTCTAATGGATTAGAAATCAATTTCTAATGGATTAGAAATCAATTTCTAATGGATTAGAAATCAATTTCTAATGGATTAGAAATCAATTTCTAATGGATTAGAAATCAATTTCTAATGGATTAGAAATCAATTTCTAATGGATTAGAAATCAATTTCTAATGGATTAGAAATCAATTTCTAATGGATTAGAAATCAATTTCTAATGGATTAGAAATCAATTTCTAATGGATTAGAAATCAATTTCTAATGGATTAGAAATCAATTTCTAATGGATTAGAAATCAATTTCTAATGGATTAGAAATCAATTTCTAATGGATTAGAAATCAATTTCCAATGGATTAGAAATCAATTTCTAATTTATAATTGATTAGAAATTCATTAGCCCTTGATAGGGAGAGGGGAGAGCTGAGGGATAGCAAGAGATTAGAGGGGGAAGATAAGGTAAGAGACAGGAGGGGCTTAGCTGGGGGTGGGGGGGGGTCAAGAAGGCATGAGTGATACCAGGGAGCTTCCTGGTGGTGGAGAGGACAGGTAGGTTGATCAGTAAGGATGATGGTGTTTTTAATGAGGAGGTGGTAATCACTTCAAGATTGGTTGTGGGTGGGGGTGGTCAGGCGGAGATTGGTGGTGGAGGGTCATGACCTCAGGTAGTGGATGGCGCTGAGGTTCAGGGAGGGGTTGGTGGTGAGGAGGTGGTGGTGGTTATTGTTGATGATGTGGAAGGAACTGGATTTCAACAAGTGGGAGAAGGGAGGTAGTTGAATTGGGGAAACAGGTGAGAAAGGTAGGTTGTTTTCCTGAAAAATTTCAGGCCTACCAAAAAAAAAAATAGTGTAGGATTCTTTGGTGCAAATATGTCAAAAACTGATTTCAAAAAAGAAAAAAACTTGCAGGTTTGAGGTCTGAGCTTAAAGGAAAAAAACCATGATTCAAACTGAGCAAGGGTGAGAGTTAAAATATACTCTTGTCAGATTCCTGATTTCAGGCGCCTTTCAGTCCTTTAGCTAACGAAAGTTTTCATTGATTGGATAATAATATTTCAAAAAAGAAACATGGTGAGGGCTCCAAAAGAAGAGAGTTAGAATGAGCAATTGCAAGCTTCATATGATTTTTTAATATTTTGTTAATATAATATCTATATTAATTTTAAATAGAAGCCACAGTTTATCATTAAAAACTGGGGGTCATTAACACATCACTTCAGGGGGATTAACTTTGAATCTGTATCCTGGTACAATGGGTTCCTTATGAATTAAAAAAAGGGTTAACACCCAAGGAAATGGTGGTTATGACTGGGCTAGACAGCACAAAACACTGGGCAGGAATCAAATGACTTAATTTGAAGTAATTAATCACAGGATAACTGTAATAATTCACAGACAAATGGTCTCATATAGAAGGTGGGTGCTTGATCATTTTGCTTCAATGAGAATAATAAGGGTGTTGAATTGACAAAAATACTATCAGACTGAAGCCATATATTACTAGCATATCTCTTATAAGCCCCTGATCAAGGATGGAAAAGTTTCTTGATTGATAACTGATGAATTCTGTGGTTAAACAACCAAAAATGTGCTTTATCAATACGTTTTTGGGTTGAAGGGAGCTTCCTCAGGGCACTTAGAGGGGGTAGGTCTCACATTCTAATTCTGGAAGACTTTTCAGGGCTGGTTCAGCACATATTCTTGGTTTTTTAACTCAGCTTTACCTGTCTCTGAAGTAGCTGTGTGTGATTTTCATGTCAAAACCTGTCTTTTATGTTAATTTGTCATTTTGAAGTTTTGACTTATTTCCTAATTTTGTATGGTACTTATTTGATTGAAATTATCAGAGACAGGTATTTTTAGGTTGCCTGTCATCTTCTCATAATCTTGATCATTTTTAAAAATTTTTACTGGAACTCCTTGGGAAGTTTTCTGGTCCTCAAAGGTTTGGTAATCTTGATTTTGTGAAAACTTTTATTATTGTTTCCTTCAAGTTGTCCCTTTTATAATATAATTTTTTTTTAATTCAAGAGTTTTCAAAATTTTCTTTATCCGTCAGTCATGTCATCAAATATGCATGGTGCATGCATATGGGTTGTAGAAGTTAGGTTCTGTACCTTGTTGATAGGGCTTTGTCATTACTGATCTGAAGCGCGCAGGCTTGACAGCTGCGGACAGGAATTTGAGATGAGGTCTGGACAGCTGACACGCACATATTGAATGCAGTTTTCCTGGAAGGTTTCTGGGGTATTTTGGACTTGATGTGCGCAGCTTGCATTGTATGGATGCAGGGCTGCATGTGGTAATTCTGACAAAACCAAATTCTACCTGTAACTCCTAAAATATGCACAACACTCCAATTCTGACTGAATTTTAGTCATGAATGTAAAGATAGATGCGTAAATCTCACAGACGGTGACACGCACTCTTTTCTCCCACAGCTGTGACAGGTTCACCGCTCCCGCGGGTACGCTCACGTTGTTCATAAATCTAGCTGAGGCTCTCACGGCGCTGTAACAGGGAACTGGAGACAAACCAACAACTCAAGACAAATCAACAACTGAGACAGAAGAAACCTGACAATTTGTGGAGTGAAGACTTGATTTCTATTTTCTTCAGTTTTTATTTTCTTTTCCTCTTCTTCTTCTTTTTTATGGTTTTTTGGGTGAAGATCCTCCTCAACGGTCTTCAAAGCTTTCAACCCAACGCTCATCCTCAATAATCTCAATCATCCAAGCCTCAACCATCCAAAGTACGCATCTTCTTTAATTGGTAAGACAATCTCTAACTGAAGATCATTCAAAAAAGAACTTCATTGGAATCTGTTATCTTGATTCAGTCTTGTTATGTGTTTATCATTCTCTCTCATATAGCCACAGGCTACTTGGGTAACATCCTCACTGTGTTGGTTTTCTTAATCTTCCTGTGTCCCTTTGCATGTCTATTCTCTGGCCTTGTTTATTCTGAGTCCTATTCATTTTCATATACCGTAGCTTGCTGTTTCAATCATCAATCAAAGTTATACGGTTAAAAGCCAAAGCTCTACTCAAACAGCAAGACACAGGACTATGGCTTCAGGATTGGGGTTCTCAATGGATTCATTCCAACAGGCTATGCTCAAAACAGCTCTCAAGACAACCCCCCGACTGACGGAAGAGAATTACAGGATATGGAAAGATAAGATGAAGGCCTTGCTCAAGATCAGAGGAGTACTAGACACTCTTGAGTCAACCTCCAAATCACTCTCCTCTCAAGATAACAATGAAATCCAGCTTTTACTCATCTCTAAGGTAGACTTCATCACCCACAACAATTTCATTAGTGCGGTCAACATCAACTCCGCCAAGGACATCTGGAAGGCAATCAAAGAGCAATTCTCATCCTCTCAGGCATCCAATTGAGCAAGAATTTTAAACAACTTTCTACATCTCACTTTCAAAGAAGACAAGATACTTGACTTTGTTACAAACATCAAAAATTCCATCAAAAAGATGATTGACATAGGTATAAATCTACCCAATGAAATCCTTTCCCCCATGGAATTTTTTTGCAATCACCTCATACAATATTATAACAAGGTTAAGGCCAAAAGCTCCAAAAAAGGGATTGTGCAAGGAACTTCTGAAACCGCCTTGACCACCATCAGAACCAAGACAAAGAACGCCTTATCTAGTCAATGCATAGAAGGGTATCACAATCCGAAACAAGATAAAAACCACTTGGAGTCTGAATGTTTCCACCTTCATCCGGAAAAGGCCCCCAAGTGGTGGAGGGAAAACCAAAAAAAAATGGAAGGAGAAGCAAAAGAGGAACCAGGAATCAGTGCACTTCCATGCGTTTGTCACAAGGTGGATTGATTCCAAAATTGGAGCAGAGAAGAACATATTGATCAATAGTGGTGCGTCTGCCCATATCTTCAACGACAAACAGTTCTTCATAACGCTTGACAATTACTTGGGAGAACCCATAACCATGGGAAAGGCTGGAGCAAACTTACCCATCCTGGGTCTAGGAACAGTAACATTGGTTTGGAAGGATCAAACAATTGCATTGTCAAACTGTCTGTTTGTTCCCAACATTGTAGTCAATCCGGTAAGCCCAGGAAAGCTTCTGGATCAAGGATGTACCTTGAAGGCTAAATCAAGTCATTTCAAACTGAACAAGAATGGAAAAAAGATTTGTCAAGGGTCAATCACCAACAACCTCTTCATCCTAGACCAACTGCGCAAAATTGGCAATGACGAGTGTTATTGGACTACCCATGAATACCCAAGGACTTTGAAAGATCTTCACCTCTCCTATGGTCACGCCTTGCTTGGCCGCCTAGCTAAGATCAAGGGGATGCAACTCAATACCTCCAAGAAAGAAAAATTTGAATGCAACAATTGTCTAATTTGCAAGATAACAAAAAGTCTGTTCAAGGCAACCTCCACCTCTGCTTCCAAACCATTTGAAAAGATCCATCTCAATGTCATTGGACCAATCACGCTGGAATCACAAAGACACAATAAGTACATACTGTCCGTCGTGGACAATTACTCTGGTTACATCTCCGGCATTCCTCTTCATGGAAAGGAAGATGTAACTCCGGTGCTGATTGAAGTCATAGAGAAGAAAAAGAACGTTTGTGGGTATTACCCTTCTACGGTTTGTTTGGATGGGGGGTCAGAATTTGTCAACACAAGGTTTGTAAATTATTTCAAGGAGAAATACATTAATCAGTTGGTAACTGAACTGTATCACCCTGAACACAACGGCAGGGCTGAAAGGGCCAATTGGACAATTATTGAGAGCGTGAGGTCAACCTTAAGCTCTGCTCACTTACCTCAAAAATACTGGTGGGAAGTTCTCAAATCCTGTTGCCTCAGTCTCAACCAAATTCCAAAAAAGGGTTGGGATCAGTCTCCTTGGGAACTCATCAAGAAAAACAAACTTCCCCTCAACTATCTTCAACCAATTGGAGTCACTGCGGTAGTGCTGAATCAAAATAGAACAAAAGGTGCGAAATTCAAGCCAAAGGGAAGAGAAGGAAAACTTGTTGAGTACAATCCCAAATTTCTTTTGTAAAAAATCCTCATGCCCAACGGGCTGATTCTTCAATTGAAACATGTTTGTTTTCTCAAGTACTTGGTGGATCAGCTGGGAATCAAATCAACCATGGATCTTGACTTCAAAACCAAGGAAGCAATAGATGAGGATCCGTCAATAACTGAAGAGACTGTTGAGAATATTCCTGATTGAATGAACTACCACAACCCGCCAGCTGAAGTGAACTCTTCTGAAGAAGATGCATCTAGCGGTGTCTCCAAGTCAGATTCAAGCTGATAGGACAAGCCAAGTGGACATCAAACCCCCTATCAAGCAGTCCAACCTTCCAAGATAGCCAAAGGACCAACCCAAAGAACTCTCTGTGACAGATCCTCCATCAGACCTCCTCAACAATATGGCTTTCACCACTATTTCAAACCAAAAACATGAACAAGCTAGACAGTCTGCGGACAGTCCTAAATGGGGTGGAGAAATAAAGAAGGAAATGGATCAATGTGAATTATTTGAAGTATGGGAAGACTACGAGGGTGAGACCCCACTGAACCCGTTGGATACAATGTCGATATTCAGGATCAAGTACAACGCCCACAATGATACCATCATACACAAGGCACGGATTTGTGTCAAGGGGTTCAATCAAGTTCGCGGTCTGGATTTCAATGAAACCTTTGCTCTGACCGGTAAGATAGCCTCATTGGGAGCAATCCTGCTATTTTCCCTGAAGAATCAACTGAACATCAGACAGTATGATGTAAAGGCGGCATTTCTGCATGCACCCTTAGATGAAGAAGTCATCATTAGAACACCACAGGGATGTCCATGGACATGCCAATACTTGAGACTCAAGAAAAGCCTATATGGACTCAAGAATTCTCCAAAAAACTGGTACAGCACCTTTACGGAATGGATCAAGTCTTTGGGGTTCAAAGAATCAGACAGTGACCCGTGCCTATATAGATTGAAGGACAGCAAGTAATTTCTTTTCTTCCACGTGGACGATGTGATCCTTGTTGGTGATGGCGACAATTTTGATGACAAATTCAAGACAAAATTCAAAGGCTCTGAAGCTCATGAACCGGACACGATTCTAGGCATGAAGTTCAAACAAACCTTGGATAAAATCTTACTCAGTCAACGCAGACACATCATGCACGGCTTAGAGGAACTTGGCCTGATAGAATCCAGACCATCCTCCACTCCTTTAACGACACATCTCCAGTTGAGTGAGGCATCAGATGAAGACTTTGAAGGTTTCAAGAAACTCAACATAAATTATAAATCAGCCATTGGACTCCTGAACTATATTGCAAGCCGGACTCCTCCCAACATCAGTTACTCAGTCTCAAGCCTGGCGCGATTCCAGAACAAGCCCGGTCTCACACACTGGAGGGAACTTAAGAGAACCTGGCAAAACCTAAATCACACCAAGGATTGGAAGCTAAAACTTGTGTACAACAAATCAAAAGAGCCCATCAAGTACTACAGTGACGCCTCCTGGGCCAAAGACCCGGCCAGCCGCAAATCTCAATCAGGATACTTGCATATGTCCTTCGGCAGCCTCATCTTGTGGAACAGTTATAAACAAAGAAACATTAAATATTCATCCACAGAGGCAGAGCTCAACTCGCTGCTGGATTTGTATCTTGAGAGCAAGTGGGTACGTCATTTACTGGGAGAAGTTTTCCAATACACTCTGTCATCTTCAAGGCAATACATCAACAATAAAGGCATGGACGACAAACTGAAAAGATTTGGATCTAATGCCAAGACTTGTCATATGGATCTCAAAACCAAGGGGCTGAGGGAAGGACTGAAAGAAGGGTCACACCTCATCCATCTAGTAGATACCGGAGAAATGATTGCCAACCCTCTGAGAAAGGCAGGCAATCTGCGACAACTGGAGAAATTTACCAGTTTAATCTTTCAACTCAAATGAGACTGATCTCCAGTTAAGGGGAGTGTAAAGATAGATGCGTAAATCTCACGGACGGTGACACCCACTCTTTGCTCCCACGGCTGTGACAGGTTCACCATCCCCGCGGGTTCACCGCTCCCACGGGTACACTCATGTTGTTCATAAATCTAGCTGAGGCTCTCACGTTGCTCTAACAGGGAACTGGAGAAAAACCAACAACTCAAGACAAATCAACGACTGAGACGGAAGAAAACTGACAATTTGTGGAGTATAGACTTGATTTTTATTTTCTTTTCCTCTTCTTCTTCTGTTTTATGGTTTTTTGGGTGAAGATCCTCCTCAACGGTCTTCAAAGCTTTCAACCCAACGCTCATCCTCAATCATCTCAATCATCCAAGCCTCAACCATCCAAAGTACGCATCTTCTTTAATTGGTAAGACAATCTCTAACTGAAGATCATTCTGAAAAGCACTTCATTGGAATCTGTTATCTTGATTCAGTCTTGTTATGTGTTTATCATTCTCTCTCATATAGCCACAGGCTACTTGGGTAACATCCTCACTGTATTGGTTTTCTTAATCTTCCTGTGTCCCTTTGCATGTCTATTCTCTGGCCTTGTTTATTGTGATTCCTATTCATTTTCATATACCGTAGCTCGCTGTTTCAATCATCAATCAAAGTTATAATTAAACCTATATGTGATAATACAAATGAAATATCAAAATGGTCCAAAAGTCACTAGAGTGGTGTTGTGACTTTGGGGAAATATCTTATTGATTTATTCAAAATGTCAAGGAGTGAGAATTCAATGGTCGGGTCATTGATCAACCCTAACTAATTTTGGGTGGGGAATCCAAATTTGCAATAAAAGTAATGGATTTCCTACTCCTTTTTTTGATTTGTATGGATTTTATTTATTTATTTTATTTATTTTGGTAATTTTGACAGCTTGCTCTGGAAATAGTAGCAAGCTAACAGCTCTCTAATGGCAAAATATGAATTATGAGATAAGACTGGAATGGCTTGAGTAGGATCAGGGATTTCATCTTTGAATATTTAATCCCATTCAACTTTGATGTTGGCAGATAAGTTACAGAGAAGAATCAAGCAAAAAATCCTGTTGATAATTTTTTTCATGTCTGTGTAATTTCACAGATTTTTTAAATTTTTCTTAAGCTTCCATATTCCCTTTGGAATGCCTATAGAATTCTCAATTCAAAATTGTTATGAGCAAGAAAATATTTTAAAAAAATTGCCTTGATCATTGAAAGAAAAAATCTGGTATTCTGGAAACACCTATTATGCACTAGCATAAGCTGAATCTTCCAGATTGTATCTATCTTCAGCGAATTATTTAATTTTTTTCTTGTGCAAAAACTATGAATTTTAAGAGGAGCCTGGAAGACCAGCATGGAAAGAAATTAAATTATTGTTGTTATTACAAATTGTTTGAGAAGCAAAAGATTTTCTAATTCAACAGAGGAATTCTGGCTGGTAAGTTTCTCACAAAAAACATTTGAGACTTTAAGAATGGATTTCCTTTTCTTCCACTAAAAATAGTGGTTTCATTCAATTTTGGGGTTCTGACTCAAGGTGATGGTGGTGCCATCAAAAAATCCATTAAGACCAGAAAACACTTCAATCTCCATGAATTGAGATATCCCCTTCCACTCTTCCTTGGCTTGCAAAAAAATGACTGGGAAAAAGAATCATAGAATAACAATCATAAACCTTTTATTGTATGAGTCAATGTCTCTACATCCAACTGAGAAAATATTTTATAATTGATGAATAGCTTATTGATTTCCATTTTATCCCCATAAAAACAGAGCCACTTTCATTTGGATAGCTGTATTGTTTTCAGGATTGAAAGAGTTATTTCTAAAGATGTGTTCACCTTCCATCATGTTTAAAATTTTCATCAATGACACCAAAAATGTTTTTAAAAGTTGGTGGAAGTTCAATTCAGGGAGTAGATGCAGCTTTTTACTTTCAGAAAGGGAATGATTTTTTTCTTTCTTCTGTCACCACAAAGAATATGATGGCACTTGCTAGAAAGTGGCATCAAGGAAGCTCTGGTTGAAGCTCTCTCCAATGTCTATTTGAAGGTATGTTCATTCTCTAACATGTTTTTGGTGCATATTCTCTGTTCAAGATTAAGAGTTACTGTGCATTGGAGCTTGGATAAATCTTGACATGAGCTTGGCTGGAGCTTGAACTGAGCTTGGTCCCACATTGGGAATTTGTTGCATTTACACATATCTTTGGTGTTTAAAAGCTGGATCACTTCATTCAGGTCATGAAAAGGTGTGAGTATGATAATCCACATTTTGAAGTTGAAAATGATTCAAGAAGAAGACCCATTCAAATGTGTGGATAAAATTTAGAAAAATATGCACTGATTTTAAATTGCCTGGTTGCCTAGTGGCAAAGGAAGAAATTCTATTATAGTGTGTCTAATCTTTAAATGCTAGGGTTGCATGTTTGACACTTTTCCTGGCCATTCTTTTCTAAAATCACACAAATCAACTATGGTAGCTACAATTGAGGCTAAATGAAACAATTTTGAAATTGAAATATTCATGTCAATAAATCCTAAATTATCCACAAAAATTTATTCCTGACCTCATTTCTGAGCTATAGCATATACTTTAGTTTTATATTGAACATTTATTCTTCCATTCTTTACTAGGGTACCTTAAGCCACTGGTAAATTTCATAATGATTAGGGAATTCAGGTTGGTTTCAGTTCTTAACCATATGTTAAAATGAAAAACAGAAATCCATTCCTGAATCACTATATTAGTGCTTCTTACTAATTCATAGTTTTTCAATTTCTTATTTTTTTCAATCTTGATTGTTGATTGAACCTTTTCACTTATAATGTATAGACTTTGATTTTTGCAGCTACCTCTTCTATAGAAGGAAAAATATGTGTAGGATATCAATTCTGAAATTAGTTTTTAATTGATAAATTTGGATCTGGTAATCTAAAAATATGGTCCATTTTTTTCAAATGTAAAAACTGGGAAAAAATGAAAAAGGAAGAGCTATATTTTGATTTGTATATTTTCACCTGAAACTCACAGCCAAAATTTACAAAAGGATCATCAGATGATTCTTCTAAGCATAGTAAAATATATATTAAACCAAGAGGAAAATTCTTCCATCTTTCTTTAAAGGGTGGTGTTAAATTCACAGCTCCAGTCGTGTGGGAGTCCTGTAGGGGCCCGTACACTACTCCATATAATTTATAATTTTTAATTTATAATTTATTATTATTTATTATTTATTCTTTATTATTTATTCTTTATTCTTTATTATTTATTATTCATTATTCATTATTCATTATTTATTATTTATTTTTATTATTTATTATTTATTATTTATTATTTATTATTTATTATTTATTATTTATTATTTATTATTTATTATTTATTATTTATTATTTATTATTTATTATTTATTATTTATTATTTATTATTTATTATTTATTATTTATTATTTATTATTTATTATTTATTATTTATTATTGATTATTGATTATTTATTATTTATTATTTATTATTTATTATTTATTATTTATTATTTATTATTTATTATTTATTATTTATTATTTATTATTTATTATTTATTATTTATTATTTATTATTTATTATTTATTATTTATTATTTATTATTTATTATTTATTATTTATTATTTATTATTTATTATTTATTATTTATTATTTATTATTTATTATTTATTATTTATTATTTATTATTTATTATTTATTATTTATTATTTATTATTTATTATTTATTATTTATTATTTATTATTTATTATTTATTATTTATTATTTATTATTTATTATTTATTATTTATTATTTATTATTTATTATTTATTATTTATTATTTATTATTTATTATTTATTATTTATTATTTATTATTTATTATTTATTATTTATTATTTATTATTTATTATTTATTATTTATTATTTATTATTTATTATTTATTATTTATTATTTATTATTTATTATTTATTATTTATTATTTATTATTTATTATTTATTATTTATTATTTATTATTTATTATTTATTATTTATTATTTATTATTTATTATTTATTATTTATTATTTATTATTTATTATTTATTATTTATTATTTATTATTTATTATTTATTATTTATTATTTATTATTTATTATTTATTATTTATTATTTATTATTTATTATTTATTATTTATTATTTATTATTTATTATTTATTATTTATTATTTATTATTTATTATTTATTATTTATTATTTATTATTTATTATTTATTATTTATTATTTATTATTTATTATTTATTATTTATTATTTATTATTTATTATTTATTATTTATTATTTATTATTTATTATTTATTATTTATTATTTATTATTTATTATTTATTATTTATTATTTATTATTTATTATTTATTATTTATTATTTATTATTTATTATTTATTATTTATTATTTATTATTTATTATTTATTATTTATTATTTATTATTTATTATTTATTATTTATTATTTATTATTTATTATTTATTATTTATTATTTATTATTTATTATTTATTATTTATTATTTATTATTTATTATTTATTATTTATTATTTATTATTTATTATTTATTATTTATTATTTATTATTTATTATTTATTATTTATTATTTATTATTTATTATTTATTATTTATTATTTATTATTTATTATTTATTATTTATTATTTATTATTTATTATTTATTATTTATTATTTATTATTTATTATTTATTATTTATTATTTATTATTTATTATTTATTATTTATTATTTATTATTTATTATTTATTATTTATTATTTATTATTTATTATTTATTATTTATTATTTATTATTTATTATTTATTATTTATTATTTATTATTTATTATTTATTATTTATTATTTTATTATTTATTATTTATTAGTTATTATTTATTATTTATTATTTATTATTTATTATTTATTATTTATTATTTATTATTTATTATTTATTATTTATTATTTATTATTTATTATTTATTATTTATTATTTATTATTTATTATTTATTATTTATTATTTATTATTTATTATTTATTATTTATTATTTATTATTTATTATTTATTATTTATTATTTATTATTTATTATTTATTATTTATTATTTATTATTTATTATTTATTATTTATTATTTATTATTTATTATTTATTATTTATTATTTATTATTTATTATTTATTATTTATTATTTATTATTTATTATTTATTATTTATTATTTATTATTTATTATTTATTATTTATTATTTATTATTTATTATTTATTATTTATTATTGATTATTGATTATTTATTATTTATTATTTATTATTTATTATTTATTATCTATTATTTATTATATATTATATATTATATATTATATATTATTTATTGTATATTATTTATTGTATATTATTTATTATATATAATTTATAATTTATAATTTATCATTCATTCTTTATGATTTAGTGGAGGCTACACAACTTGATTTTAGTTTTTTAGCGTGCGGTACAACTCAAATGGGGCGTTTAGCATGCCACACAGCCCATTTGAGCAGTGTAGCATGCCACACGGCTCATTTGAGTTGTGTAGGGTGCCACATGGCCCATTGAGCCATATACAGATCTGTGTACACGGCTCTGTAGCCATGAATTTAATATTACCCTTCTTTTAAACACATTATACACAACAGCCAGAAATCAAAGTTCATGGTTGAATAAACTCTTTTTCTAGATTTTCTGCTATGGTTCCTCGGATTATGGTAGATCCTTGCTTCATTAGAGGTTAAACTGAAAAAAGTGTAGGATCTAGGCCCATAAATTTCATCTTATGATTATGCTAATGATTCAAAAGAAGCCTATGGGATTTTATGTCTGAAAAGAAATCAGCATAGACATTATAAAGGGAATTAAAGACTCTCTTATAATTTTCTAAATATTGCATCTTATCATCTTCTTCAAGGATAAAATTCAAAGCATTCAAATTATTATACTGATGAGAAAGCATTAAATATCTAAAATTTAACATTTCATTAGGTACCACTCCCTCTTTGAAGAAACAGGAAAGAGTTCAGTTTGAAAAATAAGTGACACCAGTGGAAAAACAGAGGCATACGCTAGCATCTGGCTCCCTGTCATGTTGGTTTTACCGAAAGAAATAACTCTTGTCTAACTGGAAGTCAAGCGAACAATATCTCCAAAATAAAAAATATGTAATTCTTTCCCAACCAACATCAAATTCAGTTCTAATTCTGATACAATTCACATTCATCCCAGTTTTCAAAAACAACATTAGCTTCAAATTTAAAGAAAATTGAATCAAACCTATTTGCAAGGAAGATGATCAAAAATGAAGCCTAAGTATGAAAACTAACACTTTTGGTTGTTCCAATAACAGTGCCTCAAATTTCTAAATTTAAATAATTTTTTAATTTATCCTTTTCTTTGAATTTACTGACCAATTACTCAGTTTTAGCATTGACAAGACCGGCTGGGGGCATCAATGGATGGCTTTAATTGAGACAAGAAGATGATTTTGAAATTTTATATTCAAATTATTCATTGAAACTATCATTTATCAAGATATCTTCCAGCTGAAAACGTTCAGATCTTGATTTGCACTTGCTTGCTTATTGAAAATTTCACAAACCTCAAAAATGGTTGACAGGAATAATCCAACAGGAAACTGCAGAAAAAACTGACTCTCAACCAGTAAAATGATTTTTCAATGCTTGTACAACATCAATCCACTTGCAGTTTCATCCTGAGCCTATTTGGTTTATTCCCTTTTTTTCTAGCTTGTTTTTTTCATTTTTCTCTAAAAAAATGTATAAAATCATTGATTTATCTCTTTAAATCCAGGTTTGTGTGTGCAAAGGCTTTACAAAAGATGAAACATTTATAGCAGGGGAAAAGATTTAATAAAACAAACCAAAAATACTGTTGTATAAAGATTTCATCCCAAAACCAAAAATTGAATTTATTTGGAGTTGTTTCTGGACAGGAAAAATCTTAGTTATCATTAATGCTGATCAAAAATGGAGGGGATCTTTAGAAACTAATTTTTTGAATAACTTTCCCCAACCAGATCAAGGAAACATTTTAACATGAAAAAATTAAACACCAATGAAAGTTTAATTTTTCATAACAACTTGAATTCATTCAGAATACCACCACCCAAAAAAAATTCTGATTGGGGATTGTTCAATGGTAAGTTTTTGGGATATTTTTTTGGTTTTGTTTCTGCCACATTTTTTTGTAATGATTTTGATTGAACCAGAGTGTGAGTTATTGGAATACAAAAATTTAAATCTAATTCTGAAGAAGGTGTTCAAGCCATGCACAAGGACAGTGTGTATGTGCATGCAATTCTATTTTTTTAATACTAAATGAATATATTGTCCTGCAGACCTTTGCCCAAAGTTCTGGAGTACATTTCTGTCTCTATCTTGAAACCTATGTGGAATTAATTCATATTCAGCATGTTTTAAACAGTAAATTAAAACCAACTCCCATATTTTCAACATGGATGAGTCAATCAAACCTGGTTTTTAATTATTTCTTGAAGGGGCTGCAACTCAATCACTGCAATATTAAATACCTTGAATCTGTGTGCCCCCTTTCTAAGAGCAAAGCTGCAATTTCTGTTTCTGAATTATCTCTACCTGTAAAAAATTCAAGAGAAATTTCAAGAAAATTTATAGGTGCATACTAAGAAAACCATATTACACTCATAAAAACTTCTAGACTATTCACCAGCTGTAAAGGAATTGAACAAGATTTGTTTAAGGGTAGCAGCCAGAACTTTTGAATAGTTGAATGTTTAAAAATTATATTTGAAAAATGGGCAAGGTTAAATTTTCACCCTCACAAACTTTGTTCACAACCAAAAAGGGTTTCCTGGCGTGAATTGCTACCCATTATGGGTTTTGAATGGCCCCTCAGGACTTGTCTCAGTTGTGAACAGCTGCTCAAAGCCCATTTGCGAAAATAAAAATTAAAATTAAAAAAATGAAAGAAAAGAAATTGGAAATAAAATGAATTAAAGCAAACAAAAATAAAAAGAAATAAAATAGAAATAGAAAGAAATAAAAATAAAAATAAATGAAGGGACCATAAATAAAAATAAATAAAAAAAAGTAAATAAAAAAAAATTCATCTTGTAACAAAAAGACCAAAAAAGGAAAAACAATGAAAAAAATAATTAAATACAAGAAAGTTCAATTTGACTAGCCCTAAAGTAAAAACACCAAAAATTAAAAAAAACCATGAAAGAGTCTATGGAGCAGCCCTAAAGTAAAAGTGCCCAAAAATAAAAGTTAAACTTCACTAGCCCTAAAGTAAAAACACAAAAAATTAAAAAAACCATGAAAGAGTCTAGGGAGCAGCCCTAAAGTAAAAGTTCCCAAAAATACAAGTTCAACTTGACTAGCCCTAAAGTAAAAACACCAAAAAATACAAGTTCAACTTATCTAGCCCTAAATTAAAAACAACAAAAAAAACAACCTCAACTTGTGTTAAGCTGATCCCATCACAAGAAGTAAAAATACTCCTTATGATGGGATCAGCCCAACACAATTTGAACTGAATTACCAATAAAATCTCATTCAAAACACTCAAAATGAGGATCTTAACTCAGAACACTCAACATAATTATGTTCAAAATTTGAGAACCCTTTATATTAATAGAATTATAATATTTCCATGTTAGAAAAACCCAAATGATTAAATTAAAATGATTTCTGTAAATTAGAATACAGCTCAATTGGATCTTTGAGGTGATCAACCCAACCAGAGGATTTTTTAGAAATCATGGAGCATTGCTTGGAAACTATGGATGGGATTGGAATCACATCTCCCTTAATTACAAGCTGGACCCAATGGTTATTCTTAACAAATGAATGAATATTGGGTCTGATGCTTCTTTTACACCCATTTTCATAGTATTATAAGTACAACATGAATCCAATGAAATGAAAAATATTGGTCTTCCATAAGTATCAGCTATTATTTGACCCTTATCAATCTTTGAAAGCCATTTTGAAGAGGGAATCCTTTTATTGATGTCATTAACATCAAGTCTTTTTTCTATCTTTTCAATAGGGTGCATCAGAGTTAAGCAAATCCGCCATTAAAAATCAAAAAAACCCACTTATTTCACATCAGAAGTGTCAGAGTTACCCGGAAATAAGTGGGTTTTTTCAAATCAAGTATTTAATGGCTTCCACCACCTGTCCCCGTCATTCACCCCTGGCTTCCCACCTCCTTCTACCTCCAACCTCATTGCAAATTTTTTTACCTCCAGCCTCATCATAAAAAGATTCACCACTCTCATCACTTTATCACTCTCATCATCACTCTCATCAATTTATCACACTCATCACTTTATCACTCACCACTTTATTGCTCTCATTGCTTCATTGCTCTCATTGCTTCATTGCTCTCATTGCTTCATTGGTCTCATTGCTTCAACACTCTCATCAATCTACCTCCAACAAGAACTTTTACCTCCAACCTCATCCAAAGAATCCAATCATTGTTTTATTGCTCTTGTCACTTTATCACTCTCATCACTTCATATCTCTCATCAATTTATCTTGATTGTCACTTTATCCCTCTCATCAGCTTATTGCCCTTACTCTTTCCGAATGGCCCCTCAGCAATTCTCCCCCTGCAAGTCCACACAAAAGTCCAACACACCAAAGCAAACATTGCCAAGGAACTCCACACCAAAAAATCCTCCCCCATCATCTTCCAAGGGCTCAAGTCAGCTCAAGAGAGCTGATCACATCATCCTGGTAAACTGGCTCAAAATTCCCTCCAACTATGATGCCTGCTTTTTATCAGACAATGAAACACATGTTGGCCAACCTCCATCCTCTAAGTTCATTGGTTATCTCCTGATGGCCAATGAACTCAAGAACAAAACAAAAGGTAGGCTGGATCTGTCATACAAAAAGATGAGGGAGAAATTCAAAAATTATTGAGCCAAGTACAAAAAGGCCCACTCCATGTTGATCTCCACTGGCTTTGGTATCACCAACTCTGGAAAAGCCAAGGGAATCAACTTGGTGGTTGATAAATTGGACTTCATTTGTCATTTTTTTTATTCAAATGGATGAAATCTTTGGAAAGAATGCCAAAATCACCCCCCTAGCTGGTTTTGATGCCCAACAATACAATTCAGTTGATGCTGAGGACTTGGCTGGGGATGCTCAGCATATCAATGGTGATCCCAAAGAAACCTATGAGTGGCCCCCATCCAATGCCAAGGAGGATATTCAAACGCAATCAGCTCCAATCACATCTACTTCTACTTTGATTGAGGAGTCAAACCATACCTTCGACCCCTCCCCTCCTTCTTTGGATTACTCTCTTCCTGGGTTAGCAGATCTCATCAAACTTGCTGATGCGGAACAAGATACTCCTCAGTCTCCATTACCCTCAACATTGGTTTAAGTAAGGAACCAAGCTCTTTTGTCTTACGTCTGGTTAATCCTGACTAATTTAGATTTTTAAAAAAAAGGCTCATCCATTCCAGAATGGCCAAACACTCAAGCCAATGGGGCCTCCAAAATTGCCTTTGAACACTAGTGAAAACTTTTAGACTTAAACCACCTCTGCCAAGGGTAAGCAAAAGGCCTCCAATTCCATCAATATCAACCCCAAAAGTCATCAAAAGAGGATAAACACTTCTGGTTTTTCAGGCTTTGAAGAAATCACAGAGAAGCAAGATTCACGTAAGTCCATTGGTTGAACTTGCTTTCAAAATCATGCTCATTGCTTTTCCCCTGCAAAAAACAGTCAAATCAAAAATTGAATCCAAAAAACTTGAGTTTTAAAAACAAAAGTGGGATTTTCAACTGGCCATGGCCGTTCAAAAGCAGAAAGCCAAGAGTTTGGCTCATCAACAAAAATGGGATGCTGAGTGGAAGTTGAAAGAGGCTGAGCTACAGTTTTAAAAAGAGGAAAAGGAGAAGGATCAACAGCAAGAACAACTGGAAAAGGAGAGGGAAAAACTTGCAACCAAAAAAAAGGATAAGGTATCAGTACCCTTGGCCTACATTGGTAGCAGCAGAACAGTAGATGAAATACAGCAGATAACTCAAATGCTGGGCTTTTAAATATTTTTTCATGGGTGAAAGAAAAAAAAAATATTTTTCATTACAGCCTTTGAGAGTATTCTTAACCCCAACAACATATAGATTTTTTTTTTCTAGAGTAAATTTGGCCATTATTCAATTCCCTACAAGTGTTTCTAGTTTTTTTATTAATTTGAAGTGACATGGTCATTCTGGTATGTGTTGCTGTGTCCACAGCAGGAAAGGTACAGTGCTTGTACTTATTAGCTGCCCAATCCATTTTGACTATACCTTTTTGCTTGAAATCAATTCCAAAGCCAAGGTCAGGAAAAAAAAAATGGCCATCCCATACTTGATATTTGTCCATATTTTCAATAAGTCAACCATTTTATTTCTTGGTTGGAACCACCAGTAAAAAGCAGTAGCCAGAGATGTCACCTTTTTCAACATGAGGACAGTTGTAAAAAGAATCCAAGGTGAAAGTGATGTGTGGGGAGCAATCAAAAGGTGTAGGCTTGGAAACAAATTCCAACAAAGGGAAAGAGGGGATGTTGTTGTCCTTCATGGTATCACAGTTTGATTCAAAGGAAAGTTTGGCCAAATTGCAAAACATTTTTCCAAGAATTTGGGATACTTTTTCCGCCTTAAGGTTGAGGAAAGAATACTCTTGAGGAGAAGATCTAATGGATGATTTCTTCACATAACATCCAAATAACTCTGAAGGGTGCATTGATTTTTGCCATCCAACTGCCCACATTTTTCCACCCCAAGATCTTGAAGGACCAACTAGTTTGACAAATTTTTTTGAACCATGAAGGAAAGTGGTGAAAAAGTTGATGTCCTTCTTATCTTTTTCTGATATTTTATCCAAGGAAACAAATTCAATTATTGAAACCAGGGCTTGGTGATCAGATTCATTGAGAAAAATTACTTTTCCACAGTGAAAGAAATGGAACTGTTTGATTGTTTGTTTGCTTGCTCAAACTCTTCCTGGGTGGGTTTTTGACTATTCTTTTTCTTTTTGGCAACAATTGTAGGGTAAAGATCCAAAGGAGGCAGTTTCCAACCAGACCAGACCACCTTTTCATTAATTCCTCCCCCAGAAACCTCCAAAGATATTTTGGAATATCTCATTTGAACCCTCTTTTGGTGACGGGCCCTATTCTTCCCACCTTTCATTATGTTGGTCAATACATCTCCTTCCATCTCAATCCCTACCATCCATATACTCTGATTGGGGTGAGGAACAAGATTGGATTCAATTGTTTGTGTAACATTTTGAGGCAGGTGGGAGAAGAATAGGACATTCACCAATAGCAGTTGAGGGATTGAAAAAAAAAAACAAAAAAAATAGTCAGTCAAATGGACATAATCAGTGAAACAAGATTGGATCAAAAAAAATGAAACCAAACCTGGACTTGATCCCAAGTTCACCAGAAACAGGATCACCCAAGAAAAAAAAAAAAAAGAAAGAAAGAAAAAAAAAACTTACCAGGGTGTGAGGGAATCGGGCTGGGCCTTCAGGTTGGGCTTTGGTTGGGTTTTGGGTCGGGCCAAGCAACCAAAGGAGGGGGGGTGGGCGTTGGTTGGCCAAAGGAGAGGAGGGGGCCAGCGGGGTTGGCCAAGCAATTGAAGGAGGGGGGGCCTGGGCCTTGGTTGGCTGATTGATGGGGGGGCCTGGGTGGGCGTTGGTTGGCCAAAGGAGGGGAGTGGGCCGGCGGGGTTGGCCAAGCAAGCAAGAAGGGATGGGGGGCTGGGGCATTGGTTGGCCGTTGGCCAAGCAAGGGGTTGGAGGGGTTGGCGGGGTTGGCCAAGTGAGAGCAGGAGGGGGGGGCCGGGTGTTGGTTGGCCAAAGGAGGGGAGGGGGCCGGCGGGGTTGGCTGAGTGATCAAAGGAGGGGGGGCCTGGGCATTGGTTGTCCAATGGATGGGAGGGGGCCAGTGGGGTTGGCCAAGCAAGCAAGAAGGGGGGGGCCTGGGCATTGGTTGGCCAAAGGAGGGGAGCAGGCCGGCGGGGTTGGCCAAGCGACTGAGAAGGGGGGGGGCCTGGGCGTTGGTTGGCCAAAGGAGGGGTAGGGTGGGGCCACTGACAAAGCAAAAGGGAGGGGGGGAGCAATTGAGAGGGGGGGCAAGCGAGAGGGAGTAGAGGGATGGATGCAAAAACAAGGTTAGCAAGGATGGGTGGGAGGGATGGAAAAGCAGGATGAGGAGGATGGGGGGGCTTACCTGGGAGATCAACCAAGGAGGTGGGGGGGTCCTGAAGGTGGATGGATCAAAGGATCAGACTGGGATTATGGGGTGGATGAGGAGCAGGGGGGGAGATGACCAGGGATTCCAACCAAAGTAGGAGGGTAGGTGGTGGGTGAGGAGAAGTGGTGAGGTGGAGGTGGTGGGTGAGGCTGGGGTGGTGGATGAGGAGGAGGGATGAGGTGGAGGGACTGGTGGTTTGATGGGGTGAGGTGGAGGGTGTTTTTTGTCCAAGTCCACCAAAAGAGAGAAAAAAAAACAAACTCAGCCTAGGAATCTTGGGTGAACAACCAAAACCAAAAAAATTTGGTGAAGGGATTTTTTACCTAACTTGAAATCAAACATTAATCATCAAAGCTAGCAAGGGTGAGAGGAAGAATCTGTTCTATCATAGAAAAAGATGAGGGACAAGATGAAACATGGATGACTTGAGGTGGATCAGGAATATCATCTTCAAATATTTTGTCCCATTCATCTTTGATTTCAGCCAAAAGATTGTGAAGGATTACACAAGTGATAATCCAATTAAGAGGAACTTCATGCCTTTGGGGTTTTGAAGATGGTTTTGCATTTCCCTTAAGCTGGCCCATCTTCCTTTCAGGACTCCTATTGCATGCTCAATCCAAACTTGTGATTGGGCAAGATGATAGTTGAAATTGGTTTTTCCTTAATTGTTGGACAAAACATTCTGGTATGCTGGAACCACATATTTCCAACTAGCATAAGCTGAATTGGCCAGAAGGTATTGATTGTGGTCAAAGTAGTTCCCGGTTTTTGGGCAATCCGCATCCAATTGAACATGTATGAATCATGACAAGAACCTGGAAGGCCAGCATGGAGGGATATGAACTTCATGTTGTTATTGCAAAAAAGTTGTAGTGCCACAGAGTATCTAAACAAACAGACAAACCATATTTGGTCAGTTTGTGATCAATGGTGTTATCAAAGCAATTGGAAAAGATATGAATCCATTGCCTTTTTTTCTGATCAAAATAGTGGTTGCCATCTAGATTGGGTTTTTGACTCAAGGGGATGGTGGTTCCATCAACAAAACCAATGCAACCAGGAAATCCTTTGTTTTCCATTACTTGAGATATCTCCTTGCTTTCTTCTTTTGTTGGCCAAGAAAGGACTGAGCAATGGAAAGATAGGATATCAACCATGACTCTTTTGGTGCATGAGTCAATGGTTCCATATCCGACTGAGAATAGATTTTCTAATCAATGAATTGCTGCTCCATTTAAATTTGATCCCAATCTACAAAGAGCAAAATTCAGTTGGATAGCTGGATTGCGTTGAGGATTCCAATAATTTTTCTGGAAGATGTGGTGGTCTTCAATCATCTCCAAAATTTTTATGAATGAAGGCAATAGAGTTTGTAACAGTTGCTGGAAGCTTAGGTCAGGGATGAGATGAAGCTTTTGCCTTTCAAACATAGGGTTGTGGAGAGTTTGTCTTCTTGGAACCATGTATTTCTTTTGTAATAGAGCATTCAAAGCCAACCAAGTTGATTCCAAATTGGAGTCTGAATCAGAGTCTGAATGGCAGTAAAATACTAACAAAATTTCAGTCAGCTTTTTTGTATTTTCAACTTGCTGCCAAGAAGTTTGATAGGACATGTTGAGAAAGATGGTGATTTGATGTGGGGTGAAGAGATAATGATGGGATTTGTGTGAAGATGGAGATGTGAAGCAATATAGATGTGAAGCAATAGAGATGTGAAGTGTCAGCCATGAGACATGTATTGGTGTCCTATAGGCTGCCCAACTCACAAGTCTTGGTAGTATAGTGGTTAAGGAATGTCTTAGTAACCTTCTTAGTACCTAGGTAGTGTGTTCAAGCCTCCATTAGTCCATTACATATCCATATTTTTGACATATCAAGTTTCATATAATCATATTTTTATAGTATGTCTTAATATTAGAAATCATCCCATAAAACCTTGAAGGTTTATATTATAATTTATGGGAGATCTTATAACTTTACTCTATATTACAATCCTCTGGAAGCGTCCAATTGGATGTACAATTAATTTCCTTAAAGATTTCCCTCTGTGGAAACTATATTCTGTAATAATCCTTATCTACCATAACCCAGATTTTTAGGTGAATTGTAAATTATTTTCTAAGAACTCTCCTTCCAGCTTGTAGATAACTTTCAAGAAGTTAATCATGCTGGAAAAGCGTACACTCACAAGCTAGGAAACTCCCCTGGTGCAGATAAACTCTGTGGGAATACTTACCCAGAGTATACATATCTATGTGGATTAAGAATATCTAATAATATGGTTGTAATTCTTTGAGCACCTGCTCTGATAGTTTTAACTAATTGGATTTCTGATGAAGAACAAAATTAATAAAGGACTTAAGAGGGCTAAGAAGGAGACATCAATGAGCCAGGAATCAAATATAAAGGAAGAAAGAAAAAGAATCAAAAATAAAGTAGAGAACAAGAAACAAACATCAAGCTAAGGAACTCTTAGCAGAAGACAAGAACAGGCATGTTGAGTGAGATTGAGGTCCAATAAGCTGATAAAGATGATGGGTGGCTGTTTGCACGAGTGATGATTGATTTAGAGATAATCCACGGTAGTTGAGAGTAATTGAGAAAGTTCTGGGTAAGTCTTACCAGTCAATTTGAGATGTATGTTGATGGAAAGAATATTTGTGAGTTGAGTGTTGATGAATATGGTAGAAGTTGAGAAGAATAAGAAGTGGAAAAAGATTAAAGAAAAGAAAGAAAAGAGATGTTGAAAATGAAGCCAGTGGATGAGATGATGAATAATGAGACAGTCGAGTTGAGAGGTTTGTCTAGGATGAGTTCGGCATTGAAGAAGCTGGTTGGAGTATTTAAGATGTGAAGAGTTGCTGATGGTCATAGTCGCAATGAGGAGAGATGACAGGCGTGTGACTGAGAAGACTAGTGTGACTTGAGACCGTGCGGTGACATGAGAACCCGCAAGCAATGACATGAGAAACTGACATGAGAACTAAGACACGTAAAAGAGTAAAGAGAGTAAGGAAGGCAAAAGAAAGAAAGAACAATGAAAGTAACAAGAGAAAAGAGAAGGAAAGAAGAACAGTAGAGAAAGAAGAAGGAGTGAGATTATTCAACAGATAGATCTACAGAGAGTTAGAGGGTAAGTAAATCGATTCTGAAGCCTTGAGAGCATCCTCTTGAAGGAGAATAATTGACTGGGGTGATTCCCCCCCATCACTTTAAACTTCTGAGTAAATAAATTACAACCTTACCTCGAAAATAGACCCTAATGAGTATGTAAATGTTATTATACATTGGGGATGATTGCTTGGGGCTCTGAGCCACTGGAGACGAAATCTAGGACAGTGGTTTACTCCCCTGATGATTCCCTGAGCCCCCCTGAGGACTCTTTCAATATAAAAGAGGAGGGTCTTGTCCTTACAAGACCTATTCCTCATTGTATTTTATAAACCAGATAGTGCATATTAACAAGCCCATCCAACTTATTCCACCAAGAGGATTGACTGGGGCCTTTTAATTCAAAATCTTATTATATTATCAATCAAACAATCAACTTCAATTTTGAGTCCAAGGTCCTATTGGAGTTATAGTCCTTCCCAGGCTATCATAAAGGGTGTGAGCTTCCTTGTGTAAGCAAGTCTCCTTTAAGCTTTATTTATTAAAGCTAGTCCGCTTATCTCTTTAGAGGTTCAAGGTGTGGCTTTTTTACTCCTGATAACTTACTATCAGTTGAGTTATTATTTATATTATCAGTGTAATCATTAAAACCGATATTTGGCAATTATTATTATTATTTTTGCAGGTATCTGCCACAGCTACTGTAGCAATAGAGGCAATACTCTGACATGAAGCAATAGAGATTTGAAGTGATGGAGACATGAAGCAATGGAGATGAGATGTGTGTGATGTGATGGAGATGGGACTGGTATGGATTTGTTGATGTGGATGGGTGTTTTAGATGTGATGGATGGTGGATGGATGATGATTCATAAATGATGGGTTTAATGCCAGGTTTGATGTTTGAAATCCGCCATTTTCATGAAACCTGCCATTTTGAAATAAACCAGTTAGGAGGTATGTGTATTTCAGAACCCTGCCATTAAAAATGGTGGGTTTGGTAAACAAAATGGTGGTTTTCTAATGGCAAGTTTGCTAACTCTGATACGCCCTAATGTCTTCAATGCCACCAAGGATCTTAGAATAGCACGTCTTATCTTTCCTCAATTTTTCAATCAATTCCTTTTGTAAATTAAACCATCCATGCTCATCTTAACCAAGTGATTTTTCAATGACTCTCATTCCACAATTCCCATCAGCAACCAGATCCTAAAACTCCCCCAAGAACTTATGTAACTTCTCAGGTGTTTGATTGAGGTAATTCACTTTTAGTTCCTACAATCAAGAATTAATTATTAAAAATTCTAATCTCATTAAAGGAAAAAACACTCATCAAAGATGAGCTTCTGTTTGAATTGGCCATTTCTTCTTCTTCCTCCTTGGAAAAGGATTCTGATTCCAAAGGAAGGGACCCTAATGAATTTTCAGTCTCTTCAACTGAATTATGAAATTCAGATGAAGAGCCTTCCTTGCACTACAGAGATCATGTTCTCATCATTTAATTGAAATATAAAAATTAACATTTCTCAAAATAAAATGCTTACTATCTTTGGTCTTTTTGGTCCCCTTTTAACCCTTTTTCCCCTCTTAATTTCTCTTCTAACGTGCTCAAATTTTGAAAGTTAAAAACAACTTTCTTTCAATTTGGGTCAACCGTGGATGGAACATAACATCTTTGGCTCAAGCCTTGGCTTGACAATAAAAGTGGCTGCACCCTTGAGCATTGAACTCAGAATCTCCAACCTAACTTCTTTAGGTTGTTCCTATACATGGAATTCTACTTGTTAAAACTTTGAGATTCTTCATCAATACCTGGATCTGTTTCAAATTTTCAAAAACCAAAGTAATAATAAAATTTTTAATCCAATAATTAATCTTTCAATCAAATAATTAATCTGTCAATCCAATAATTAATCTGTCCGTCAAATATTTAATCTATCAATCCAATAATTGGTACCCTTCAAAAAAACCCACTTAATTCATTGGAATGTTCATAGTCTAACTGCCACTGAGGATGAAAATCCTCAGGCACAACAGATCCTCTTGATGCTAAAAGTTCACCTAGAATGTGGTAACATGGAAAGACCATCATTTTTGAATAATACTTTGAGAACACCTTGCCATCATGGTTGCCCTTTAACTTTTAAAATTGTTCCCCAATGATTTTAATTTCCTTGATCAACAATTTATATCCCAAAGGTAAAAGTTCTGTTGGAAGAACTGTTCCTAAATTTATTCAAGAGTTTTTAAGTGATGCATGGACTGATTGTATTTGGCTTTCAATGGTTCCTTCAAGGTGTTTCCCCACATCCAAAATTTCCACCAAAGATCCAACAAGTAATTGTTTGAAAGTGGAATGGGCCCCTTCTACCCAAGACTTTGTTTTATTTCCAAATTCAGGTTTTACACAAGTCCATGCTGTTACAAACATCTCTTTTATGGGGAAAATATTCTTTTCCATATACTCAAGCACATCCTCATGGTATTTCAAGAAACAATTTATACAAGTTTCAAAGTAAGCAATCCCAGCAAAGATCAATAGAAGAAGCAATAAATTGTCATACTCTGAGTTCTGCATCATTGACTTCTGCCTCCCCGTTGTTTTTAGAGGCCCCATACTTTGCCCACAGAGTAATTAAAATTTTCCATTTTTAATTGTCATTACTGAAGAGCACTTTAAAGTTTGATTGAATATTTTTAGACATGTGCCAGGAGCACAAATGTCTTGATGACTCAGGGAAACTATGTTATATAGCAGGGGTCAGAGATTTTTCACAGTTGGTCACAAAGACTTTTTGAAGCCTCTGGGGATCATAAGCCAAATCCTTTAATGCATTCAAACCCCAACTGTAGAACTCATATGTTTCCTTTTTTTTAAAAACAAAAGCCTTTGAAAAATTTTTCTTGTTGG
The DNA here is from genome assembly GCA_025617555.3 of Puccinia polysora. Taxonomy (NCBI): domain Eukaryota; kingdom Fungi; phylum Basidiomycota; class Pucciniomycetes; order Pucciniales; family Pucciniaceae; genus Puccinia; species Puccinia polysora. The sequence continues at coordinate 40,695,398 of CM062631.1, read as the reverse complement.
ATGTCATTCCTAAAACACGCAATAGAGGGATGTTGTAACTATTTTTTTTATAAGTAAAATAGAACAAAGCAATATGATGGAATTTTTTCAAAGTTTTATAGACTCAAGATGATCCAAGAAAAGGGCCTCTAATTGACCCTCTCCACCAAATTTGGACCTGGAAACCCACTGGGATTCCTGGATCATTTCCAATAGAACATCCACAACACCTTTCCCATCCATTTATTCTTGCTTTACCTTCCGCTTAGTGTTATAGATTTTTCTATTGTCAATGTTTTCTCCACCATCAATCTTGCTCATTTTTCTTTTAATTTGCACTGTATTTAGCCCATCTTTTATGCCTTCCTTAAGTAGATCCATGGCTTTCCCAGAGATTCTCCTCAGTTGAGGATTCACTGAAGGGCTTTCAGATGGTTGATGATTGTGTAGGCCAATTCTAATGGATAGATTCCACATGGGATCTGCTGCTTTCCAACTTGCACGGATAATGAATTGACACCTGACCTTCCTTGTTCAAGTTTTCCTTTGACATTTGGTCAGGCACGGCCCTTCATAAACCCCAAATCTTTCACATGCTAGATCAACCTATTTATCTTTCCTTGACTTGAAATTTCTCAATGCGTAGCCATGCATGGCTTCCCATTTTTGAAAATAAATCTCTGCTTCTTTCCTAATAGAAAAGGCTCTCACATGAGGAGGGTCAAACAGTTCTGTTAACCCTTAGTTACATTAGTATTTGTCAATCCAAATACTTCTCAGTCAAATGACATATGAAATGTTTCCCCCCCACCTTTATTCAATTCCAGTTGTGAAGAAATATCTTGTTCCTCAATTGTAACCCTAGATGAGGATGCAATTGGGGCTTCCAATGTTTTCTTTTCCAACTCCCTACCCAAATCTGGAGAATTCAAATATTTTTTAACAAACCTTTCAACTAATTCCATTAATACAGCCATGTTCAAACCAGGAGGGCTTGGGCTTGCCACTGTTCCAATAAAAAAAAATTCAAAGGCAATTTAGCATTGAATTCAATTTTCAATCCAACAACTCCAAAGTTTGCTCACTTTTGGGTTGAGAAAAATTAATTTATCCAACAGGTGTGTGTTGTGTGTATACAAGGTTTGTGTCAAGAGCCTTTTTTCCCAATTTGCAGAGTTTTTGATTCCAAATTTCAAATTTTCTTTTTGTGGTCCAATAATAGTCCCACATAGTATTCCAGATCCCCAAATTTGGTTTTACTGCACTAAAATGTGGTCCAGGGGTTCCTAGGTACCTTTCAGCTTGCTACTATTACAGAGCAATCTGCAAAAGTAACAAAATAATAATAAAAAATAAAGACAAATAAAATAAATAAAGACAAATAAAATAAAAAAACAAAAATAAAATAAACAAAGACAAATTAAGACAAATTAAGACAAATTACAGTATGAAAAATAGCAAAATATTATTTTAAATTTAGATTCTACATCTGAATTAAGGTAGGTTCACTCACTGACACTTACCCTGAAATATAACTCTTTATATTTATAAATATTTAATGGAAAATTCAAAGAAAGCACAGCTATTATATTTTGGCCTTTTTAATGTTTCATGTGATTCCTCATTTTCAGGTTTCACAGTGATAATTCAATCAGAATTGGTGAATTCTGTGTATTTAAGAAGTTATGCGCAAAAAGGTGATCTGTCACAATTCCCACACGCAGCTACTTATAAGAGATACGTAAGTGATTTATGGATTTAGTCTGATTGATATTATCCATCCCAACCATTCTTTTTATAAATTTATGCTGCTGAAAGACCTTTAACCCCAGATGCAGGTTTGAACCCATCTGTACACGTCTCTAACATGTACCTAAAAGATCAAATACTATACCAGTAAGTTTACTATCCTCTTTCTGTTTTTGCAGCTTGGTTACAAAGCCCTTCCACTCCACCATATATTATATATATATATTATGTTTGGGAAATCATTCCTTTAATAATTATCAAAGGTTCTAAAGGAACCAGGTTTATGGATTAAAAACTGAACTCCCTGAAGAAGAGGCTTTGAAAATCCCTAATATACCATTGTGGCCCCTCTTTTTATTTCTTTATTAATTGATTCATTAATATTAACCATTAAAAACCAAACCATCTCACCTTGCATTTGCTTTATCCATATATTTACGGATTATTTCTGCATCTTTTTCAATAATATATTGATTCTTTAACTTATCACCTCTGGTAGCTAAAAGGTAGCAAGGAACTTGGCATCCAGGAGGCTGACAGTACCCCAAATCCCCCCTCAAATGGCCCATTTGAGGGGGTAATAGCCCAAATGGGCCAGGAAAACACACCCAACCTCTGCTCACAACTTGTGCATCCCCCTGAGGGATGTGCAAGTTGGGAGCAACTTGGCTTTCTTCTTGTTGGGCTGTGAATTGCCTTTTGCAACCCATATGGGTTGTGAACGGCAATTCAAACCAATTTTGGACCCTGAGGTTGTGAATTTAACATTTCCCTTGAAAAATTTAGCAATATTGTAGTTTAAAAACACCCTGTGAAAGATATTTCAAAATTTAGTCAGTTCAAAGCAGATGCTGTGGAGTCAATGAAAAAATACAACACCAGATTACACTCCATCATGATAATATATCCAACAAAGAAAGTTGCAGGGAGATCAGGAGGGAAGTTACATAATCCAATCTTTCAAATTCTCCTGATAAAATTGGTTTTCTAAAATAGGGAATATCAGATTTAAAATTTTGAAAAATTTAAATTGCTTATTTCAGGAAAAATATCTTTGTATCAAAACAAACAATAAATCAATTTTTCTAACTGAAAAAAGTAAAATTTTGAAAAAAAAAAATGGACAAGCCTGAAATCAGCCATTTAGTTTCTTGAAAGTTTTAACTCTCATACACCCTAATGGTATCACAAAACTGGAATATCAGGAAGGTGGAAAAAAATTGGAAAGATATTATAGATTGGTTTCATGTTACTGACTCACTGATTATTTGTCTCCACTTTTGTTGTTTGTTTTTTGAAGCTAATGATTCAGCTTTGCATAATAATCCAACAAGAGTAACCAATAAAAAACTTATTATTTTTTATTTGAAAAAATTGTGCTTCTTGAAGAAGTCTAGCTACAATACTGCTTTTATTTTTTAGTTAAATCATGACCATCTTTGATCAATTTTTCAGAAATTCAATGTTGAAAGTCCTGACCATGATGGAAAATCAGAAACAAGAGTTTTGGTTCTATTCACTATCAACCAAAAACATGCTTAAAAAGGCCCTGAAAAATCTTTAAAAGTTGAGGAATATTCTTTTAGTATGAATAAAATAGGAAATTAAACTCTCAATATCATTTTTTGTTGGAAATAATAATCTTATGATAAAATATTTCAAAGCCCAAATCCTTCAGTAGATATTCTTGCAATACTGAGGTTTTTATCAAAGTTTTAATGCATGTACAGGCCAATCCTTGTGATTATTTCAGGTCAAAGAACAGGTTTGAAAAAAATGATAGAATTGCTTTTTTCAAATTAATAAGGATCCAGCTGGGGTGGGTTTGTTTTCCCAATTTCAAGGTCCAGATTTGCAGGAGTCACATTCTCCCAAGATTGATTGATAATTTCCAAGAATGAAAAAGTCAAAAAGAAAATTGGTATAATATATATCAAACTTATATTTTGATCATACATCACCAAAATATATTAGGAATTTCAAAGAAACCTTGAATTAAAATTCAACCACCTTTCAAGAATGAATAATATTTGATTGCACATTGGTTATATGATATTTCAACAGGAGTTGTGTTGGGGGTATTTGAGATTTATTTGGATAGATTGCCTGAATTAGGACAGAGTTACAACCCAGTTTTTACCAAGTTAAAATGTTTTTACAGAGTGGAATATGCTAGCATGTTCCTCAATTTTTCCTTTGGTGTGATAAATCCTCAATTCCTCCAAGATGAAAATTTGGAATAAACCTCACAATATTTATAACATCCTGGCAGAAAAGTGTCATCAAAATCAATGAATTTTTGGTATGATTTTGAATTAATTTTTGGAAGAAGAAAAAAGAATTCTTGGAATACAAATTTTCAATATAGATTCATGGTACAGGATGCTATTGACAATGCTGAGTATATCCAAGACAAAAAAATCCTGATCCAGGTTAGAAAAAGATCAAAAATGATGGCTTGGATGTGCTAATCAATGGATGGATTTGGAATTTGTGGATCTCAAAATGTATAAGATTTTTCAAAGAGAAAATTCTTGGATTATGAAGAATAAATTAGCAACAAAATCTTAGAGGACACTTTAATTTTTTTTTCAGAATGGAAAAGAAAATATCTCAAACTTGAAGTGTGAATTTTTGCACAAGTTTGAATATTGACTTGTAGAAATTTAGGGAATGTGTAGTCTCCTTTGCAAGTATCAAGAAAACTAACAGCTTTATTTTTTACTTAGTGGCTTTTTGATCTATTTTCTTAGAAGAGATATTAATATTATTCCTCCCTCCACAATAAATAAATAAACCTTCCTTCTCTTGCCTAGAATTTCTATCATTCCTAATAAGACCAGCATACTTATTCAAGAAACTTGTATTTTTGGTTGGAGCTTTTCCCTTTTGGTTCAATATTGAGTTCAAAGTAGGATTTTATGTTGACTTCTTTGACTTCTTTAAGTTTTTATTTAGATATTGAATTTTTTTTATTTCAATGGTGCAGTCTATGTTTTTCAATGAATTTCTGTAAAACTTTTATTTAATAACCAGAAACAGATTCTTTTTTCAAGTCAGATTTTAACACTCTTTAAAAATTCAATATTAATTTTTTATTGTTACATTGGATACAATACTGAAATCAATTTAACTACAGAATATAATTCAAAGGTTCATCATTATCCTTCAGGACCATTTTGAAAGTTTTTATCTGGTTTTTTGAATTTTTTGGGGGTTTTCTGAAATTCTAAAGAGCTGTTTCTTTAAATTGCTAAATTTTTTTAAAATGAAAGAGGAGCTAGTTTTTTTTAATTGTTAAATTTATTTCTCAAATCACTGTATGTCTCTACCTCCTAACAGGGAAGGTGCATACATAACCTTCTTCTGGTCAGATCTGAATTCATTGTGATTTTTAAAAACTATGATTTTACTGGATTGAAATTATATTTAATTTTGTGAGGATGTTCACCCATATATAAATCTGTCCATTTCATTCCATAATTTTTTAAATTCAAAACTCCATTAACTACCCTAAAATCAATTTGGTTGAAAGATTCCACTTAGGTTGATGAAAGTTTTATTTTTTCAACTTTTTTTTCCTGTAAAATTCTACAAGCCTTTGATTGGCCTTGGTTTGGGGGAATATAATCTATAGAACTAGAAGTTAGCTCAAGAGGATCCATAAATGATATTATGTGTGCAATCAGATGAGCTAATGGATAGTTGAGGTCTCCCTGGGGGGTGATTTGAACATTGAATAGTATTGAAGGGTTCCATTTACTGAAAATTGCTTGATGTCCCTAGCCAATCAATAATCTTGCGTTAAGGAGCAAGGGAAGTCCCGTTCAAAAAATTACCTGGAATCAATAATGAATAACTATCTTTAATGAATTGAATATCTTAAGTGTTTTTTTATTTAAATTAACATTCCCACATACCCAAGAGAGGAAATGGGATCAGGTGGACATGGCCCAAAAGTAGAGACCAATCCTACAATGAATCCCAAAGTTATAATTATATTATTGTAGTTTGAAGCTGATGCTTCAAAGCAAATTGAAAGGTCAAAAGGTGATGTTGAAATAAGGAAACTGAGGCAAGCTGGATGTTTAAACCTTTTTCTCAGAAAAATTCAAGAATAATGAAATTAAAGATCTGAGGAATGAATTTATGCTTTTGAAAATTATCTGCAGCCTAGTGGGAATGACAAGATACAACCTGATTAATGTACACTATAGTTCAAAGTACATGATAGCAGAAGGAAATGACAGAAACATATAAATGAAATGACATCATCAGGGTACAAGCTGGAATCTGAGAGTGGATTTGATGACAAGTGAGAACCTGCAAGGCAATGCAATTCAATGGATGAAGAAAATGGGAATGAGGTACTGGTTGTGATTCAAAGTTTGAGATGAAATACAGAGGATTGAATCCCCAACATGATTGGTTAATTCAGATGAGTAATATGTAATGCACTCAAGCAAGCAATGTTCCATGTAATTTTTTGAAGGTGACTGGAATTGGATCAATAAATGAAACCAGTTTGAAATTCTGTGCTTTATCTTTGAATCTCTTTCACTTTCATTCATCATCAACCACACAAAGTTTACACTGGTCAGTTATGAAGTGGAAAATTTGAGGATAGTTTGCAAGTGATGACTGAGGTTCCAGAAATGTTTTGTACCTTTCTTAACACCAAAAGTAGTAAGTTGATTTCACTAATTTTTTAGTTTTCTTTTAAGTTTCATGCCTGTAGATCAAAGGTAGATATGGTGTGTAAAGAGCATCTGGGCACCTGTACAAGTTTGACTTTCCACACACCCAGAGGGACTTTGGTTGGTTCCCAGGGCACTCAATTGGGTTGGAATTTTGAGGTTTAAAACTTGGTGCCCAACCCAGCTCCCCTTGAAACCAATCAAAGATGGTAGCACCAAAATGACCAGCATCCCTCCCCACAACTTTCAACTGTCAAATGTTTCAAAAAAATATTCAAGTATTTTGTGGGTCAATGCAACCAGCTTTGATTGGTTCCAAGATAAACTTGGCGTGGTGCCAGGCCTATTTGGCCAGGTGTCAAGGTTTCTTTGATTGGTGCCATGCGCACTTTACAAAAAGCTTGAATCACCTTAGGTGCCACCCAATTGGGCTTTACACACCATACTGTGAAGAGGATGGCATGTTGAAGTTGCATTCAAACCATAGCCTTCATTTCAAATCACCACAACCATTCAAGCCTTGGGAACAGATTATTGATTTCAACAGCATGTTCTGGTTATACATATATAACTAAGGTTACTAATTTTCTATTGTTTTTTCAGAATCTGGACCTTGTTAAAATGCGGATGCACTCAGGTAATGTGCATAGGAGTGTGTAATCCAAATGGGATGCAAAAATGGGCCTCCACAGCCCATTTGACATCACGTGGGCCACGTGGGCCTATGTGGGTGTTATTGGTTTTGGGCATTTGGGCGCCAAGACACGTTTTTATGGTCTTTTGGGACACGGGCCCTCACGGGCCCACCAGGGTGGATGGGCCACCCAAGCCAGATGGGCTTATTTGGGCATAAAACGGCCCAAGCTTTATTATGGACATACTTGGCCAGACGGGTTGGCCTGCCAAAGTATGTAATTCTCACGATTTGGGCTTGGGGCAGCCCATTGGGGCCGCCGCCCCTGTCGCGGCCCGCTAGAGGCCGCTGCCCATGTCACCGCCTGCTCGGGGCCGCTGCCCATGTCGCCGCCTGCTCGGGGCCGCTGCCCGCGTTGCGGCCCGTTTGGGGCCGCCTGTGTTCCTTGGTGCGGCCCATGCGGGGCCCAACAGCCGCTGTGGGGCTTTCGCGCGGGCCCAGCTGGTTGCGCTAGGCAACCAGCGCCACGGAGCCGGGGCTGGTGGCCCCGGCTTGCTCGCCGTCGCACGGGGGATGGGGGCAAGCTGGCTGGGTTGAACCAGCCAGTGACCAACCGCAACAGCGTGGTCAGTCAGGGCAGGGGGGACCTGACCACCCCCTTGCCCATGGCGGCGCCAGCCGCAAGCTGAGCAACTGGCAGGTGGGGGGGAGTTCATCACCCCCCCAACCATCAATTGGTTTAGGCAACCAAACAGGATAGGGGCGCTCTCCCCCCCCTTTACCAAGGGGGAGGAGCGATGGGCCTGGGGGGACCTGATCACCTCCCAGGCCAATTTACATGACAACGCCCTGGGGGGTATCAACCCCCAGGGCACCTGGTGAGGGGATTTGACCGCCCTCACCAGGGATTTGAGAGAAAGAGGGGGGGACAGCATGTCCGCTGGTCACACCCCCCCATGTGAGTCTGAGACCGGACCCAGGTGTGCCCTGGGTCCCACCTGGCCCATTTTAGGTGCCAGGGGCTGGCTGCATGAGGCAACCAGCCCCTAAACAAGGCAATAAAGGTCATCATGGCTGGTTGTAAAGGACAAACAGCCAAGGGGATTGAACAGTTAAGGGGCTGGTTCAGCCCCATTGAGGTGGAAACACCAGAAATAACCGGAATAGGCTGGTTGTAAGGGTACAGGGACTGATGCCATGTGGGCTGATGTAGTCCAAACCAAGTAACAAGGCCAGTAGAGCCTGTAGAGCTCTTTGGGGCCGGAAAATTTGCCTTTTGGCTTGTTGTATCATGGGCTCACAAGAGGCCAATCTTTTGTACTTAAGGAGCCCTTCTCCCTGCTGTTTTCCATACATTCATTCATCATTCCAATCACATTCATCCAAGATATTGCCCCATTGTGAGAGCCCCATTAGACAATATTGACACCCAGTGTCCAGCATTTCTTTTGCTTTAAATACTTCTCATTTGCCTAAGCTCATTGCTGGCCATAATTCTAACACATTATGAGTACCATCATCATTATTATTTCCAAGCAAGATAGACCCTTATACCTTACTTTTGACAACCTCAAGGACCTCAAATTTTCCAAGAAGATGTCTTATATCCCAGAGTCCAGCTCCACCAAGATAGTTTTGAATAGTCAGGACTATAATGCTTGGGCTGTCCTTATGGAAAGTGAGTTGGATAACATCTGTTGTGGGGATATTATGAAAGGAGATGATACTTTGATCAGTTCAGAGGTGGAGAAGAAGGCCTATCATCTTATTCTTAGACACTTGGATGAGCATCATGTAACATTGCTTGCTGATACTCTGTTGGAGGAACAGAAGGGGAAGGGGAGTGTTTTATGGAAAATGCTCAAGGCAAAGTATGCTGGTGACTCTGTTCATCAAAAGGGGATTGCTTTCAATAGATTGTTTAAGTTGAAATTTGGAAACTGTAAACAATTTGTGGGGGAAGCTAGATCTAGTATTGCTAAGTTCAAGTCATCTGGGCTGAACATGGATCCTGAGTGTTTGTCACACTTAATTCTTCAAAAGCTTCCAAAAGAATATGAGTCCTTTGTCAGGATCATATCTCAGTTGGATCCCCTTCCAGGAGAAGAGGATTTGCTTAGAAGGATTGAAAAGGATGATCTTCAATTCAAGATAAAGGAGAGCACAGGAACTGCTCTGGTGGGCAAGACAGGAAAATCTGGGAAGAAGGCAAAGGCCAAAAAGTATTTCTCAAAGGTCTTGTGTTATAATTGTCAGAAGAAGGGGCACTATGCAAAGGATTGCAAGGAGGCCAAGAAGAGGAAGAAATCAAAGTAAAGTCAAAAGGAAGACAAAGAGGTCAACCTTATCATGGAAAATGTTGCTATGGTGGCAGTGGATGTTCCAATGGAACAAGCTGTTGTGGAACAAGTCCCCAACAAGAAGGCTAAAATTGAAGAGGATCAAGAGATGGACTTGATTGATTATGAAGTGTGTAATCTTAACCTTGAAAATGAGAACTTATCAGTGGCTGATAATTCTTCATTCCTTACAGGAGGATTGTTGAAGGAGGATGTTCTTGTTTTGATTGATTCTGGTTGTACAGACCACATGTTTTTTGATCCAAATTTGTTTTCAAATCTTAGAGATTTTGATGGTGTTGTAAATATTGGCCAAAAAGGAAGAACAATCCAGATTAAGGGGATTGGAAAAGTTATTCTTGCAAATCACATGGGTTTCAAAATAATTTTTGAGAATGTTTTCTATGTACCAGATTTGCCTTATAACCTTGTGTCATTTGGAGTGCTCTGGAAAAAGGGTTTCCAGATTTGTTATCTTAAAGAAGATAAGTTTGTTATTGATTTGAATGGGAGAACTATCCTGAGTGGAAAAGTTTGGAATAAGTTGCTCTGTGGTGACTTGTTCAAGTTTTCAGCTCTGAGCACTGTTGCTCACAATAGAAGTGGCCATAAGGTAAAGGACAGCAACTGTGAGAGTTGTACCTTAGGGGCCAAGACCAGGAATGTGTTCTCAAAGAGTAGAGATCACACAGAAGTTCCTAGAGAGGAATTCTCCATTGATTTGGCAGGGCCATTTTCACCAGTGTCTCTTGGAGGGGAAAGATACTTCATCAATTTGGTTGATACAGCAACTAATTTTTTTTGGGTAAAACCAATAAGATCAAAGGATCAAACCACAGAGGAGTTTTCAGTAATCTTCAAAGTCTGGAAACAGAATGGTTTGATGAGGGAGATCAAGAGGGTTATTACTGATGGAGAGGGTGAGTTTGTGAGTAAAGATTTTGAGAAACTATTGAATGATTATGGTATCACTCATATAGTTACTACTGCTAGTACTCCACAAAACAATGGAATAGTTGAGAGGATGAATAGGAATTTATTGGAAAAAGTCAGAACTATTATGGCTCAATCTGGTCTACCAAAGTTTTCATGGGCTGAGTTGGTGTGCACAGTGTGTCTGTTGCACAATATTGTAAGTGTTAATGGGAAGTGTCCTCATTATCAGTTTTGGAAGTTGTACCCCAAAACATCACACCTAAGAACAATTGTTTGCTTGGTGTATTATAGTGTCCACCATAATGAGATGGTTGGAAAGTTAGATCCTAGAGCCAGAACAGGGGCACTTGTGGGCTATGACTTAATAAGTAATTCATACAGGATTTATTGTCCAAGTACAAGAAAGGTTATCCGTAGTAGGGATGTAAAATTTGAAGAAAGTACCTTTCCACTAAAAAGGGGTGAACCTAGTGCTGTTCAGGAATCACAGCAGGAAATAGCATTGGAGCCTATTTCCCCAGCAGAGGCTGGAGAGAATATCATTAGTGATGATATTGAGGTGGCAGACGTGCCACAGGAGGGTTTAGTACCCACTTCAGGGGAGTCTGTGGAATCAGAACCTGATGAGCCTCCACCTCCAGTTAGAAGGAGTGGCAGGATGAGAATGCCTGTTGATAGGTATGGGGAATGGAAGTCCCATTATGCTTCTGCGGAATATGAGGAAGATACACTTCAGGAACAGTGTATGCTTAATGAGATTCTACAATTGAGTTCAGAAATGGGTAATAGAGTTAACCCAAATAGCTTTGGCCAAGCTATGAATTCTGATGAGAGAGCCAATTGGAAGACAGCTATTTTTGAGGAATTTGATTCTCTAGAGAATAATAGTGTGTTTGAAGTGGTTAAGCGGGATTCAGTTCCAAAAGGAAAGACCATTGTTGGGTCTAGATTAGTGTTAACAAAGAAGTTTGATACTAATGGAGTTTTGAAGAGGTTCAAGGCTAGATGCGTTTCAAAGGGGTTCAAACAGAGAGAGGGTATTGATTACCAGGAGACTTCCTTGCCAACTGGAAGGCTTTCCACCTTCAGGTACATCATTGCTTTGGCAGTGGAGTTGGGTGAAGAAATCAGACAGGCTGATTTTGTGACTGCATACTTGAATGCAAAACTTGGAGAGGAAGAGACTGTTTATATGTCAATTCCTGATGGTTTCAAGGAATGGCTGGTTGATACCAAGCCAGAAACTATTAAGAAAATCTGTGTGAGAAGTTTCCTCTCAGCAGATAAAGGGGAGTATTTCCTCAAGCTGTGTAGATCCCTGTATGGATTGAAGCAAGCAGCTAGGTCATGGTATAATACTATGAGCATGAAACTGATAGAAATTGGTTTCAAAACAAGTTTGGCTGACCCTTGTCTCTTTGTTAGAAAGGATGCAATTTTGTTTGTATGGGTTGATGACATTGTCATTATTGGGAATGGTAAGGAGAGAGTCATGGAGACACTCAAAAAGGAGTTCAAGATAAAAGATCTTGGTCTGGCACAGCAGGTGCTTGGAATGAAAGTTAGTAAGAGCAAGAATGGGATCAGGTTGGATCAGAACCATTATGTGTCAGCTCTACTTAAGCAGTATGGCTTAGAAGATGCAAAGGAGTTTGGTACTCCAATGCAGTCTAACATTTGGTTAGAAAAGTCTACAGATGAAGAGCATCTAGAGTTTGTTCAATCCGGGAATGATTATAGATCAGCTATTGGATCTTTGAATTATTTGGGGCAGTGTACAAGGCCAGATATTACTTATGCGATTGGGATTTTGTCACAACACACAGAGAAACCATGCATGGGGTATTGGTCAGCGTTTAAGAGAGTTATGAGGTATCTTAAAGGAACAAGCAGTCTGGGACTGCAGTTTTCAAAGTCATCAAACTTTGACTTGGTTGGTTATTCTGATGCAAGTTGGGCAGATGTTAACACTAGGGAATCAACAAGTGGTTTTGTATTCTTCTTAGGAAATAATCTAGTGTCTTGGATTTCTAAAAAGGTGTCAGCAATAAGTCTTTTGTCAACAGAAGCAGAGTACAGAACGTACTTGTCAGCTTCACAGGAAGCAAAATGGTTGAGAAAGGTCTTAGAGGATACTCATAAACCACAATGGTTTGCGTTGTTGTATTCTGATAACCAGAGTGCCATTGCGTTGGCAGAAAATCAAGTGTTCCATTCTAGAACAAAACATATTGATGTTCATTATAACTATATACAGGATGCAGTTAACTGCAAAGAGATAGTGTTACGGTACATGCCTACTGGGGCAATGATTGCCAATATCTTAACTAAGGCGTTAGATAGGAACAAACATGAAGGTTTTGTGTCTAGTATGCATATGGCATCCCTTTTGGATTAAGGGGGTGTGTTAAAATGCGGATGCACTCAGTTAATGTGCATAGGAGTGTGTAATCCAAATGGGATGCAAAAATGGGCCTCCACGGCCCACTTGACATCACGTGGGCTATGTGGGCCTATGTGGGTGTTATTGGTTTTGGGCATTTGGGCGCCAAAACACGTTGTTATGGTCTTTTGGGACACGCACCTCACGGGCCCACCAGGGTGGATGGGCCACCCAAGCCAGATGGGCTTATTTGGGCATAAAACGGCCCAACCTTTATTATGGACATACTTGGCCAGACGGGTTGGCCTGCCAAAGTATGCAATTCTCACGATTTGGGCTTGGGGCGGCCCATTGGGGCTGCCGCCCCTGTTGCAGCCCGCTACAGGCCGCCGCCCCTGTCGCAGCCCGTTTCGCGGCCCGCTAGGGGCCTCCGCCCGTGTTGCGGCACGCCCGGGGCCGCTGCCCGCGTCGCGGCCCGTTTGGGGCCGCCTGTGTTCCTAGGTGCGGCCCACGCAGGGCCTGACAGCCTGCCGCGGGGCTGTTGCGCGGCCAAGGGATCCTGCGCAGTGGGATGCCGCGCGGGCCCGGCTGGTTGTGCTAGGCGACCAGCGCCACGGAGCCGGGGCTTGGGCCCCGGCTTGCTCCCCCTCCCCTTGCTTGATGTTGCGAGGGGGATGGGGGCAAGCTGGCTGGGTTGAACCAGCCAGTGACCAACTGCGACAGCGCGGTTGGTCAGGGCAGGGGGGACCTGACCACCCCCTTGCCCAAGGAGGTGGCAGCGCCGGCCGCAAGCTGAGCAACTGGCAGGTGGGGGGGAGTTCATCACCCCCCCACCATCGATTGGTTGAGGCGACCAAACAGGATAGGGGCGCTCTCCCCCCCCCCCCCCCCCCCTTTACCAAGGGGGAGGGGCAATGGGCCTGGGGGGACCTGATCACCTCCCAGGCCAATTTACATGACAACACCCTGGGGGGTATCAACCCCCAGGGCCCCTGGTGAGGGGATTTGACCACCCCCACCAGGGATTTGAGAGAAAGAGGGGGGGGACAGCATGTCTGCTGGTCACACCCCCCCATGTGAGTCTGAGACCGGACCCAGGTGTGCCCTGGGTCCCACCTGGCCCATTTGAGGGGTCAGGGGCTGGCTGCATGAGGCAACCAGCCCATAAACAAGGCAATAAAGGTCATCATGGCTGGTTGTAAAGGACAACCAGCCAAGGGGATTGAACAGTTAAGGGGCTGGTTCAGCCCCATTGAGGTGGAAACACCAGAAATAACCGGAATAGGCTGGTTGTAAGGGTACAGGGACTGATGCCATGTGGGCTGATGTAGTCCAAACCAAGTAACAAGGCCAGTAGAGCCTGTAGAGCTCTTTGGGGGCGGAAAATTTGCCTTTTGGCTTGTTGTATCATGGGCTCACAAGAGGCCAATCTTTTGTACTTAAGGAGCCCTTCTCCCTGCTGTTTTCCATACATTCATTCATCATTCCAATCAAATTCATCCAAGATATTGCCCCATTGTGAGAGCCCCATTAGACAATATTGACACTTAGTGTCCAGCATTTCTTTTGCTTTAAATACTGCTCATTTGCCTAAGCTAATTGCTGGCCATAATTCTAACAGACCTCACTTTTATTTTCTTTGTCTCACTTTTTTTTTCTCCATTTTGTTCTTGTCCTGAATGAAACCCATCTGTACCCTCAACTTCAAACCTTCTGTCCTACGGTTTTAAAAAAGAAAACATGCCTGGGCCTTTCAAACAAAAAACAAAACTTGCACTTTTTCTAAAAAAAAAAATATGAAAAATACATCAATCATTAATTTGAATGACCGCACACTTGACTTGAAAAGAACAAATGGTATTAGAGGGAAGCAAAACACTTGAAAGCATCAATTAGTTGGTTGATTGAGTCAAGCTCAGCAAACTTCTTTCTGGTTCAAGAAAACCCCAGACAGGGAGGGAAACCTGAACCAGGAAACTAGTGTTCCAAGGTGCTGTGAGACTGATTCAAACCTTGCTCAAATCCAATCTTTTTTCCCTAAAGGCTCTCCTTTTTTTTTGGACTGAGGATCCAGGTCATCCAGACACATCTACTACTGGAACTCCACTCAGTTCTCTTTAAACTGATTGTCAGGAAATGACAAGATGGCCAAACTCCCCTCCTTAACCAGAAAATGAGGCAATGACAAGGATGATGATCATGGCTGAGCAAGGGCAAGAAGAAATGATTTCAAAAGTCCTGAAATGTCAGTATTGATTGTACATGTAGTACAAGACCTTGAGGAGGGTTTACTGTTCATATTTGACTTGATTTGCGTCTGATTTATCTCCTTTCTCTCAATCAAAAAAAGGCAAAACAAAAGGAAGGAAAAGACAACCAATTCTCTGACAGTTTGATTCCATCCAAGACATCAGGAGATTCACTGTGGAGCACCCTTCAGGATGAGGTCTGTAGGATAACGATTATGAGCAATCAAGCTGGACTATCAAATTGAATTTAACAAGATTTATAAGCAAGCTAAGCTAAATAAGAACAATCTCTAACGTATTTGCTGCATCACATTCAACAACATTCAAAATCTCAAACACTAACTTTTCTTTTTTTCCAAACATACCAAAAACAAAACACAAACACAAACAACTTCCCCATTTGCTCTTTCAAGAAGTCTCCTCGTTTTGCGCATGTATGTATATTAGCTTTCCTGTGTGCATATAATATATACAGAGATGTATAAAGTAACACTGATAACAGTCCAAGATAACGACCCACGGTTGAAAAATATTCTCAGAACGTCAAACGAGTTCCTTTCTCCTTGTTTTATGAAGATTGTACAAAATTTTCTTGATCCTCCCCCGCTTTGAATTTGATTTCAAGAAAATCAAGTGGGTCAATTCATCAGTCGACCCGATCCGAACGGGAAATTAGGGATGGTTGATGACTTACAAAGTTCTTCCAGGGATTTGCCTTTGGTCTCCGGTATGAGAAATGTACTCAGTATACCAGTAAACATGAATGCCGCAAAAATTTGGAAAATACTACGAAAGTCTCTTAGTTATGATCAGACAAGGAGACAGGGGTGAGGGGTAAGGGGAGGGGGCGTTCTTCCAGAAAGGTGGACAGAGGTTCGACTTGAGACTCAACTGGTCGATGAATTGATCCTTTCCGCCAATATCCTTCAGCCTAGCAAACCCCACTTGAGCGACGATGGCTCCCAACTTGCCCGAAGCGGCTGAAATGCCATGTGAGGTTGAGCGATACCGAGTGGGAAAACATTCACCGGGAATGACAAACGTCGTGCTGAGGAGGCAGATGGCGTTAAAATTACTGCATCGATCTGTGGAGGTTTCTCATCCAGTTAATAACTCACGTATTGGGTCCGAAATTCTGAAAGAAATTTGCTAGACAGTAGAGCACGATAAATATCGCGACGGTGTGTTCGAGAAGTTGATGATAAGCTGTACCCTAGAGAGCCAAGACATGTAAGAGACTTCATGAACTCGAATTGCGAGCGGTTAGACCGAGAACGAAATCGGCCAACTAACCATAACGATAAAAAGGACAGTGAGAACCGCAAAGCCCATTAATTGGATAGGCTTCCTACCCCACCAATCGATGAATGCGACTGCAAAGAGGGACAGAGGCGAAAAAGTGAGTAAACGTGGACCTTCACATCAAAAGCGTGGAACGCAACCAACAAGCAACCCAATAGCCAGGGATCAGTCCGGCAACAGAGAGAATGACGTTTCCGGTTGATACATTCATCAGGGATTGATAGATCTGCTCATTCTTGGTTCCGGTACTTGCGGCTCCAAAGCCAATTGCTTTCAAGACGATCGAAGAATTCAAACCTAAGCCCTGTGAGAAAGTGTGGAACCATAAGCCACAGCAGTGAAGAAGACCGTGCAGAGCATAATGGCCCACATAAAATGCAACGTCCAGGGCAAACCAAGACCAAGCACAACCGAATAGAACCTTGAAGTTGGGCCACTGAGAGTAATGGCTCAGAAAGTCCCGACGGGACGCTTTAGGAACCATGGCTTGCGCTTTGTTTTTCTCGTAATCCTGATTGGGCGGGGACAAACTTCTCTGAGCGTCGCGTGGTTGGACGCAGGGTGAGATTATGGAGTCTGACAACTCACATGAGCGTATCCACCAGTAGAGAGGAAAGCGTCGACGTCACCAGCGGCACCCTGAATGTCCCTTTCAATATCCATAGTGTACCGGGGGGTCTCGGGAATGGTGAGTCGAAAGTAGAGTGCTATTGCCCCGGGTACCGCTCCCAATCCAATTAGTAATCTCCAGCAAAAATCAACCGAATAACCGACAACCTCGTCATTTTTGATGGATTCTTCAAACGCTTTCACGACGACAACAGCAACTAAGGCGGCGGTAAGCTGTCCAAAACCTGATAATAGAAGGCGCGTCGATGGGTAAACATGTTTGATTCAGATGTCGGATTATGGAGTTTCTGGTCCAATCTCACCCTGTGAAGCAAACACGGCCGTCATCATACGACCTCTAATCCTAACAGCCGCAAATTCAGATGTGATACAAGCCGACAATGGATAATCGCCTCCGATACCGAGTCCCAAGAAAAAACTGAGAAAATCGTCACCATCATAGCAATTAGTGGGGCTCAATCCAACGCTTGATAATCTTACGAGACGCTAACAAATGGGTTGCGGTAGTTCCTCATGACTCACCGCCACATAATCAAAACTCCTATGAGTGAAACACCAGGGCCGGATCCTGCAACGGCCTGTCCAACAGTTGCGATGATGATGATCATCAACTCTACCTCGCGATAAACCGAGGATGAGTGTAATCAATCGAGATGTCTCAAGTCAATATCATCGGGAATGTTGGCTGGCTTGCACTTTCTTCATCCAAACTGACCAATACCATACATTCGCTTTCGCCCGTAAACATCAGCCAACCAGCCGAACAATAACTGCCCACAGAAGGTTCCAATAGGTGTAGCCACTTTAATCCCCAAATCTTGATTCGACGTCAGGCTTGAACCTCGAGTCAAAATGTATCCCAACATAGTACTCGCGATATTGATGGCGAATCTGTGTAAGCAAAATCAGGCGGGTTAAACTTGTTTTGTTCTCTTGAGCTAACTTGATTCGTCTTATCGATTTGGAGTACGTAAAAACTGTGCTGCACGCGGCATGACGGGGTATCATGGGATTCCTACGAGTGATGTGGGATCATATTGAAAGGCCTTGATTTAGATTATGCTTACATATCATAGGCGTCGGTGAAGAATCCGACGCCAGAGACCAAGACCGCACGAACGTGAAACCAGCCGAACTTGGCTGTGTCGATCTCAGCGAGAGCAGCTCGACGCCGCTCCGTCAAATCATTGACACGAGTGACGGCAGAGGGAAGATCGGAGTTGGGACTTGGACGTTCATCTGAGTCGGTAATCGAACCTTGGACAATCACCTGATCGGTAATCGAACCTTTAGGAAGATGGTCGGCCGAGCCGCTCATGATGGACAGGCGGCAGGAAAGCCTGTCTAGGACGGGTGGAGAACCGGGATAATGGCGGCAATATGAGAGTGGGGAATGGAGTACTAGGGACCGGGTCAAGGTGGGTATAGGATGTGAATGGTTGTGACTCACGGATTGATGAATTAGGTATTTAGGACTGGGGGGACAATGGTGAGTGATGAATGGAGAGAGAGCAACCGGCCGACAACCCGCGGTGTTTTAGCCGTCGGGTGACGATTGGTTGGCGCCTAGTGGCCAAGCTGAAGTAATTGATGGGGACACGGATATTTATTTAATAAGACTGTAAATTCTGTCGAAATACGCTAGATGGTGATGCGCACTGATCCACTTGACCAGTCAAAATATTTCCTGTATGGCGCCAAACGATTCCTGGTCTTTAGAGCTTGGGAACTACATAAGAATGAAAACTAGAACGAAAGACAGTGCCTGCAACAGGCATACGTACAACAGTAAGCAGTGATGCCGTTTTGGGGTCGATTTAAAATAAGAAAGGTATCCCAGGAAGATGTCCCAACCGGAAAGTATGGACGGGCGGTACGTCAGCTGCCGGGTAGAGAGCCGCAGGAGCACCCAAGACGTAAGGAGGTGATGGGGGCCCGCTTTAGAGATAACCGGCAAGGCCCAAGTCGATGATGATGGGAGGTGGAGAGACTAGCTTTTACACCCGCCCGGAAAAGATAAGGGTCGGTGATGATGGGTTAGGTGACGAGAGTGGGGAGGCGAGAAGCAGAGCTTATGGAAAAGATCCACGTTCTTATTAAACCTGAAGTTCCTGACACGGAGGTTCGGCAATTCGGCCTCTTGGATCAGTGAAGAAGGAGGACAGCCCGCTAGCGGAACGTGCTGATGTAGGCTGTCCTGGGGGAAAACCAGTTTTCAAGCCGCCTGATTAACAGCAGTTGTCCCTACATGAAATCGCACTCACGACACTGATGTGGAAGATTTATTGTCCCGGTCACCTGAGACAACATACACGTTTCATCCTAAGCAGATTACAACCCGAATGGCGGAGTGTTTTGAGAAGTTTATTCGAGACTCTTTATTTCAGCAGACATATAAGAACTCTTGTAGTAGTATAACTATCAACAAATGAATGAGGTACGAGAGCGTGAGTGATAGGAGTTGAGTACTGAAAAGAAACGAAACAGGAGTTAATTGAGATCAACGGTCATTACCTGCACTTGACGACCAGCAGGTGAGCTCAAGTCGGTAGTTGCAGCCGGCAGGTGGTGTCAGACTGAACCGATGGGCTGAGCGATAAGAAATAGGTTAGCCGGTGGATGGGTGAGACGGGAGTGACAAATGGGTCCCGATCCTACCTCCACTAGGGTTCGTCTTTGCTCCTCCTCCCGAAGGACGCAACTCGAGGTGAGGGTTGTTCGCTGGCGGGGTTGGACTCGATCTTGAGGGTGGCCGGCGGATGTGAGGACGAGACGGGAGAGAGGGACGACCCGGCGGTGCCAAGCGGGCCCGTTCTACTTGAGCCGAGAGATGGTAGGCGCGGTTCCTAGTCCCGGTCAGTCGTTGTGGTCGGTGCGCGGCGCGCGCGTGCTGGGCTCGCGGAGTCTCTAGCTAACATACCTTTGGAAGGTGATTGACTAAAGGCCTTGTTATATTCTGGGATGATACATAGGCAGCAATGATGGAAAGGTCTTCCCCGGCTCAGGCTGAGACATTGTCTAGAGAGACGGTAGTTTGGGACGAAATTGGAATGTCTCACCAATATTCGATAAGAGCAGTTGATCGATTTCTGCGCGAGGTAAAGAAAGACGACAGGCCATTTGGTGGGTGTTCGATAATCTTTTTGGGGGACTTCCGTCAAATCCTGCCCGTGATACAAGGTGGTTCACTAGAAGAACAGGCAGACACGTGTCTGAAATCAAGTCCGCTGTACCGACAGTTAAAGCGTTTCAGCTTAACATCAAACTTACGATTAGATAACGGTAGCGACAAAGAACTTGCGAGGAAAAATTCGGACTACGCAAGGTGGCTGCTTGTTGTGGGGGAAGGCTGCCTGCAGAATTCGAATTATGCGTTGATAGATTTGAGATTGCCATCAGTTTTTGTGCATCACATGTGTGCGGAAGTGCGACAGACGATACTTGCGTATGTAGATAGGTAGCCTGAGTAGTTGTTGACAACAGTGAGGACATACCTCATGCCTCCTTTGCTTTGCGGGTTAAGCGGTCCCATTAGGTCTAGATGCAGGCAATCAAAAACTTTTTCAGCTGGGCGTTGTTCCTGGTTGAAAGAGGAATTGGTGATCTTTCCTTTCTTACAGGCAATGCATTCAAATTCTGACCGGATATTGTTGCTGATTCTATAACCTAAATGCTTTTTGATTTGTTCCAAACTGGCATGACCCAGCTTTTGGTGAAGTTTCTGGATATTGTCCAGACTCATGAGGCAGGCAAGTTCTTTGGTTTGAGATTTGAAATTGATGATTAAAAGATTATTCTTGATTACTCCATCAAAGATTGTGGTTCTTCCTTTAGTGAGAGCAAACGTAGTGGGAGAAGACTTGCTGTTGACCTTTAGTGTACACCCTTTGTTAAGTGGGGCCCCCAGCAAGATTAGATTGACTGTGGCATCAGGAACCCAAGCTGCATTATCCAGGTCAATTTTTCTTTTCTTGATGGACAGGGTGGCAGTGCTGAGACCCTTTATGGGGATGCCTTCCCCTTTCTTTCCAGTTTTGATGAGTTTGCGTCCAGGTTGTTCAACTAGGGTGGAGAACATAGATTTGTTTCTAACCATATATATTGAGCAGCCACTGTCAAGAATGAAGCAATTAGTGCCAATTTTGTCCAGTTGCTTCATCCTGCAGAAAAAGGAGTAATGATGAGCTTCTTCAGACTTCTTTTTGACCTTTTGTTTGAACTTGTTGCCAGGATTCTTGGGTTTGAGTTCTGGATGTTCCTCCCAGCAGCTTGTTGCAGGATGAGTTCTGACCGCAGGATTATGCTTCCCATTTTCACAGCACGGTCAATTGGAATTGAAGTGATTCTGAGAATAGAGGGCTGAATTTGTTTCAGATGTTTCTTTGGATTTGGATTGAACTTTGTTTTTGTGTTGGACTTAGTTTTTTGGTTGGACAAGGTGGTTCAGTACAAAGGCTACCGTTAGATCTACTCGAGAGTGCATAATTTGAAATTTCATTCCTTTCAAGGATTCTGGTAATTTGAAGAGAATCAAATAGCTCAGGATATCACTTGGTAGGTCAATGCCAACTTTGTCAAGTTTTCCAAGGTGGAGCTTGACTGAGGTTACAAACGTATCTATGCCATTTTGATCAAATCCTAGGTACAAGAAATTGAAGAACATTTTTTCTATATTTGAAGCCTGGTTTGATGCAAAGAGTTATTTAGCCACCAGCCAGATTTGTTTAGGAGAATCCTTGTTGTCAGATGTGATAATGTTGGTGTGCGTTGCAGGATTGAGCTTAGACATCAGGTAGGCAGCAGTCTCATCTTTGTCTGGAATGCATTCTTCTGGATTGGGTGTGTTCATAAGGTGGAGGATGCCACGCATTTTGAAAAGCCTTTCCATTTTCTTCTTCCAAATCAAGTAATTAGTCTCTTTCAAGAGAGGAGTAGATTCCATTAGCAATTTGAGTGCCAGCCCTTTAAAGTTGCTGTTGCCTCCAGGTCCAGGTGATATTGATCCTTGATTCATTTTGGTAGCTGAGTGAGTTTGTTTTGGCTTTTAACCGTGAAAAAGAATTGAAGAGTAGGAAAACTTGGACCAAGCTATCATTTCAATCAAACACGCAGAGTCAATGAGTCTGAGCACAAGTGTTGATAAACATAAGAAATCAAGAAGGCTTTAGAAGAAAAAGTCAACCACAAACAAGCAAACACACTTCTACGGGCTTGATGATGGCCTCTAAATAGAATAAGTAGAACTGTGTGCACTATACTCCAATAGACCAATCTGATCCTTCCAATTGTTCTTGATGTCCTGAGTTTTAATGCTAGTTTAGATGGGAGTTAAGGTCAACACTGATAGTGAGTTGATTTGCACTTTGGTACATACTATTTGCTGCTGGGACTTGAATTGGATTGGGTGGAGGTTGTATCTTCTATCTTGATGGTGACAATCCTGAGACTTGGAATGAAATGGTTGCAAGTTGTTCTTCAGTCTTCATTGAATCTTCTTGAGATTTGAGGAGATGGCATTGGCTGAGTCCTTTGGTGAAAGTCCAGTGACATTGCAGCAAGTTGCGCAAATGATCTGATGAAACAGCATTAGACACTCATGAAAGCTACAGATAAGTACAAGAGAGATGGAGAAATTCTGGAACAGGATTTACTACACAAAAAAAAAAAACAATGACAGAAAACAGATGAAAGTGAATTGTGACTGAGCAATAATCATTGCAAATAATCAACAGACCACCCCAGCTACTAGATGCCCGCCCTCTTTCTGCCTTTTTCATTGTACCGCGCTTCCCCTGATTAGAGAAATACACGTCTTCTGCGCACACGTCCTTTCCCGGCAGGTTGTCCTGTGGAAAAATCCCTGCGTCCTGAGTGAGTTTTAAAGAAAGTTCTGCATCCGCGCGTCATAGGTGAGAATGAGAGTGAGATTGAGATCTGCACCCGCATCCTGGTGAGAATGAGAGTGAGATTGAGATCTGCGCCTGCGTCCTGGTGAGAATGAGAGCGAGATTGAGATCTGCGCCCATGTCCTGAGCCAACAAAGTTCCCCGGAAGGTACCTGGACCTCCCCAGCCAAACTGCCACACAGTTCCCCGGAGAAGACAACTTATAAAGAGAAGACAGAGAAAAGAACCAAACCCAAAAAAAGAAAAAGTTTTTTTTTTTTGCTAACACTGGGCCTCCGCTCCTCATCCCGCATTACCCAACTGCAGGGCTTGTCCTTGGGTTTACGGACCCCGCTTGCGCCACACCCGCGTCCCATCCTGCGCTAGCTTCCCCCCCAACTTGGCTGCTGTCCTCAGCTGACAGTCTCAACCAATCCCACAAAGGTTGCGTCCACCGGCCAATTCTCCAAACTTCTGTCCCAACACGCCTTCTGCTGCTAAAGACCTTGCAACCCCTACTTCCTTTCTCCCAGTCATCTCATCGGGGCCCAACCCTTCCCCGTTCTGCACCTGAAGCCCCGCCACAAGTGTCCATTGCACCAACGCCAAAACCTCCCCTAGCCATGATGGCAACGGGCCCGTCCTCCGTTGATCCGTCCCGCACTCCCCGTGCCCTTCATCCTTCCATTCTGCATTCATCCCCCTTGCCACCACCACTTCCTTACGTCCCGCACGCATTCTCTCCTCTGTCAAAGAGGCCCAGCCCTGGTTACAATCCTCCAATGCTTGGCCTGTTCCCACTGCCGCCAATCCTTCCCTCTCCGCAAGACCCATCCGCCGTTCATTGGTTCTCAAACCGCATGGAGTATCTGCTCCCCGTTCCTTCTTCCTTGCTTGCTTCCTATCAGCAGGCTGAACCAGTTCTGCCAAGAACCGCTTCCCCAACATGCATGGAGTATCAGCTCCCCTTTCCTTCCTCCTTGCTTGCTTCCTATCAGCAGGCTGAACCAGTTTCGCCAAGACCCACTTCCCCAACACGCACCCCGCCTCCGCCAAGGAAACCGGTTTTGCGTTTGAATCCGTTGTCCAACCCTTGCGTCCCGGCCACCAAAAATTGTTGCTGTCCCCATACGTGCGCACCTGGGGCGCAGATGCGCTAGGATGCTGAATACTCTCAAGATAGGCCTCAAGGGCCCTTACCACCTCTGCAAGTTTGTTGGCCCAAGGGATGGTTGCCGGTGATGGGGACGGAACGCACTCTGCCCTGTAATACAGCTCTGCCTAATGCAATTCCGCTTGTAACTGGACCCCGCTGCGCACACCTTCTTTGTAGTCCAATTCCCCGGACGGCTTGAAATTTCCTTCCCAAAAACGTGAGTCGCACATCCCCCATCTTACCAACATGTTCCCCTTCAGTGTTGGAAAATCCAGGTTCCGGTAGCCTCTCATCTCTTCTACATCCCAACGCTCTTCCGCATCCTTGATGAACAGGACAACATGGCGCCCCTTCTCAAAATTCAATGTGCCTTCAGAGTCTGCAATTGTTTCATACCGTGAGATGAATCGCTCCACATCTGTGGTGTTGAATCAAATATGAGGGTAATCCTTTGGGCTGGTGCGGAGGGGGTGGGAGAAGGAGGAAGAAAGAGGGGAAACCGCTGCTAGCATCTGTAAGTACCTTTGAGAGACTTTGAAAAAAGATTTTTCCCGGCCAGATTCCCAGGTGTGGAAACAAGAGAGGAGATACCCCCCCAAGTTGTCCTCAGGTTCCGGAAGTTATTGGTCTAAGCGTCTGTAAGGAGATTGGATGCGATGAGTTTAAGAATAGAAAAAGTGATGACAAGATAAATTCCTCCATTCCAATCCTTCCCATACCATTCCCTGGTGGTCCGGTGATGATGATATATATGATATGATGGTATCTATATGATATACGGTGATCTATTATGATCTAACCCAGAGTTGAGACTGAGGTATTTTAGAGTCCTCCCTCTCAACCCTAACCTAGGTACAACCACAAGCAACAAGATAGATGAAATGTGACACCAAGTACAGAACCCTAGCTCCACCCTAACCCTACCCTGTACCACCCACCCCGTCTGAAACCCTCCCCTTCAATATCACACACTTCCGGTTTTTCCTTCTCATTGCGCAGCCCTCTTCCATGCCCTACTTGGAGCCCCCCGGGTTTATCTGTCTGCGCGCGTCCGCGGATCCCGCAATCCGTGGGTTGGCCCCTTGCTTATGCCCGTGCAAACCTCTTCTGCACCCTACTTGGAGCCCCCCGGGTTTATCTGTCTGGGCATGTCCGCCAATCCTGCAATCTGTGAGTTGGCCTGCGCTTATGCCCACGCGAACCTCCCCGGCGCATATAACCCCTGATTGGCCCGCCCTTGCCTTCCGGACTAGCAACCCCCAAGCTTGGTTGGGCCGGCTCCATCACTTGGTCCGCGTTCCCTGGGCGGGACGTGGAATGGCGCCCCCCAGAGTAGGCCTGACCCGCACCTAGTGCCAAGCCCCGCAATCCCTGCTGCTGAGCCCTCATCCGCTACTTCTGAGACCGCAGCAGGCACTGCCAAGACCGCGCGCACCCCAAATGCTGAGCCTGACCTACCCAGCTGCGGAGCGCGCAGCCCGCAACGCAGCTCCTGATCCAAGGTTCTAAATACAACACAACACCGCACACAGAGTTGGGGACCAAGTCCTCCCACAGGTAGCAATAGATCCATTCAAACATTGCTACGTACTCCCCCAATTGCACCCGCATCCGGACTCCACCATTTGCACTTGATTCCGCCGCGGCTTGCTCAAAGTTGCTCTCCCAAAACCAAGGTTTTCCCCTTCCCCAACGCGCCAAGATTTCCGCCTTCAGTTTTGGCCAATCAAGTTCCTTGTACCCTTCCATCTCTTCCACATCCCAAAGCTTCTCTTCATCCGTAATGAAAAGGACCAAGAGACAAGCCTTATCCAAACCTGTTGCACCTTCTGCATTGGAAATTCCTTTTTATTGTGCAAGGAATTGCTCAACGTCCTCAGTGTTGAACCAAATGTGTTGATAATCCCGCGGTCTGATGCAAATGAGCTTGGGATTGGCGCTGTTGTTGGAGCAAGGGACACCGTATCCCACCCCTGATGGAGGTTGCTTCCAAGAAGCTGGAGGAGGAGGAGGAGGAAGAGGAGTAGGGGTAAGGTTAGACAACCCCAAAGCGGTCAATGGGTGGTACTGGGACATTGCCCTTGTTAGTTTTGAGAGACAAGGAACAAAAGGTTACTTCCTGGCCAGACCCCCAGATCTTGAATTCAGAAGAGGACTTCTCCTTTAATGGTTCCCAAGTTTAGAATTTATTGATCCCTTGCGTCTGTAAACCCTGAGTGCAACTGAGAGATAGAGAGATGAGAGTAAAGATCCTTCCAAAACCTATGATGATCCAATGATCTCCCTCCCACATCCGGATTGAGGGTGTGGTTTAATTATCCTTCCCCCCAACCTCAACCTAGGTAAAACTGCAAGCAAACAAGAATAATGAAATACAACCCCTAAGTACAGAACCCTAGCCCAGCTCTATCCTTCCAACCCCATCCCACAATCCACATCCCATACCCCATATCCATCTGTATTGCCCACCTGCCATTAAGTCCACCCGGTTTGTCCTTCTCATGACGCGGCCCTTGCGCTGCGCCCAACTTGGAGCCCCCCGCACATGTCTGCATCCGCCCAACGCGCTGTTCCAGATACCCAAGATACATCTGCGCTTCTGATCCCCGCATCTTGCAACACACCATCCGTGCAATCCATCCAATCCAATCCAATCCACCCCACATCTCCAGATGCTGAGCCCAATCCAACTGCTGCTGAGCACGCAGTGTGCAGCTGATTCCAACTTGCATCTATAAAAGACCACCACAACGGATGAGATAAGAAGGAGTGATGTGAGAGACAATGAAAATATGAGGATGTAATTTATGCAGGGTAAGGGACTAGTCCAATTGAAAAATATACAGTTGGTGTGGCTGAATAGCATGAATGCAAGCTAGCAAGAGTGTGTGACTGGGAATGAGAACCAAAGGGCTATTGATACCCAGGGTGGAAGAGTGGAGCTTGAATGCATGGTTGACTGGAGTAGAGTTAACTTCAAGGTTTGCAAGTAGGTTCTGAGTCCGTTTCCAAGAATGGAAGGTTGATATGCAAGCCAGAGTTGATAAATGGAAGGAACCATTGATGTTGTGATTCTATTTGTCACACGTATGGACTGAGGTAGATGGTACTGAGGAAAGGATATGTTGAAGTGAGGGAGACAATAATCCTTAAGCTTGAAGCATGAAACCACCCCAAGTGTGTTCCTCTTACCACACACCCATTTTGGGAATATGGGAGGAAGCACACACCTGAATAGAATATACGGTCTGTAAAGTGTGTCTGGGTGCCTGTCCAACATTTACTTGGCATTTTCCCAGCAAGATTTGGATACGCACCAAGAGGGCTTGATTGGTTCAGGCTTGCAGTGGTAAAAATTTGGTGCCTGGCCAAGCTCCCCTTGATGCCAATCAAAGCTGGTTTCATCCAACCAACCAGCTTCCCTCCTCCCACTTTTTGATCCATCAATTCCATTCACACTTGATTCATTTGAAAGCATAAGTTTTACTTTTTTTATATATATCTTTTTATTATTCTGGTATTCATAAATAATTTTTTTTTTTCAAGGGGGGGGCGGTTAGATGGCCAAAGAGCCTACCATTTTCACAAAAACCACCATTTCCAAGGAACATACCGTTGTAAAGGAACCTACCAATGTTGAGGAGCCTGCCAATGTTGAGGAACCTACCAATGTTGGGGAAACCACCAATGTCAAGAAGACTACTGATTTCAATCCTGCAATCTTTGAACTTGAAGCATATCAGGCAGAAGCAAGATTACTTTCAAAACAAGTTGAGGATTTGAATTTTCAAAAAATTCAAACTGAGAAGGTTCTCAAAGCCAAAAAAAAAATGATAAAAATCAATTTACTTATCCACAGAGAACAAAAGTACAACACCATGATCAAGCCCAAGGTCCAGGAGCTCATTCAATGAAAAATTGTGGACAAGGGAATTTCCCAGAAGGAAGCATTCTAGAAATTCAACATTCTCATTTTTAGCTTCGGAGAATACTCAAGGAAGAACCCCTCCAGGTCAAGGTCAACATGAAAAAAACATCAAATTTAAATCAAGAGATGGCTGCCAACTTTTATATTTTCATCAATCATCACTCAACCTAAACACTCCAGGAGATGGCTCACTTCCTCAAGAGCAAGTATGAGGAAATTTTCACCATCCAGGAAATCAGTAAACTCCTTCAGGATGTTAATATAACTTGAAAGTGGGTGACCAACATGTCTTCCCCTTGGAATCAGCCCAATCTTGTTGAAAAAAGGCCAATTGTGTCAATAACCATGGGACCAAAATTTATCAAATGGGAATTTTTGTTGATGAATCTGGCTTTGATCTCCACTCTGGTAGATGTAGTGGGTATGCCCCCTCAGGTGCGAAATTTTACTTTTCTTTCTTTCTTTCTTGTTTTTAAATGTATCACTTAAATTTTTAGCTTTTCCCTTACTACTTTTTTATAAGGAAACCCTTCTTTCCTCAGATTGGTGCCAAAGATCAAGCAAGTGAAATTTCTTGGTGCAATTTCCAAGGATGGCTTTATTTATCATGAAATCCTCAATAAAAATGGTACCAAGGGTAATGTAATAGGTAGTGAGTACATTTCCCTTTTCCTTTCATCTCTTGCATATAGACTCCCTCAAAATTCCATCTTAATCATGGAAAACACCCCATTAATCCACCATGGAGAACAATTTGAAGTATTTCAAGCAGATCTCCAAAAATTGAAATCAATTGAAATTGAGTTTCTCCCTCCCTAATTGAATTTCCTCAACCAAATAAAATATTCTTTCCATTCAATCAATTATTTTTTCCATTGGAAGGAGCCAATATTGCAATCCAGATTGGTTCATCAAATCAATGCCTGAATTGAAGAGGCTGTGACACCAGAAAAAAATTTAATTTTTTTCTCTTTTTAAAAATAAATTCAGAAACTTTATTGAGATTCAACCTAAAACAGGTCCTCTCTTGCTGAATACTTAGGTGTTTTCAAATCCCCCCCCCTTTTTTTTTTTTTTTTTTTTTTTTTTTTTTTTTTTTTTTTTTTTTTTTTTTTTTTTTTTTTTTTTTTTTTTTTTTTTTTTTTTTTTTTTTTTTTTTTTTTTTTTTTTTTTTTTTTTTTTTTTTTTTTTAAAAAAAAATCATGCTTTTGTTCCAAAAAAAACCATTTATCCTTTACCAAAAAAATAAACAAACTAAAAAAAAATTCAAACTAATTTCTTTATTTTCATATGCATGTAAATACAAAAGAAAAAAGAAAAAAGAAAGGAAGAACAACACAAGAAACATGAAAAATTACCAATCAATAAAATTATTTATTTATTTGTTTTTGAAATGAAAAGATAGTTTGTGTGGTCAATGCAACTGACTTTGATTGGTGCCAAACAAAACTTGGAAAGGGAAAAGAATAATTCTTCCTGGCACCAATTTGACCTTGGAAAGGCACCAGAATAGTTTTTCCTGGAACCAAGTTGACCTTTGCAAGGCACAAAGATGACTTTCATACACACCAAGGTGGATTTTATTGGTGCCATGCATGTTTTAATGTTTTTTTGAATAACTTTGGTTACTTCCCAGACAGGCTTTAAAAACATACATGTGAATGGTCTGTAAAGCACACCTGGGAACCTTTCAAAGTTTTAAACAGCAGGTGCCAAGCAGAAATTGGTTGGGAACCTGTCAGGGATTTAACCTCTACTGCTATACTTTTCCATGGTTAAGCCTGCAAAATTAAGACAAAAACTACTATTAAAGTCAGTCTTTGACTCAAATGACCCAAAAAAATAGCTAAAAGCTTATAAACTCAAACAATACCAGGGTATTATGAGTACAAAAGACACACCTTAAAGCTTTATAAAAGGCAAGGGGCCTGTCTCCAAATGAATGAAGCTCAAAGGAGCTTTGCTTATAAATAATCTCACACCCTTGATATTAGTAACACACAAGGGCTACTACTCAAATTAGGACCTTCCACTTGAAATTGGAGTTGCCAATAAGATTATTAGTTGGGTATAATACTAAAGTTGATAGCCCAAGTCAATCTCTTCTTGAACCTAATTTTGATGGGCTTGTTAACTCTTGCTGTATTCTCTTACAAATGAATAATAATATGTTGAAGTTATATGTTGGAGTTCTATTTACTTTATTTAATTTTAATACTTTATTAACTTTATCTTTATTAATTTTATTTTTTTATTTATTTACTATTTATTTCTATCCCTTTTCCATTAGTCAATTTTTAATTAATTCCACGACACGCGCGGGTTAGAGATCTTAGTCATTTTACCCACTCATAGTATTACGCGCGTGCCACTGAATATGCATATTCAATTTGGTAGCTCTTCTCTTGTGGGCTATGTTCTGGCTCTTGGCCCAACTTTCTCTTTCTTTTTTTACTTGCCGGACCTTCTCTTTTATTTTTTTGCTCATAACTATTATACGAGATCAAGAGGCAAGAGAACGAGTCTGGTCGTCAGAAAGGTCTTTTAAGTAATTCGGTGCAATCTTTTATTTTTTTCTTTTCTTAAGTCTCCTTATTCTAATTGTTGTGGCTCTCATTCTTAGTCTGAGACGTGTATTGGAGGTTGTTAGAATCATACTGGAGTAGTTTTTGTGTCATTTCTACTACTTGGGTAGGATCCTTCTATTACTTGTTTTAGTCAAGTTTATTGTTCTCTTCTCTAATGTTTCAATGCAGTTTCTGGTTTATCACTTCTTTGAATCAAAAATCTGGAGAAAATAAGAGTATTATTCCTTCACGATTAACAGTCGAATACAGGTACACTTCATCTCTCTCTCTCATACCGGAAACCAAGATGACCGACTCCTTAATGGCAACCATACTCAAGACGGCTATTGAGGCTATTCCTTTGCTAACTCCAAACAATTTTTCAATATGGCAAAATTGCGTCATCAACATGATGGATCTTCAAGAGGACTTGTTTGCAAAACTTACCAAGAAAAATAGTGATGCGGCTGAAAACCCAATTGGACTCACCAATACAGAGAACGTCAGAATAAGAACTATTCTCACTTCTAAGCTTGACACCATTGTACAAGCGAACGTCATAACCGCGGAAAACAAAAAGGACGCGCATCAAATATGGGCCAATATTAATGAATAATTTGCCTTGAACCACGCCTCTAATCGTGCCAGAGTGTTCAAAGAGTTTCTTCAAGCTCCCTTTTCTCCATCCGATATCCCTGGATTTATCAACAACACAAAAAACTCCATCTTGCGCTTGGATGACGTAGGAATTGACTTAACTACCAACATTTTAGCCTATCTAATTCTTGAAAAGCTTCCCGCCAACCTAGATACTGAAGTACAACAAATCACGCACTTGGACAGGAAGATTACCCCGGATCAAGTACTTGAACATCTTCGAATGCATAAAAATAATTGATTCCTAAATAGAGATCCAGATAATTTCAAAATCAAGGAGAATACAACTTCCGTTTCTTTTCTCAGTTCTAATATGAAGGCATGCAACAAAAAATGGCATAATCCTAAGGCTAACCATCAAGAAGGCCGATGCTGGAAATTGTACCCGCATCTTAGACCTTCCTTTCCGAGAAAGAAGAAAGTGGGAGTCTCCAAATCAAATGAAGCTACTACTGTCAGCTCTTTTCACACAAGCTCAATGTTTCTCCCGAATACATTCGTGCTAGATTCTGGGTCTTCCAAGCATATTGTGTCTAACGCAAAACATTTCTCTCAATTAGACCGATCACTAACTGGATTTATATTGACAAGCTTGGGGAAAGATTCTCTTAGGTATGATGGTGTGGGGACTGTGAAGTTGATGGATAAGGAAGGTCAAGCAATATCTCTGTCAGATGTGTTGTACTCACCTGGGTCAACTGCAAATCTGTTGTCTATGCAATTGCTTGTAGTTGATGGTTTTGATGTTAATTTTGGCACTGATGACTATTCTATTCAGAAAATGAACTGGAAGAAAATTGGAACCTATCAGTGTAACATTCCTCTTCTCTTCTTCAAAGACGCGGAAGTTAATAAAATGTCCTTTCTCACCCATGACAAAGTCATTCATAAATCCCTGGGACATGCGAGTTATAGTAGGATACGTCAAAGGTTAGGTATTCCTCTAAAGAAGGAGTCAACATGTGATTCCTGTGAAATCAGCAAGATTTCAAAGACGCCATTCAACAACAAACATGGTCGTGCGGAGAGACCTTTTCAAGAATTAAATTGCAATCTTGTGGGGCCCATTCACCCTCTTAGCATTAACTTCAACGCTTACTTTCTTACCATAGTTGATAGCTGTACCCGATTCTTCACAGTGGTACCAATCAAGAGCAAAAGTGAAGTAGCTAACGTTCTAACTCTCCTCATCAACGTCGAATCAAAGAGATTCAATTATAGTCCCATGATCCTCCACTCTGATCGCGGCACCAAGTTCTGGAACTCTACTCTCTCAAAGTATTGTGCCGAGAACAACATACGTCAGACATTCTCCAATGGGCACTCACTGCAGCAAAATGGGCTTGCTGAACGTTTTAATTGACTTATCCTAGAATCACTTTGAACCGTTCTCTATGACTCTCAACTGAATAAAAATCTTTGGCACATCATTATTAAATCGTACGCTCTTGCGCTTAACCAAATACCATCACACAAATCTAAGAAGTCTCCGTATGAATTATTCAAAGGAAAGTTGCTGAACATCAATTATTTTCATCTCATTGGTAATCCGGTTACGTATATCTACAAGGATAGGCCATCATTCTCCAAGTTGGAACCTTGAGTTCTGTTGGGAAGGCTTGTCAGTTATGATGATGACTTACTGTCATACAGAATTTTGACAACCAATCACAAGATAATTGACACCAAACATGTCACTTTCCTAGACTTTTACTCCAACTTCAAAAAGCTATCCGATGACATTGACATTGACGTTGGCGACTGGTGCAATGACTCACTTACGGTGAACACTAATCCAGTCGATTCAGTAAGCAACTCAAACTTAAACATTTCTCAATTCCCAATCATTAATGAGACTCTCCCCATGGAGAACACTTCCAATACAACTCATGCCGTTTTGGAGATATCAACTGAAGTCGCTGAATCACCTCTATCAATTCCTACCAATTATAATCTCCAAGTACGGACAGCCTCAATCAAACCTTCCAAATATTCTTATGGATTGTTTGCAGGTAAAGGTGATGACTGGCTTGCCAAAAGAAAAGCTGAGTCGGATGAAATCAAATCCCAGGAAGTGTGGGAGGACTCTGAGATTGAACCTGACCGTTATCTTAGAACCATGTGGGTAGACAGGATCAAACCGGCCACCAGTCTTTCTCCTGAAAAACGGAAATCTTGGCTATGCATCATGGGCAACCTTAAAACCCCTGGAGTTGATTTTGGCAAAACGTATGCTCGGACTGGAAAGTTCACTACCCTTCTCCTTCTTCTGTTGTGTGGGTTGGATCTTAATCTTGAGTTACGGTAATTCAACGTCAAGGCCGCCTTCCTTTTTGCTCCACTAGAGGAAGACATTTACATTCTCACGCCAAAAGAAAGCTCTCGGTCCGCAAAGTTCCTTAAACTACGTAAATCTCTATACGGTCTGCGACAGGCGCCCTCAAATTGGTACAATACTCTGACCACCTGGCTGGAAAGCATTGGACTAGTTCAGTCTGACGCTGATCCTTGTTTTTATACTCACGCTTCTCGACGTCTCTATATCTTCTTTCATGTAGACGATCTGGTTGTAGCCGGCGACGTCGACTGGTTTGAGAAGGAATTTATGCTCAAGTTTCCACAATTGTCAGCTCATCCACCCAATACCATACTAGGAATGGAGTACTCACGTAAGGGCAACTCTGTTGCTTTAAGCCAGTCCAAACTCATTTGAAAAACCCTTGATGAATTGCAGCTCTCCAATGTGAAACCGGTTCTCACTCCATTGACGCTGGGGATCCAATTGGTTCCAGCCTCAGAAGATGAACGGGCCGAGTTTGACAGGCTTGGAGTGAATTTCCAAAAATTCACCGGCGTACTTAACTACTTGGCCTGCCGTACACAACCTGATATCTCAGCCGCAGCCTTGATTCTATCCCAATTTAATAAAAATCCAGGTATAACTCATTGGAAAGAGGTGATTCATGTGTGGAAGTATTTGGCGGGTACTCTGGATTCAGACTTGATTTTACATCCTTGAGGGACAGAACCCTTACGCATCTACACAGACTCAACCTGGGCGGATGATCCACATACACGGAGGTCGCAAACAGGGTACATCATCTTCTGGAGATCTACGCCCATTGCCTGGAAAATTAGGAAGCAATGCAACATTGCTCTCTCGTCTACGGAGGCCAAGCTGAATGCACTCAGCAATGGTGCGCAGGAATCAATGTGGATTGAGTCAATCATTTCCGACTTGTGGCAAGACTCACTTAACGGCCCGCCTGCGTTTTTCGTGGACAACAAGGGCATAGTTGATAAACTAAAGCATTTTGGGTCAAACTCTAAAACAAAATACATCGACATGAAACTCAAGTGGCTCCAAGACCAACTTACCTCTGGAAAGATTTATATCAATCTCATCACCACGGACTCAATGATTGCAGATTCACTGACAAAGGCATGCAGAAAGCAAAGTCTGAAACTTCTAACGTCTAGGTGTTTTTGATTTGGGATTGCACTGAATTATGGGGGGGTGTTGAAGTTATATGTTGGAGTTCTATTTACTTTATTTAATTTTAATACTTTATTAACTTTATCTTTATTAATTTTATTTTTTTTTATTTATTTACTATTTATTTCTATCCCTTTTCCATTATTCAATTTTTAATTAATTCCACAACACGCGCGGGTTAGAGATCTTAGTCATTTTACCCACTCATAGTATTACGCGCGTGCCACTGAATATGCATATTCAATTTTGTAGCTCTTCTCTTGTCAGCTATGTTCTGGCTCTTGGCCCAACTTTCTCTTTCTTTTTTTACTTTCCGGACCTTCTCTTTTATTTTTTTCCTCATAACTATTATACGAGATCAAGAGGCAAGAGAACAAGTCTGGTCGTCAAAAAGGTCTTTTAAGTAATTTGGTGCGATCTTTTATTTTTTTCTTTTCTTAAGTCTCCTTATTCTAATCGTCATGGCTCTCATTCTTAGTCCGAGGCATGTATTGGAGGTTGTTAGAATCATACTGGAGTAGTTTTTGTGTCATTTCTACTACTTGGGTAGGATCCTTCTATTACTTGTTTTAGTCAAGTTTATTGTTCTCTTCTCTAATGTTTCAATGCAGTTTCTGGTTTATCACTTCTTTGAATCAAAAATCTTGAGAAAATAAGAGTATTATTCCTTCATAATATATAACTGGTGAGGAAGGGGCCATAGGGTGAATTCCCTCCTCTTTTAAGGTAATAGGGGCCCTCAAGGTACTCAAGGAATTATCTGGGGAGTGCTAGTGTCTCCATGGTTTTGTCCCTCAAGGGCTCATACCCCCATCACACCCTGAACAATTATAAATAGGGTACTAGTACTCATTGAGGGGATTTTCAATGTAAAAGGTCCTATTTACATACCCCAAAAGTTATGTAATCTACAACTAAGCTCATGGCCCTCTGAGTAGGCGCTCTCAAGTCTCAGGAAAGTATATTAAAGTATAATAAAATCCCCAATGGGGATAAGATTAAGATCATGTGATTTGCTTGTACAGAGTGGAGAGTATAGCTTAAATTAAGTACTATAGCTTTTCCCCAAAGGAATGAAACTTATTGGGAAGCTATATATCAATAGTTGAGAGGCATCTGAGTAATCATAACTTAATTTAAATTTATATTGGATTGCCATATTTTTTTTAGTGGTATTTTGCATTGCGCACGGACCACTTTGAATATACAAAGAGGCAGGGGGGGTACAAATTGATTTAGGGAAATTGCAACAAGGAGCCCTGAGGTATCTACAAGATGGATACAGGGGGAAAAGAGGAAGAGGGAAAGGAGGACTTTGGGAACAAGAAGGGGAAGTAAGAAAGAAAAAAAAAGGAGGGAACAAAGATAAAAGAAACTGAAGTGGTGGGTGTTAATTAGTGCAGAAAGGCAGCTGAGATAAGTCTTAGTGACTGATGAGCAATCTTCTCTTTTTCACGGTCTAGTTCCTATGGGCTCCAAAGGGGTAGGAATATCCAGGTCCGGTTCAAGAAATCCAAAATGTCTTGTGGCTCTGATGAATTCTGCAAGGTTTTGCCAAGACTTCAAGTTTTTCAATGATGAACTAAAATCATTGGGTTTATGGGAAATTTTGTCCTCCCATAAGCTTTTTTTCAGTCTCCTTCAAGAAATTCCATATGCTGGGGAGAATTGGAAGAGGTGAGTTACTTTTTACTTCCTGTAGCCACAATGTGGGCAGGAAGGGTTCAGAACTTTTCTTCATTATTATAAATAGCCATTTAGCAAGCAGCTTCCTGATGCAAGCTGGGTCAACAAGGCTTATCTCTGAATCCCTACTTGTGGAAGATGTCTATTTAGAATTTGGCTGGGCATGAACTTGTCTTCTAATATAATCCATTTGAGTTTTGTAGAGTTGCCAAAAAGGGGGAAGTTCAGCGGTAGGCCAGAAATGATTGCCTCCTTTGCTTTTGTATCTGACTGTTCATTTCCTCCAATATTTGCATGTCCTGCAAACCAGACAAAGGTTTGATCTAGATTCAAACTCATAAGAGAAACACGCTCCATTAGTTCCTTAAAAATATATTGACCAGGTTTTTCAACTAGCAGATTTAAAGATCTTAGTAAGACAACTTTGTTATCTGTAAAAATTTTTATGCGGTCATATGAAGCCTCATCTAGGGTGCTTATCAGCTGGATTGCAGCTACAATTCCTAGTGCTTTTCATTCATGGTTGGAATGAGCTATGATATTCTCTGCTTGGAAGAGTAAGGCATTGTCAGAGTTTAGTAGTAATGCCGCCGCCCCACCCCATATGTCTTTTTCATAAGAGCCGTTGGTGAAGGTAAGAGCCTCTCTACTTGATTCATTATTGATGAGAGCTTCAGTGGAGATAATTGCCTCCCGCTTTATTAAGGATAAGTTGAGGTGTGTGATTCAGCCAGGTAAGCTGATTTCTGCATCCTCTGTCTGGACCACTATTAATTCTGGGTTGGAGGCAATGAAAGTCAGTAACATAGTTCTACAGATGGTGGTGTTTATAACTGATAAGTCAGGATTGTGTATTTCAGATATTTTTTTCCCAAAAGTTCTTTGCGTATGCTTTGGGAGAGATTTATCTGCCTAAGCTTTGGTATAAAGAAAATAAAAGCAGCCTTCCTAACCGCTTTGTAAACTGGTGTATGAGTGACATTCTGTTTTAACCAATCCACCCGCATGGTTCTAAATACGCATTTTGCCCATATTGAGCTTGAATTGTCAATCTTGTCTGCTATGGCTTTTAACCAAGACTTGTTTTGTTTTGTGGCCCATATATGGGCAGCATAGGTGATCCTTGGGAGAAGAACTGAGTTTAGGAGCTTCACCCAATTTTTTTCCAAGATTCCCCACTGCCTGTTCCCAAGCCTGTTCAGCATTCTCATGGCTATTTGGCTCCAGGGAAGTAGATTTCCAACATGTAAATGATAAGAGAGATTTTGATCAATAGCAATACCTAGCCATGTTACTTTAGGAGAGAAGGTGATTAGTGTGCCTCCAAAATTAAAGTGAGGAGGGGGCTCAGGGGGTCTCCTAGCATTGGAATGATTATTATCTGGTATTTCCATTTTTCAAAGGTTGCTCCATGTTTCATGCCCCAAGGGCAGGAACAATCAGCTAATTCCTGCATGTGGCTGAGGGCTTCCTAGACTTTTTTACAGACTTTAGGTGTACAATATCATTTACATACCCTATTGAAGTCATTGTTGAAGTTAGCCTCTTGGTTAGATGAAGCAGTTCTGAGTTGTATAGAATGTAAAAAATAACAGATAGCGGGGAGCCCTGCGGGAGGCCTCCTGGAAGCATTTTTGGGGGTGATATGTAGTTGTCCAGGCGCATTTTTGTGCTCCTTCCTTGCAGAAAATCTTGTATCAGGATCCATAAGTATTCCGGGCATCCACTGGTGCGTAGTAGGTGTGTTAGTTTGCTTGGGTGTGCCATTGGGTATGCGGACTGGACATCCAAAAATAGAGCTACAGCAAATTTTTTCTCTTTCAATCTATCTTGCACCCACGTTTCTAGCTTAAATATTGCGTCTTCAGTTCATACTCTCTTTTGCCACCCATAGTTTTGATCTGGAAGGACCCCAGGTTTTACTTCCCACTCTATTAGGCATTTGGCTAAGATGAGCTCCAAGGTTTTCCCTAGGGTGTTCAGGAGAGCTATAGGGCAATAAGGGCTGGGATTTGTGTAATCTGGCTTATGTGCCTTACGGATTATGGCAGTATCTTCCTGTTTCCAGCACAAGGGATATGTTCCTTGACTTACAATACAGTTGTAGAGATAAACCAATCTAGGTTGAACTGTTGAGAAAGTAAGTTTTAGCATTTTTTTCTTACCTTGTCCAGGCCTGGGGCTTTTCCTAGTGCAAGCTTGTCAATTGCTTCTGCAACCTCCTAGGCGGTAATTTATCTATGCATTGACGGCCAACTCTTGCCCAACTCATCTATATCAGACAAGTAAATGGAGGTTTCTATTAAGGAAGTGCCTGAGAAAAGCATTCTTGCCTGTTCTATTTTACCAGTTGCATATGTGCCATCTGATTACTTGAGAAGAATTAATTTTCCATTTGCCCTAGGTTTAACTTGTTGCAAAGCACTGAAGATATCACTTCCAATGAATTCAAGATAGGACTGCCAATGAGATTGTTTGGCATGCCGGACAGCCATATGGAAATAATTGTTCCATTCCCTGTAGCATATGGTTGCATCCTCTGATTTTTTCATCAACCTCCATTTGCTTGCTTGGTTTCTTGTTTTTAATATGGGAT
The DNA here is from genome assembly GCA_025617555.3 of Puccinia polysora. NCBI lineage: Eukaryota > Fungi > Basidiomycota > Pucciniomycetes > Pucciniales > Pucciniaceae > Puccinia > Puccinia polysora. Next base: position 40,656,529 of record CM062631.1, on the reverse strand, counting down.
TAAGCCTATGCAGATTACACCATGCTTTGGTCTGGGTAGCATCATGACTCACCATCTGTCCTAGGGTAGTTTGTGTTTGTTATAGCGCATCAGATAAGGCCAGCACCATTTTTCTGTTTCCAAGGTGGCAAAAGATGATGCAACTGAGTTATCAAATGAGTTGTTGACTGTGTTACAATCTAAAATATTCCATGTTGGCTGAGCCAAGTGCTTGGGTTGTTTATAGCCTTGCATAACCAGGAGTCCCTTCAGGGCCTCGTGATCTGATCCAGAGTTCTCTTCTGAAACTTGGACATTTGATACTTTGTCCGCCGCTTTTTATTTGCCCATATTAAGTCAATTTTAGTTCCTTTACCTTTGGTGGTGTAGAAAGTTGGGATGTGGCGCGGAAAGACTAAATGGAAGCCATTCATACCACATAGATTGATTAAAGTTTCTGCTTCTTTGTGTGTCAAGCAATAACCAATTGGGTTCCACATCTGGTGGTGTAGTTTAGAGTCCATGAAAATACACATGGGAAGAGTTCTTTGATTATGAACTGGTAGCCACGCATGAAGGTCCTTTAGACCTGCATTGGTGGTGGGAGGGTTATATACATTAACTAGCATGATGGATTTCCCATCTGCATCTTGAAGTTAAATAATGGTCAGGTGTTTGGAGCCTCCAGGTAACTGGATGATGGCTTCCAAAGGGATTGATCTGAGGACCTATATACAGCTTTTGTCCTGGTCCATCCAATTCATCGGGGTATGTTCATAGATTTTTACTTGATGCCAGTCCTGATGGGTAGGCAGGAATAGAGTGTGTGGGTTCACCCAAGGTTCCTGGAGGAGCAGGACAGGGGCAACAATTGGGTGCAAATTTAGAAGAGTAAGCGTCATTTCTTTTGATACATGGCAATTTAAATGAAGAAAGGGAAGCTTGTTGATTGATGTTTGTTGAAACCACTCCAAGGAAGGGATTGCAGAAGTATTAGATGTATTCTATCTGGGGTAAGAAGAAGGGGGTAAATCAGAATTATTGGTGGGTAAGGGTGTCCTTATCATGAAAGAGGGAAAGGACACATTGACTTAGCTTGTATCCATTACCACTTGAAGGGGCATAGAACACTGAAAATGGAGTGATTAATTTTGTCTATGACTTTGACTTTGTTTTGTAGACCTTCTTTACACCACACACATTCACTAATCTCTACTCTCTCATCTAAGCATTCTTTAGTCATGTGACAGCCATTGCACTTACCGCACCTTGAATTTTGGGGAAACCATTTCCCATAGTGTCCCATTTGTAGAAACTTGAAGTACTGGGCCGGGTAGGGCTTGAAACATGTTACCTGATGATATTCATAGTCTAGAAACAATCCCATCTATGCAATCTGATCTGCAAGCTCCTTGGTGGAAAACAATAGCACAATTAAAACTGCTTTCTTTTCCATGTTCAGGTTGTCAGAAAGCCATTGCATTCTAACTAGGCCCTCTTTCTTGAAGTGGTTTGCAATTTCTGTCAGCTTGCTACTATGTACAGAGCAACCTGTAAATAGCAACACAAAACTATGAAAAGTAAGAATATCTCAATTAAAAAAAGAAGGAGTGAGAAATACATAAATATTATTAGATAAATGGATTCCTCACCCAAAATTAGGTAGGGTCACTCACTGACCCCACCCTTGAATTCCAAGTCCTTACATTTTTAAAATAATTAAAAAGAAAAGTACTAAAAATTACAACACCAGTATGGCACCTTCTGGCCATTCTAAAATTTCACATGTGTTGTCACGTATAGGGTTTACACCTAAAATTTACTCATAATTGAGGTTTTGTGTATATTTTAGGAGTTACATGCGGAAATGTGTTATGTCACAATTCCTGCGCGCAGCCCCGCATCATTACATATCCCTACGTACTCATAGTAGCAGATTCCCGCGTACTAGAGACCCACGCGCAGCTAATTCTGCCACGCATGCAGCGGATCCTACCCCTCGCGCATCTGTACTAACTGATCCCCCCGTCTGGATCCGTTGTGACTAATCTGACAACCAGGTACCGCTCAGAAGAGCTACAACCTAGTTAGAGTTTCCTAGCATATGTAACAAATTGACATATGCATTATTAATAATCTAAAAGGATCAAAACTTAATCAAAATTAATGAAAATTAAGTTTAGAAAATTATTTAATAATAAATCAAAGATCAAGGATTACCACATAAATCACTGACCCTGATCTTTGAAGACCAGGAAACACTACAAGGAGTGTTCATAAAAATTATTAAAAACAATCTACGTGATCAGCAGATGATGGAAAATCAGTAAACATCCACATCTGCCCGCTTCAAAGCAATACCAATAGTAAAAATGAAGGATGTGTACAGAAAGATCAAATTTACGCCATAACAGATTAACAGATCCTGTGGCTAAAATAGTACAGAAATACAGCAGATCTAAGGTCAGCTGATTGACGGCACCAAGTGGACGTGCCAATTTTTCCCTGACTGACTTTCCAGCCTCAGCCCATGAGAAGAACACTCTCCACGTGCCCTGAGAAACTCAAAAACACCCCAAAAAGGTATTTATACAGACCTCTTTGGATCCATTATTCCAGAATGAGTTAATCAGTTTACCAGGAATTATTATTATCAATCAGAAAATGTTTTATTGTTGATAAAGTGCTTATATGAAGATAAGCAAGTGATTTATGACTTAGTCTGTAGTAGTATTATTTATTCTTATTAACCAATCAACCCTTGAAGTTTAGTCAAGCAATCCACCCCATCTGCTCTGAAACCCTTCCAATTATTGCAGGATTCTCGTGGTAAAGTGCTCAGAGTGAGTTTTTCCCTTCCTGTTTTGGCCATTTGTGCTGTTACGCCCGGCCATTAGTGGAATAAGTCCTTTCTAAGGCACCCATCTTCATTCCAAGGTTCTTAAACTGCCTAAGGAGGCCCCTTGAAGAGAGGTTGCTAGTCTTTAAAGATCCCCAGTAGTATAATACTGTGGCCCCTCTTTTATATTATATTGAAAAAAATTTATTACCAAACCAATTAAACCTTGAAACTACTCTCATTATATCATTTATTTGAGCTTCTAAGTGTTTATTTTTGGAATAATTATTATTATTCCAGTATTTTTATCACTCTCTGTAGCTAAAGGACTGCAAGTTTCCTGGTATCAGAGAGCTGACAACTGGGGGTCTGGCTGGGAAATATCCTTAAATAATTAATTTTTAATTATTTATTCCTTGGACCAGTCTATTTATTTTTTTTTAAAATAAGTTCACATACTTATAACATATATGTTTGATCATTTGTTTCTCTAGTGGATCTTAAGACCAACAGAAAATTAATGAATTATTATTCGAACCTTCTTAAAAAGAAAAAAGAAGAAAAACTCCGTAACTTTGTCCCTGTTATTTTAACTCCTGAGCAACAACAGGAGAAATTGCTTTATTATAAACAGAAAGTTATAAAATACAAAGAACTTGAGCTTGAAAGAATTATAAATTTTAATTCTTTATTAAGGCAACATAAAGAGTGGGAAATTTATCAAAGGAAGCTTTATATTTATAAACTAAATAATCCTGAAGATAAAGAAAAATCCAAAATTAATAAAAGTGATTATTTTTTTCTAAAAATATCATCTTAACACGTAAAAATAAAAAAAATATGAAACTTATATTTTGTGTTTTTATCCATCTCAGTGGATTTTTGTTTTTGGTGATCTGATTGACCAGGACCTCCTAGAGGACATCCCAGACAGTGTACCCTTGGACTTACCCTTGGATTTATCCCAGGATCTGATTGGAACTCACTCAGACTCCATTGGAATACCCCCCAAGGACAGTTGTGATCCCAACCAAGTGTTGGTACCCTTGAATTTAACTTTAAGTGAGTTAAAATATATATAAAAAATTATTAAAAATATAAAACACACAAAAAATATTATTTTTTATATTTTTAAAGTCTTTTTTCAAAAGTTTCAACAAAAGACTTACTCATTTTTTTTGATGCTATGTATCAAAATAGGGGCAACACCCACGCAACAGGTAGAGCCCCATTGTATGGATCTCTGCCTGGAGGAACTCTTACGCGCAAGGACTCCAGTCACAAGTGCAATGAGGGGGCTTGAACCCATGACCAAAGTGTCACGCGGGAAGACAACGGCAACAACCGCGGCCCCCAACTCAACCAACAGACTGTTGGAGAACCACCCGTGGCCCAACAGGTTATCCCAGGAGGGTACAGGTCCTCCTATGCCAGCCCAGCTGGACTCAACAAAGGAGGAAAGAGTCAAGGTATTAGTGAAAGAACACGTGAGCTATTGGGAAAAATGCAAATTGGCTCAGACCCAGGAGGATCAACCAGGTATGAGAAAAGCTATTTCTCTGGAAAAAAATCTCAGATTTCTCTGCAAAGGTTTATCCCAAAGAAAGACGTAGAAGGTTACGTGCAGAACTGGAATCCTTGGGATCAGTTAGCTTCCTTAAAGGGAAAGGACCCCAAAAAGAAGAGGTCCTCAGCCCATCAGAAGTTAAGGAACCCAAAGGATTGGGACAGCATAATATCACTAGCACAGAAGTGGAAAAAGGTGTACCACAATTAGATGTAGAAGCTCTTAATAGCTTTTCTGTAAATGTGTCTCACAATTTTACTATTATTAGCCAGTGCTTTGACAAAGTTTATCAACAATTGGACAAATTGAGTCTGAGTATTTTCAGAGTGATTGATACCCAGTCTCAGATTATGAGAATTGATGAGTTAGAAATAAAACAAATCAAGGATAGTATAAAATCTAGTAAGTTGGACCTGATGAAACATATTGATGATAACCAATCAATTCTTCAGGAAGATATTCTTGCAACCATGAACCAGCTTAAGGAAGAAGTAAAGAAAACTAGTCCTAATCCTACAGCTCATCTGATTAACAAAATTGACTTATTAAGCAATAAAATTGATTTGACGTTAGGTATGATTAAGAATGATCTCAGAGATCTTCAGGTAAATTCTACTAACTCTCCGGTCATTGACCTAGAAGAAACTAGACCTGCTAGGTTCACCAGTACTCCTAGTGTTCCTCCCAGAACCAGGATAACTAGGAATGAGTCTTTCAGACCAAGTCCTACTCCTGAAGTGGAGCAAGCTTTGAAGTTACTTCCTCCCATTGCTGAATGGCCTAAATTCTACGTAGAAGGAGAATAAAACCATGTCAGTTTCATTAAATTTATTGAATATACTCTTTCTTCTTATGAGCTCCCCAATGCAATAGCTTTGGTAAGATTGCCCAGACTATTTGAAGGAGTAGCTCTTGATTGGTTTATCAATAAAAGAGAAGAAGTTGGATCTTTATCCTGGAGTTCTTGGAAAGAATTGATCAAAGTACAATTTTGTACTAGGATTTGGAAAAGAAAGATGATGAAAAATTTTGAAACCTCCCAGTTTGATCTATCCAAGGAAAAACCTCATAAGTGGTGCTTAGACCAGAAAAAGAGGTTAGACTGTTTCTACCCGGATGCTGATAAAGAAGAAGTCAATGAAATACTCCTCAACTTATGTCCCGGAAAAATCAACCACAGTGTAAGGTTCAGGATGCCTATGGATTCAGATCTTTCTACCTTAATAGGTGTGTTGGAAGAGACTATTGATATTAATGGTCTTGATAAAAGATTCAACAGACTCTCAAGGGAACAAAATACTAGGAACAGGGAAGAATATAATGCCAAAACTAAGGAATCCCCTGCTACTAATCCAACTACCTTGGAAGTCAAGAAGACTCCAGAATCAAAGGAAAAAGTATGTTGGAACTGTAACCAAACAGGACATGTAAAACCCAATTGTCCTCTACCTAGGAAAAGGATTAATCTTATTGAAGGAGAAGAGTATGACAATCCTGACCTTCACCTTGATGATACTGATGGACCACTCTCTGATTGTGATTTAATAATCAATAACCCCATCAATGTTATTTAAGGAAGTATTGAGTCTTCTCTGGACATAAATTCCATCAATGAGGATTCTAACTTACCTCAAAAATGGAATCCCAACATGAAGATTCACCACACCTCTGAGGCTAAGGCCTTGACTCTAAAACCTTCTGCCAGTAAAAGTTACACTTCAGGCAAAGCATGCTATGCTACTGGTTTAATCCAAGGTTTCCCTGTTAAGTTACTTCTAGACAGTGGAGCCTTTTTCTCTTGTGTTGGTTCAAATTATCTGGAGAAACAAGACCCAAACTGGAAACTGAACTTACTACCAGTAACTCAGGCTAAGTTCAGCAGTTGTAATTCTGCTCTAAATGCTGTTGGAGTATGGTCTTCTCATATCATACTCCCTCACTCTAAAGGATCACTCAAACTGAACATTGAATTTGTAGTGCTCCAAAATGGAGTATGTGATCATTTTATCCTTGGAAATGATTCTCTTTGCTTATATGGTATAGATGTATTCCAAAGCAAGGTTAGATACTTTACTATAGGTGGAGACTGGAATAAGAAGTTCCAAATATGCCATGTCAATGCTCAAACTTCTGATTCAACTTATGAAAAACACTTAGAGAGTTTCAATCAGGAATAATTCTCTCAAGCTGCTTTGAATTCCCTGCTCAATGAAGAACAAAAACGGGATATCCTACAAGTATGCTTTGAAAATCAGAATGCTTTCTGTACCAAGGATCACCCCATTGGTAACATCAAAGGACATGATATGATTCTAACTCTGACCATTAAGCCTCCTTACCCACCTAATCTCAGGAGACCTGCTTACCCTTCTAGTCCAAAATCTAGAGCTGCTCTGGAAACTCATATTCAAGAGTTAGTTGACTTAAAAGTCTAAAGGAAAGTAGGACACAATGAACAAGTGGATATCACTACCCCAGTAATTATAGCTTGGCATAATGATAAGTCAAGAATGGTTGGAGATTTCAGAATGCTGAAAAACTTCCACCAAGCTGATCATTACCAATTCCAAGGATTGACCATGCTCTGCATAACCTGTCCAAAGATAAGTAAATCACTACCATGGACATGCTGAAAGGTTTTCACCAAATACCTATCAGCCCTGATAGCCGGAAATTCATGAGAATTATCCATCATTTGGGAATTTATGAGTATCTTAGGATGCCTTTTGGTATAAAAAATGCTCCTTCTCATTTTCAAAGGATGATGGATATTGTCCTAGGACTATTCATCAGACAGGGATGGATGATGGTATACATTGATGATGTTATCATTTACTATGATCATTGGGATAGTCACATGGAGAAATTAAGGCTAGTCCTCAAAACCATCTCTGCCATGGGATTAAAAGTATCAATGAAAAAGTGTAACTTTGGCTACGGGGAACTCAAGGCCTTAGGACACATTGTCTCTGGACTAACCTTAGCTGCTGACCAAAAAAAGATAGTAGCAGTAATGAATAGGCCTATGCCTCAGAATAAAACTGAACTCCTATCCTTTATCAGCTTCTGCAGCTACTATAGAGAGTACTTACCAAAGTTTGCTCTTCTAACCAAATGCCTGTATGAGATCTGCAAAAACACCACCATGTTTGAAATGACTCATGACAGAGTCAAGAACTATGAGGAACTCAAGATGGCAATGACCTCAGCTCCAGTACTGATTCAGCTGGATTATTCCAAACCTTTCAAACTCTACATAGATGCCAGCATGGAAGAGCTAGGAGCTGCTTTGAACCAAGAAGTCATAGAGGATGACAAACCAGTAGAAAGACCTATACTCTTCATATCCAGACAAATTAAAGACACTGAGAAAAGGTACGGTGCAAGTCAAATGGAATGTCTTGCCTTAGTATGGACTCTAGAGAAACTCCATTATTACTTGGAAGGCACCAACTTCACTGTGTTAACTGACTGCAATGCTGTCAGGACATTGATGAACATGAAGACCCCTAGTAGGCACATGTTAAGATGGCAGATAGCCATACAACAGTACAGAGGTAAGATGACCATAGTTCATCAAGCTGGGACTAAACACCAGAATGCTGATAGTTTGAGCAGGAATGCTTTACCCAATGACCCGAGTAACCCTGCTTATGATCCAGAGGATAATGATATCTTCCCTATCCTTAACATTAACAGGTTGAACATTGAAGCTCCTATAATGGGAATCCACATTTGTGAATTGAAGGAATCATTGTTCAACTCAATCAAAGAATCTTAAAATTCTGGCATAAAAACTCTGATCACTATTATGGAAAGTACTTCTCAACCATCTGAATTGATCAATAGACTACCTGAACCTCTTTTGAAACCATAAAAATCCAGAAGGTTCACCATATGGGATGGTCTAGTATACTATAGGCATCAACATTCAAGCGTTATAGTCTTAACTAAGGATGACCATATCAAACATGTCTTAGCTGAGTGCCATGATAACTGCTCATCTGGTCATTTATCTGCTGATAGAAACTTAGATAAGGTTAAACAAACTGCTTGGTGGATTAATTGGAGAGACTCCACTATATGGTATGTTACCAGTTGTGAAACTTGTCAGAAGTCCAACAGGACCACTGGGAAACAGTTTGGTCTAATGAAAAAGATTGCTGAACCCAAGAAAAGATGGGAGATCATCAACATGGACTTTGTAACTGGACTAACACCAGGAGGAGCCTATTCCTAAAACTCAGTCTTAGTCATTGTGGATAGGTTCTCCAAGAAAGCAAAGTTTTTACCTAATCACAAGGAAGATACTGCTATGGAAGTTGCCCTATTATTTTGGAACAGACTCATTGCTGATGTTGGAGTTCCAAGGATTATTATCAGTGACAGAGATCCTAAATTCACCTCTGAGTTCTGGAGAAATCTTTGTGATATTCTTGGAACCACCTTAGCTTTCTCTACAGCTTATCACCCTCAGATGGATGGCTTAGCTGAAAGAATGATTCAGACCCTGGAAGACATGCTCAGGAGATTCTGTGGCTTTGGAATAGAATAAAAGAATTCTGACGGTTATTGCCACAATTGAGTTAGCCTTTTACCTGCACTGGAGATGGCCTACAACAGTAGCAAGCACTCTACTACTAAGGAAGCACCCTATATAGTGGAAAGAGGATGGATTCCTAGATTACCAAGGGAAAACCTTAACCACCAGCTCACAAATGTTAACCCTACATCACTTGATTTCAAAAACATGATAGATGTAGCTAAAAAACATGCTGTTAAGTGTGTCCAGGATTCTGTGGAGTATAACCAGCAAAGGTGGGATAAAACCCATAAGGAACCTGATTTCAAGATTGGTGATCAAGTCTTGATCTCTACAACCAACTTTAACAACTTAGCTGGAAATAGAAAGCTTAGACCAGCTTTTGTTGGAACTTTCACCATTAATAAACTTCATGGTAAAAATGCTGTGGAAGTAATCCTTAGTGAGGATCTTTCTAGGAAACATCCAGTCTTCCCAGTAAGTCTCATCAAACACTACCACCCAAGGAATGGAGAACATACTCCTTCACTTGAAATACCTTTTACAGAAGAGCCTGAAAAGGACACAGGAAAAATTAGCAAGATCCTTAAAGATAAAAAAGATAGGATCAATGGAAAAGACGTCAGACTCTACCTAGTTAGATACAAGGGAGAATCAGCTGATAAAGATGAATGGTTGCCTGAACATAATATCCCTGAAGGACACATACACCTAAGGAACTACAGAGCCAGCAGAAGGCATTAAACCAAATTTTTTTCAGATATAGACATATCTTGGAGTGGGGGAATGTCAGCTTGCTACTATGTACAGAGCAACCTGTCAATAGCAAAACAAAACTATGAAAAGTAAAAATATCTCAATTAACAAAAGAAGGAGTGAGAAATCCATAAATATTATTAGATAAATGGATTCCTCACCCAAAATTAGGTAGGGTCACTCACTGACCCCACCCTTGAATTCCAAGTCCTTACATTTTTAAAATAATTAAAAAGAAAAGTACTAAAAATTACAACACCAGTATGGCACCTTCTGGCCATTCTAAAATTTCACATGTGTTGTCACGTATAGGGTTTACACCTAAAATTTACTCATAATTGAGGTTTTGTGTATATTTTAGGATTTACATGCGGAAATGTGTTATGTCACAATTCCCGCGCGCAGCCCCGCATCATTACATATCCCTACGTACTCATAGTAGCAGATTCCCGCGTACTAGAGACCCACGCGCAGCTAATTCTGCCACGCATGCAGCAGATCCTACCCCTTGCGCATCTGTACTAACTGATCCCCGCGTCTGGATCTGTTGTGACTAATCTGACAACCAGGTACCGCTCAGAAGGGCTACAACCTAGTTAGAGTTGCCTAGCATATGTAACAAATCGACATATGCATTATTAATAATCTAAAAGGATCAAAACTTAATCAAAATTAATGAAAATTAATTTTAGAAAATTTTTTAATAATAAATCAAAGATCAAGGATTACCACATAAATCACTGACCCTGATCTTTGAAGACCAGGAAACACTACAAGGAGTGTTCATAAAAATTATTAAAAACAATCTACGTGATCAGCAGATGATGGAAAATCAGTAAACATCCACATATGCCCGCTTCAAAGCAATACCAATAGTAAAAATGAAGGATGTGTACAGAAAGATCAAATTTACGCCATAACAAATTAACAGATCCTGTGGCTGAAATAGTACAGAAATACAGAAGATCTAAGGTCAGCTGATTGACGGCACCAAGTGGAAGTGCCAATTTTTCCCTGACTTACTTGCCAGCCTCAGCCCACAAGAAGAACCCTCTCTACATGCCCTGAGAAATTCAAAAATACCCCAAAAAGGTATTTATACAGAACTCTTTGGATCCGTTATTCCAGAATGAGTTAATCATTTTACCAGGAATTATTATTATCAATCAGAAAACGTGTTATTGTTGATGAAGTGCTTATACAAAGATAAGAAAGTGATTTATGACTTAGTCTGTAGTAGTATTATTTATTCTTATTAACCAATCAACCCTTGAAGTTTAGTCAAGCAATCCACCCCATCTGCTCTGAAACCCTTCCAATTATTGCAGGATTATCGTGGTGAAGTGCTCAGAGTGAGTGTTTCTCTTCCTGTCTTTGCCATTTGTGCTGTTACGCCCAGCCATTAGTGGAATAAGTCCTTTCTAAGGCACCCATCTTCATTCCAAGGTTCTTAAACTGCCTAAGGAGGCCCCTTGAAGAGAGGTTGCTAGTCTGTAAAGATACCCAGTAGTATAATACTGTGGCCCCTCTTTCATATTATATTGAAAACCATTTATTACCAAACCAATTAAACCTTGCAACTGCTCTTATTATATCATTTATTTGAGCTTCTAAGTGTTTATTTTTGGAATAATAATAATTATTATTATTCCAGTATTTTTATCACTCTCTGTAGCTAAAGGACTGCAAGGTTCCTGGTATCAGAGAGCTGAAAATTTCTATCTTTGTCTTGTTTTGATCTGATGTTGGGTCAAACTCCTTAGGTACCCCATGTGCTAATACTGGCCACGTGCTGGGTGTTGCTTCCAGGTCAGGATGAACATGGTTAGACCATAAATGCTTATTTTACATTAACCATTTTTGATGAATTTTCTTTTTAGTATAAAATACAATATCACCTGAGTTCATGACATGTGGGCCTGTTACTGTGATCAATTCATCCTTTACTTTAGCGTTCATCTGTGATAAGTTTTCATTTGCTCCCTGGACAAAAAGGGCTTTTGGCAACTTGTCAATCTGGTTGTTCAGGGGGTTGGAGTGAATAATGGCTCTTCCCAGTTTAAAAAGCTGCATACAATCCTTCATTGGTGGGGCTAGATTTAGTTGCTTAGCAGCTAGCAGGTCTGTTGTCGCTGTGCGTTTGGCATACATTGGTCTTGATGGAAGAATTGCAGGATGAGGTTTTTTGTTTGGGTATTGGTCCGCTGTTTGCATGGCTAAAAAGCTATCCAAGGAGCTTTCCATCTATTAGATCTTCTTGTCCGGTTTTTTTTTGGAGCCTAATAGGATTTGGAATAAATCTAACATTGTCTTGCTGATAATTAGTCCACCCTTGGCGATATAGTTTTATTTGTTGGTCATTAATTGAGTCAGCAGTAAATTCACACTTCTGGCTTCATCTTTGGTTGAGGGGATTATCTGGGCATTTCTTTTGGTATTCAGGCTGTTGTTGATGATTCCCTTCATTCTCAGAGGGTTGGGGGGCGGAGGGGGACCATTTTTTCCAAGTTTGGAGAGAGATTTTAGAGAGGATCAGCTTCTTGCTTGTTGATTTGTGGACATAAGAATTGTGGATTGTGGGTTTTGGGGGGTTGATGGTGAGGTGATGGTACAGAAGACGATACTTTGATCCCCATCTTGATAATATATATTATCAAGCTTTGAATTCTATAAACAATACTCATAAAAATGTACTTATAAAATATTATAAAATATTATCAAAATTTATTGTATAATTATGAACTTCTTGATCAATTTTCATTCTTGGCTCTATTGTGGATTGATTTAGTGACCTTGATTTCAGACAATGGAGGGTGAGGCCAGTAATTAACCACTATAACAGAAAAACATATGAGTTGTGCAGAAATTTGGACAACTCCATTTGTCTTGTGGCTGACAGAACCCAGCATGATTGATTGGGTTGAGATTTCAGGGGTTGAAATTTGGTTCCAAACCCCGCCTGTATTGACCCAGATCAAAGAAGAATACCCCCCATCCTCCGTGGTTTGATCAATTTTCATTGTCACACAATCACCCCATGTAATATAGGGTAATCTTAGATTATTTTGAGTGTGAGGAAGAAACTGAGTGCAAGGGATATATGTGAGGTAGAGAGGCTAATTAAAAAGTGCAAACTGAGGGTTCAGTGACTCAATGAACAGTGAGAGGGATGAAATGTCCCAATAGAAGGAGACCAAAGCAGAGCCCAAAGTGATAAATTTTTTTGTAAAAATGCAAGAAAGTATGAAATGAACTAACTGAGAAGACAATCTTCAGGTTGGAGGCGTAGAATTTATAAGGTAATCCAATGGTGGCTAGATAAAACCTGATTGAGGGCCATTTAAAGCTAAGAAGAAATGATGCAATGAATGACAGGAACATACCGGGAAAATGAACTACATAGTAATTTCCAAGTTTGTAGTGTAGGTGCAAGACAATAGAAAATGAGAAGACAGAGGCGTAATGGATGAGACATGGAAGGAAAGAAATGTGAGGATAATGCAGATGAATGGATATAGTTATTCAGAGAAGGGAGCTAGTCCATTTGGCAAACTATACAGTTGATATGGCTTTCTAGCATGGGTGCAAGCTAGTGTAACTGTGTGTCCAAGAATGGAAGTCAAAGGGCTGGTGATACCCAGGGGCAGAAGCGCAAAGCTTGAGTTGATTTTCAACCAGATCAGAGTTGACTGCAAAGATTTTCAAGTATATACTAAGTCTCCAAGATTGTTAGGTTGTTACGCAAGCCAGAGGTAGTAAAGGGAAGGCACCATTGATGTTGGGCTTTATTTGTCTCATGCTTATTGGAATGAGGTAGATGGTACTGAGCAAAAGGATATGTCAAAATGGTGGAGAAAATAAGCTTTGACCTTGGAGCATGAAAGTTGCCCAGGTATAGAGCCACAAGCTCCTGCAAGCGTCCATATGAATTCCCATCAATTCTGAAAGTTGTTTATACTTCACTGTATACCCTTACATTGTACTTAATTGCCTGAATAGATTTAAATTGATTATGTTGTTATCATCTTCTTGCAATTGTGAAAACTGTATTGGCCAATACAAGAGATGCGTTCCAAGTACCGCTGCCCACGTTATTTGAGGCAAGTGCAAGCAGTTTTGTTTTTGGAAAGTGGCTTGCTTGTTTCCTTCAGATAGCAGGAAATTGATTGATAATCCTGAAGCATCTACCGGGGATTTCCAAAGTCAAAAGTCTGCTCTGCGTTTGGATTACCACATTCTGCCAGTACCAGGTATTGAGTTTCTTGGAATGCAGAACCCAGGTGAGTGAGGTTAGATACATACTAAATAAATTAAATGGAACAATGTAATAAAATTGTTTCTTTTCTTAGTATTGTCACAATTCCATCAATACACCACCACCACCATACTTTGGACCACCAACATGATGAAAGATGAATTGAGTGGATTCCAAGGTGCAAGGTGAAGAGCAGGTTGAAAAAATTAACAAGGAAAAAAGGGAAGAAGAAAACAGAAATGAAGGAGGAAATGGGATGGAATTTGAGGAAGGAAATGGGAATGAAGGGAATGGAATGGGAGGTCAAAGCAATGGACCCCAAGTGCAAGTTGTGGTGCCAATCAAGACTGATGTAAGGAGGTTTACTGGCAATATTGGAGAGGTTTTGTTGCCATCTCAAAGTAAGAGATCCCAAAAATAGCATTTGGAGGCGGATGATTGGAACACCCAACCAAAGAGGGCTTGGACCACAAGGTGCAAGGAGATCTTTGGGGAGGTGTTGGTTGCACAGGTTCATGTGATGCAATGTATGTTTTGATTAATAAATGATGAAGATCTTGAAGATTTAAAATTGATGGTAAGGGAGTTGACTGAGAATTGGAAAAAGGTGGAAAGAAAAATGAAGGAAAATCAATAATGTAATTTTATGTTTTTTTTTCTTCTATGGTTATTTCATGATGTATTTTTATTTTCTTTTTATATATAAAGTTTGAGAAATGAAAAAGTTGATGTTAATAATGTAGAAAAAAGAAATGAAAGGGGATGTAGAAAATTGAAAATAAATAGTTGCTATGAAACTAAAAAGGGGCTAAATTGAAAAAAAACAATCAGGTAGTATGAAGTGGAATGGGAGATGTGACAGATTTGTATGGGATGGGATGAAATGGAATGGAAATGTGGAACAGAATGGGATCAGGTGAGATAGAATTAAGCTTGGTGATGATTTCAAGGATAGTTTGAATGGAGTTCTCAGACTAAGTCAGGAGAGTTGCAAAGTTGATGGGCTGGTTACCACAAGGTGTTGAAGTTTTCCTTTGCATAAACCCAAATAGAGAATACAACTTAATGCCCACTCTGAATGATTTTTGATGTTGACTGGTTCAGGAGGGGGATGAGTCTTTCCCAGGTACAGGAATCAAGCTAGCTCAAGGAGAGACACATGAAAGAACTGGTGAATAACTTCCCATTTTGCAGATGAGGAAAGTTTGAAGGTTTTGGGGGAGATGACTGATTTGAATTTGAAGGGGCCAAGTTTCCTCTAAGAGAATTTTTAGGTTGATAAAGGGCTGTAAATTTTGAAAGCTTTGAGACATAACTGATCTCCTACTGCAAAGCCCATCTTCTTGCTCCTTATAGTACTGTTTTCTGCTTCAAGGTTGAATAGGAGTGGCAATTGGAGGGGTTGGATGAGAGTGAGGTAATTGGTAGTAGGTGGAGAAGGTGCTATCTGAATAGAATCAAAAGTTGGGTTTATTCCATAAAGATTCCGAAAGGGAAACTGTTTGGTGGAGGAATGAGTGGAGCTGTTGTAGGCAAAATTTGCTAATGGGAGCCATTGAAACCAGTTTTCCTGTTGATAGTAGAAATACATTCAAAGATAGTGTTTGAGAATCTGATTGAATTTTTTTGTTTTCCCATCCCTTTCCAGGTTTTAAGTCATTGATAAGTTTCAAGTGATCTTCAAATGCTGGCATAGCAAGGTCCAGAAGCTAGAGACAAAGAGAGATCCAGGGTTGCTAACTATATTATCAGGGAGACCATTTTTTGAAAATAAATATTCTATGAATAAATTGGCTAAGTCTTCTGAAGAGGCGGTCACAGTTATGAAAGAAATAAAGCCATATTCAAGAAGCAATCTAATACTACTAAAATAGCATCATAACCACTAGAAATATGCAATTTCAGAATGAAATCCATCAATAAATAGTGACAAGAAATAGGCGGGATGGAAGTGGCTGGAGAAGCTCATGATTATGGTGTTTTGAAGAATTTTTAAAATTGAAAACAAAGCACACATTAACATAGCCTTTTACTTCCTTGTTTGTACCAGGCCAATAGAAGTCTTGTGCAATCAACTGGTAGGATTTATCCTGAAAATGATGACCCAAAAGCAGAGAGTCATGCTGTTATTCAAAGATATCTAACTTAATGCAAGGATTATCCAGTACTAAAATACAATTTTTATATACTAAATAAGCATTTCAGTCTATACTGTAGTTGGTATCTAACAATTTTGCACTCTTGGAAAGTTTGTTACACTTGGGTTCATCAAGGTGGGATTTTCAAAGTTTGGAAGCTTTGTCTCAAAGGTGGTTCATGATTGAGCTGAGTTGGGGAAAATGATAGGAGAAAGGTTTTCTAACATTTTCAGGGTTGTTATTGGTGATCTTCCTCCCCCCTGGCTAAATGTTGTCCCAATGTGATAAAGCATCAGGGACTACCACTTGTTTCCCACAGCGGAATGTGATTGTAAATTTAAAATTGGAGAGGTACTCGGCCCAATGTGCCCGTCTGTGTGTAAGGAGTTTTGATCTCAGGAAATGTTTAAGAGAATTGTGATCAGTTAGGATCTCAAAGGGTTCCATAAGGCTCAAAAGGTATGAAAACAATTTCTTCAAGCAATAAAAAATTGCAAGAAGTTCCTTGTCATGAATCTTGTAATTCAGCTCAGCAGCAAGCAGTTTGCAAGACTCAAAGGCTATGGGATCAAAAAGGGATGAGGAAAGAGAGAACTGCATGATTACTCCTGCAATTGCATAGTTCCTTGCATCTGTTTCCACAATAGTGCAAGCTAATTTGTTAAAGTGAGAAATTATTGGAGGAGTGGTAAAAGATTTCTTCTGAGAATCAAAATCTAAAGCATCTTGCTTGGTAAAAACAAAATGAGTGTCTTTTTGAAGAAGATTAGTAAGATTAGAAGTATTTTTTTTTAGTGCTCAATAAAACTCCTGTAAAAATTACTTAATCCAAGGAAAACTTGAATGTATTTGACTGAAGAAGGTGCCGGCCAATCCAGTTTGCATTAGATTTTTGCTGGATACATTGACAGTCCTTGCTTCAAGACTATAAAACCTAAGATCTGAAGAGAATGGGTATGAAATTCACAATTAGAGGCTTTTGAAAACAGGTTATTCTTCCAAAGTTGCTGCAAGACCTCTCCCACATGTGCAATGTGATCCTCAAAATTATTAGAGTATACAAGTATATCATCAACATACACCACAAGGTATTTCTCTACAAGGTCAGAAAAAATGTCATTGAAAAAATGTTGAAAAGTGGAAGTAGCATTGCAGAGGACAAAGGGCATGACAGTATACTCATAACTTCAAAATTGTGTTCTCATTGCAGTGAAGTAATCATGGCCTTTTGAAATGAAAATTAGGTTATAGGCGCCTCAAAGGTCTAACTTTGAGAAATAAGTAGCTCCATAGAAGAGAGTGAGGAGGTGAAACATAGGCGGTACTGGGTAGGAATTCTTTTGGGCTACCTGATTCAGTTTCCCGTAGGTAAAAAAAAGGCAAAGGCCACTGTCTTTTTTTTTGGAAAAAATAGGACAGGCAAGCCAGTGTTTGAATTGCTTGGTTAAAGAAATACTTTTGATAAATTTTCTGCAGTGCAGTCTTGAAGTGCAGTTGATTCTTGATTTGAGAGAGTGTAGACTGATCCATGGGACAGTGAGTTTGATCCTGTGATCATAAGAACAGGAAGGAGGTGGTTTATCTTCCTTAGCATCTGAAAAGATTTCAGAAAATTCATGTTAAACCAAAGGTAAAGAATCTTGAATGATTTCTAAATCTTCAATGTTGTCATATCTGAGGACCTGATTTGAAGTGCTCACACAATGCAAGAGGATTAGGGAGCTAATAATACCCCTTTTTATAGGCACCTGTTTCTATTTTAAGAAACAAGGAAGAGTTAAGTTGGAAAAATAATCAATAACTCCTAAATCTGAAGAGGGAACTTGGGGATGAAGGTTGGGATATTGAAACTCTCCTGGCCAAAAATTGTCATCCAAATCAATCACAGTTTCAGGTAGGCTGTTTAATTCCTGTTTGAAATAAGGGTTAGTATCCTGGGGTTGCAAGGTTCAAAGTTTAATTACTCCTTCTGACCAGTTCACATCCGGGTTCCAGTAAAATAGAAAGTTGTGGCCTAGAATGGTTTTTTCCATTCCAGGAATATCCAGAACAAATAAGTTCCATTTGAAGCTGGGTAAATTGGAAAATACAAAGGTCCATTTGACATTATGGTCAACCCAATGAGACAGCTTGGTTGCAATACTTACTAAATAGATGGGGAATTTATCTATCTTGGAATGCATAAGATTTTTGGAAGTGGCAAAAGATGAAATTATTAAAGAAAAGTTAGCACCCA
Source organism: Puccinia polysora (assembly GCA_025617555.3). Lineage (NCBI taxonomy): Eukaryota > Fungi > Basidiomycota > Pucciniomycetes > Pucciniales > Pucciniaceae > Puccinia > Puccinia polysora. The sequence continues at coordinate 40,638,216 of CM062631.1, read as the reverse complement.
AGTCAAGTAAAACTTGATAAGGGGTGTTGTTGGAAATAAAAAGGAAAAATCTTGAACTTGGAGTACCAATTGACTGGAAAGTGAAAAGATTGACTTTCTGTAATTAAGATAATGTGTAGTCTTCCTTGAAAGTATTAGAAAAAGTAAAAGCTAATTTTTTGACTGCTTAACCGCTTCTCACGCTAGCTGCTTTGGACAGCTATTAATATCATGTTTTACTTCACAATACATACATAAACCTTCCCTCTCCCTCCTTTGCCATTCCTCTTTCCAGAGAACACCTGTTTCTTTGTCCAAAAACTTTGTAGTTTCAGAAATGGATTTCCCTTTTGGGTTTGAGTTTGGGTTTGGATACATTTTGGAGTGTTTTGTATTCTTCAAGCGTTTCTTTGAAGATTTGTCTGCCTTTGGATCCAAGTCTGAAAATCCATGATTTTTTTGTTGAGAGGAGTTCTTGTTGTGATAGCCATTATCAAGCTTGATCACCCAATCTATTAAATGCTGAAGGGAGGTTGTCTTTTTTCCCCCAACTACAAGCTTATTGATTAGGGGCGCTGGAAAACCCTTTCAAAAATGAAATAACAGTTCTGCCTTGTTCCATTTGATGCAAGACTGCAGAGTTCATAATTGAGAGATACAAAATGAAACCCTACTATTCTCCTTCATAACTAGACCATTGAGTTTTTATTTGATGTTTTGTACTTTGTTGGGGTTGCCAAACAGGGTAAAGAGTTTTTTCTCAAAATTGTACCAATTGTTGAGGATACAGGTAGGACTTGTATTTGATAATAGTTTGAGGTATGGCTGGAACAACTGCAAGGATCTACCTCCTAAGAACAAAGACACATACTTGAACTTGTGTCTGTTGGAGGGGAATTTGGGATTGTTTGAGAAAATGATTTTACAGGTCTGTAAGTAAGATCTAGTGTTATGTGTATTCTCTCCTGTAAAGTGATCAGGAACTTCATACCCAGAGTGAGGAAGCTAGGACCACTTGTGCTAGGTTGAAAGGAATTTTGATTAAAAGCCTGTATCAGAGCAGAAAAAGGGTTGTAGTTTGCAACTCAGGAGCACTTTTGCAAGCACTTGATCTACTGAAAGTCAAGGTTTCATTGGAAATTTTTTTTGAATCTTCAATTTATTTGAGAGGATCCACTGGGGCTTTGTTCTGATTAAAAGAAGCAAGGGGATTTTTGAGAGGTTCCAACAAAGGAGATTTAGAAGAACAAACTGGGTCTAAGGGTTACTGGGCGCATGAAGCGCTGGATCTCCCTACCCTATGAATATGATTGTTGTAAGGGGTGAGGGAAACATTCCCCATTCAAGCAAGTACATGAAATTGTAAAAGAAATCTATAGAGGTGGCAACTACAAAATATGAGTTGAGTTAGTGGATTTCCTGTCACACAAACACCCCATGTACTATAGGGCAATCTTAGATGATTGTGAGCGCAAGTAAGAAACTGAGTGAAAGGGATATATGTGAGGTAGCAAGGCTAACTGCAAAGTGCAAGCTGACAGTTTGATGATTAAATAAAAAGTGAGAGGGATTAAGTGTACCACTAGAAGGAGATAAAGACAGAGCTCAATGTGATGACTTGTCTTAGAAAAATAGAAGAATATATCAAAATAACCAACAGAGGGGCCATCTTCAGGCAGGAGGCGTAGCCTTTATAAGGTAATCCAATGGTGACTAGATACAACCTGATGGACGGCCATCTACAGCTAAGAAGCAATGATGCAATGAATGACAGGAACCAATTGGTAAAATGAACAAAATAGTACATTTTTTACCAAGGTTGTAGCATAGGTGCAGAAAAATAGAACACAAGACTACAGAGGCTTCATGGATGAGAAATGTGAGGATAATGCAGATGAACGGATATAGTTCTACAGGAAAGGGAGCTAGTCCATTTTGCAAACTACACAGTTGATGTGGCTATCTGGGCATGGGTGTGAGCTAGTGTAACTGCATGACCAAGAATAGAATCCTAAGGGCTGATGATAACCAGGCATAGAAGAGCAAAGCTCAAATTGATGGTTGATTAGATTAGAGTTGACTGAAAAGATTTGCAAGTATATGATAAGTTTCCAAGATTGGAAAGTTGTTACATGAGACAGAGGTAGTAAGCAGAAGGCACCATTGATGTTGTGCTTTATTTAAGTCAGGCTTATTGGACTGAGGTAGATGGCACTGAGGAAAAGTTTATATCAAAATGGTGGAGAAAATAAGCCTTGACCTTGGAGTGTGATAGTAATTTTGATTCTTTTTGTTTTTTTATTCATAAACATGGCAATTCATTTTCTTTCGTTTTCCATGAGGAAAATCTTTCATCTCCATTTTTTAAGGAATATTATTGATTAATCTCTTTTATTTATTTTGTAAAGATGTGCAAAGAATCAAATCTGATCAATGCATGCTCACTCAAAGTTGAAGCAAGCAAGGATAAGGTCAGAGACCTTGCCTGTCAACTTGAGAATTGAACCAAGAAAATTTTCAGAAGGAGAAACTCTTGAATGATTTATTTTAATTTGGAAGCTAGAAAGATGGTGTGGTTGCTTTTGATAGAAATGAGCAAAGGAAGCACCCAGAAGCCAAGCTGTGGGGAAGATAACGTTTAGGAGATGCTGAGCCCAAAAAGGTGGTGCAATGGGTTGCACAAAAGGAAGGATGTGACACAAGGAAGGCACAATAAATTTTCTTGTGGTGTGGAATTTCTTGATGCTATTGGCCAGTCTCAAAAAGGGAAAAAGGGTGTGCATATTACCACTTACAACAATAAATAATTCATGCCACTTGCTAGCAAGTGCCATCAAGGAAGCTCTGATTGCAGCTCTTTCAAATACATAGTTCAAGGTATGTTCATTCTCTGAAAGGTTTTTGGTGCACAGTCACTGTGCATTGGAACTTAGATAATTTTTTTTCTGAGCTTGGCAACAGCTTGAACTGATATTGGACATACAAAGGGCATGAGCTCCTTGATGGAAATTGCTAGCAAGTGACATGCAGATTTCTGTGGTGATATGGACAAAAAGAGGGTTTCATACCTCAGTAAACTGCAAACCAACCAAGATGCAAGGTGTCAGAGTTATAACCTCTATTGCACACAAGGGCTGTGGTTATACCTGCCGATTAAGACAAAAGTTTAATAAAATAATCTTTAATGACTTAAATAACTTTAGTGATGGCTTAAACCATACAAAATCAAATAATACAAAGGTATTATGGGTACTATAGCCACACCTTGAACCTTTGAAAAAAATTGTTGGTAACCAAGAACAGGCTGCATTATTTGATTTCAAAGAGCAGCATTTGAGTTAATGGAAAATGAAAGATAGGAGACAAAAAAACAAAACAAAAAAAACAAATGAGCTAAGACAGGCTATGAGATGGACTAATCTACTTGCAACTATAGATTGTATGGAAAGTTTTTTTAAGGTGAAGAGTTGATCAGTTGATTTTGATGGACAAGTGTTCAACAGGGATTGATTTACAGCAGGCCTGATGAAACAAAGACAAGTCCAGTAAACAAGATTGACTTGATTGATTCGCATTGAAAGATCTACAAAGTTATTATCAGAAGAGTCAACACTGATGGACAAGTTGGTCTGATCTTCCTTACTTCAGTCTGACTGGCTGCAGGTTTGATTTGTAGTGGGTAGATGAGATTGAGTTATTGTATTGTTTGGTAGTATTGATTTTGACAATTCCATCTTGATGTTGTGATTTCTGTTGATTGACTTGAGAGTTGAAGGGTTGCGCAATCAGAGAGTGATCAGCAGAGGTGACTGCAGTATATATATCTGCAGTCCCAGAGTCCCCGCGGGGGTGGTTGATAGAGAAAAATAGAAGGAGACATGTAAGAAAGAAAAATAAATAAATATGAATATGAATGAGAGATAAAATTGAAATTGGTAAAACAATAGGCACCTGTCAATATCAGGGCTACAAAAGGATAAGTGAGAAGGGACAAAAAGATCCAGTTTGAGATGATGACAGAACAGAGTAAGAATAGATTTCAACAAAGCCTTTTTTAAAAAAGTTAAGGGGCCTGGATTTAATTGATAAAGCTCAAAGGAGATTAGCTTACACCTGGAGGTTTAAAGCCTTTATAGTAGCCAGAGAGGGCTACAAATCCAAAGAATTGAAGTTGGAGTTGGTTGTTGGACTTTTTGGTTGATGTGATATTAAATTAATAGGCCCCAGTCAATATTCTTCTGCAGATTAAGTTCAATGGGCTTATTAACTTAAGACCCTTCTGTCTTATGTTAAAAGGAGTCCTCAAGGGACTCAGGGGATCATCAGGGGAGTACACCACTTTCATTGATTTTTTCTCCAGTGTCTCAGAGCCCCATGTAATATTCCCCATGATTAACAGTAAAAACACACCCATTGGGGCATATTTTCAATGTAAGGTTGTAACTTGTTTATTCAGAAGCTTGAAAGGAAAGTGAAGTTACTCCAACAACTTATTCTTCTTCTTGAGGACGCTCTCAAGGCCTCAGAATAAGTATATCTCCTTACATAACTCTAAATAGATCAATCTATGCTTGTGTTAAAAGGTTTAAAACCATAATAGCGGATGTAAATTAATTTACATAAGTATGTAACCTCTGGGTAATTAATCCTACAGAGTTCATATACATCAGGTGAGTTTCATGGTATCTGTATTTACGATTTTCCAGCATGTTTTGATTCCTGGAAGTTATCTACAGGCTGGAAGGAGAGTAAATAGAAAGTTAATAATAATTTACCCATATATGGGTCATGGTAGATGGAAATTATTAAAGAATATTATTTCCGCAGAGGGAAATATTTATGCACATTCATTGTGCATCCAATTGGACAAATCCAGAGGATTATAAACCAGAAAAAAGTTATATTATCTTCCATAACTTATAATATAAATTATTAAGGTTCTATGTGATGATTTCAGTTGCTAAAAACATACGATAAAAACATAATTATATAATGTTTTATAAAGTTAGAAAATAATCAATAATATTGATACAGTAACTCAATGGGGGCTTGAACACACAACCTGAGTTCTCTGAAGGAAGATAAGAGAGACATTCCTCAACCACTATACTGAATTGACATGAGTTGTGCAGAAAATCGGACATCTGTATATGTCTCATGGCTGACACTCCCCACCTCCAAAAGGAAAATTACTCTATGAGAAATTTTGACATCTATTGGAAGCTCTATATCTTCTTAAAGCAATATTGGAATTTTTAATGTACTTAGCCTCTAGCCATAGATCAACATCTGCAAACTTATGCTTGAACCTCAATAGATACAATCTTACATCTTTTCCATCTTTTCTAATGAATATATTTTTTAGTATCTTATGCAGCATATCTTCACTAGCATGTTCTACTGGTGATATCACAACTTTAGGAACATTTATATGAGGAAAGGACTTAATTGGATCAATGAATTATCTAACAAGACTAATTCAAAAGGTAGGATTTCTTCTGTCAAATTCTTTTGTTAAAATAACCTCCACAGTATTCTCACAATGAATTTCTTTTCCCACAAATGGACCAAAAAAAGCATAATTTAATTTTCTAAGTCCTGAAATATTTCTAAAATTAACAGTAGAAATTAAAATCATTTCTCCTACCTTGAAATCATGGTCCCTATGGCTCTTGCGCCATCTGATCTTATTATACTCTACTGCATCCTTCAAGCACTTACTAGTATATGTTTCAGCTTTATTCATCATTTCCCTCAAACAGTCAGCTGAAAGGTGTAGCATTATAGTCTTAATTGGCAACATGTCTTTAGGCATTTGAGGTAACCAACCTCTCTCTAATTCAAAAGGGGAAATATTAGTGTTAAAATGCTTACTGAAATTGTAGGCAAATTCTAAAGCTGGAAAAAGAGATATCCAGTCATGAGTATATCCATCACTGTCTTTAAACTCAATGCCATAAGCACAATATCTCCTGATAATTCCTTCCAATGTTTGTATCATCCTTTCTGCTAGACCATCAGTCTGCAGATGATAAGCTTTTGAAAAAGATAGCTTTGTGCCAAATAAATTGAAAATACTTTGCCAAAATTCAGATGTGAATTTTGGGCCCCTTTCACTGATGATATTCCTTGGACATCCCACATCACTGACAATAATGTTCCAAAATAAAATAGCAATGTCAAATGAAGAGCTATCTTTATAGCATGGTAAGAATCTATCACTCTTAGAGAATCTGTCAACCAATACTGGTACACAGCTGAAATTATATTTACCTCCAGGAGGCAATCCAGATACAAAATACATGTGAAATATAGTGTGCCATCTTTCTTTTTGGTACTTCAATGGCTTGTAATAGACCACAACCTTTACCTGTAGAATTATTTGATTTTTGAAATTTTTCAAAGGATTCACAATTTGAACCAACACTGTTTCTCCAGTTAGGCCACCATGCCATTATTGTAACCCTTTCAATAGTTCTATCTTTTGAAAGGTGTCCTGAATGAAAATTGTCATGAGACTCACTCAAAACCAATTTTATATGATCATCATTTACTAAAACTACTGAGCAGAAATGAGCAGATTTGTCATATATTAACCCATCCAAAAGGACAAATTGTCCTTCCATATAACCCTTCTGCAAATCTGCATCTAGTCCTTTGACAAGATTCTGTAAACTAGACTTAGACCTCAATATTTCAAGAAGTAGAGATGTATTCTTGTTGTTGCTATATGACTAAAATACTGAGTCCCAGAAGCTTTCAGTTAAATTTTTCACTGAGACCCGCATAATAGGTAGTGGTTCCACATCATCTTCTGGGAAATAGGTAGGATTATTAATATCCTTAGGTAAGGCCCATCTGGATACCCCGTCTGAATTCTTATGTATCAGTCACTCTCTATGTACTATTGTCATGCAACCTCTACATTGCTGAATAGCTGTCTGCCATCTCAACATATGCCTGTTAGGTGTCTTTAGATTGAGAAGTGACTTGAGTGCAGTAAAATCAGTAATAAACTCAAATTGAAAACCATCCAGATAATAATATAATTTTTCCAAAGCCCAAACTAAGCATAAAAATTCTAGTTGGGGGGAACCATATCTTTTCTCACTATCTTTAAGTTGTATAGATATAAAAGATATTGGCCCTTCAACTGGTTTTTCATTAACAATTTACACTTGGTGTAACACTGCCCCTGAACCCTTGATACATGCATCCACATAAAACTTAAATGTTTTTTTAGTGTATGGGTGAAAAAGCAAAGGTGCAATGGTTAGACAATTTTTTAATAATTCATAAGCCTCAATTCTCTCTGTAGTCATTTCAAATGCAACATTGGGACTACAGAACTTATACAGACTAGAAGCCATCATACAAAAATCTTTAATGTGCAGCCTGTAGTACCCTGCAAAGCCAAAAAAAAACTCTGAATCTCTTTAACACTGTTAGGAGTAGGTTTAAAAAAAACTGCTGCTACTCTTGTCTGATATATTCCTAAGGACATTCCATTCAAAATATGTCCCAGGGCCTTCAATTCATTGAAACCAAATGAAAATTTAATCAATGAGATCTTCATGTTCATTTTAATAACCTTCTTCAAAATAATTGATAACCTACACATATGTTCTTCCCATGTATCAGAAAATATACTAATGTCATCTATATAGATGATCAACCAATTCTGCATCAATTCTTTGTGAAATTCAGAATACATCATTCTTTGGAAATGAGATAGTGCATTCTTTATACCAAATTGCATTCTCAGATATTCAAAAACACCCAAATCACAAACTATTCTCAAAAAATTTCTTCTTCCTGTATGCACAACATTCTGGTGAAAGCCTTTCAACACGTCAATACAAGTGATATATCTTGCTTTGTGCAGTTTACATAGGGATTAAAAAATCTTGGGCATAGGATACCTATCTGGTGTAGTAGAAGAGTTGAGGGCCCTAAATTCACCAACCATTCTGGATTTCCCATTATTCCAGGCTATTATCACTGGTGTGGTAATGTAAACCTCTTCATTAGCTCCTATTTTCTGATGACTCCTAGTCTCAGAAATGTGTTTATATGTTTGTTAAGTGCTTCTCTGCTCCTTGGGCTAGCTGGAAATGAATTTTTCCTCAAGGCAGGTGGATAAGGCCAATCTTTAGTTAAAGTTATTTTAACATCATTACCTACTATAGATCCAAAAGGTCCATCAGCAGTTGAAAATGCTCCTCTATGTTCAAAAATGTGTGTAGCAGATTGCTTTTCTGTTGATCACTTAGTAATCAATTGATTTAAGATTCATTACTAAATTCTTTATTAAAATCTCCCTCACTAAGGTTATTCACCAAATAAAGCTTTTCCTGACCAAAAGGGATATTCACACTGTCACCAACAGTGAAGTAAGAAGCTTATTTACTGTGGAAAAAATTGAAGCAATACTATTTCATGTAGTCACTCCCTATTATGAAATAGTCTATGGAAGTATTATCAATTACTACAAATCTAATAATGAATACAAATGAAGCAAAGAATAGCTGGGCTTTGATTATTCCTAGTGAAACTAATGACCCAGAGCAACTATGTAATTTCACATCAGGTGAAGTCACCAAACATTTCCTCAAATGTTTGCAGAATTTATCCAAAAAATCCTTGCTTACTATCGACCTACATGCTTCAATGTCCAATAGGACCTTACAAGGCTTATCACAAAAATTCATAGTGACTAATTCATTATTTGCCTTAATGGAGTTTATAAACCGTATGATGGGTTCCTCCTCTTCCCCTATGGAACTTTCTGACTCAGATTCTTCCATATAATTATTATCGTTATCAGCATTTTCATTATTGACATTGTTAATTTTCCTTTTTTTTTGAAGGTTTTTTCTGGAGGTATGTCCTACCTTACCATAAGTGTAGCATGATATATCGGTGGTGGAGACAGGATTCTTGAAAAAAGTTTTCTCCTTTTCTGTCTTTTAGCAAGAAAGGTAATACCAGCTATAAAATTATCATTATCAAAGGAATTAATGCACTTTCTCTTCCTATTTGGTGTACCAAACTTTCTGTGCAACTATTTTTTCAAAAAGTTCCAGCTCTTTACACCAACAGAATTTCTTCTGTCTCTATACAAGTCTGAAGCTATGCCTTTAAAAAAAATGATTAACCTGCTATTAATCAGGGTATCAGGAAATTTAGTATCTTCTTGCAGTTTATCAATCCAAGATATAAATTCTGTATGATCATATTCTCCTTCACCTGTGAAATTGGGCCACTCATTAATCTTGGCAAGACCCTGCAGAATTTTTTTAAATACTTCATTATCTTGCACTGGCTGTTTATGATATGATAAACTAACTTTTTTTTCTTCAGTTCTCTCCCTAGTGTTATCTTGCCTAGTGTTATCTTGAAAATGTTGTGCAATGTGTCTCACTTGCTTGGCACAATCCAGTTTGTTGGGGATATTTAGCAGTCTCTTCTCAAGTTTGTCATTCTATGGAGTTATATTATTACTAAGTCCATCAATCAAGTCTGTAGAGTTGGATCTCTGCAGTGACAGCTTTTCATCATCAACCTTATTCTCCAACAACTCAATTGAGTTGCTCAATTGTATAACAGCTGATGATAAAGAATTCATCTCTTCCTTGAAATCATCAGTGGATGACTTATTGATTTTGACATTGTCACTTATTTCACCTATCATTGCTTCTAATTTATTGATTTTTTTATTCACCTTATTTGATTCTAATTCAATGGTTTTGTTTGTCACATCCTCTAGTTCTTTTATTGAAGCAGCCAGGACATATTTAAAACGTATAATATCAGACATGATACAATGGTATTTATGAATTATTAAAGCAAAGCCATCTATACAATACTTATTGGCATGTAATACTTCTTTTTTAATGTGGAGAGTCTCATTAAAAAAATATCACAAAAATTTTCTAAAATTATTTCAGAATCTAGAGATAGCACTAATTTTTCATTCTCTTTGCTCTCTCTTCTTCCAAGAATTGGAAAACTCCTTGGAGAGATCTGGCCATCCTCATCATATCTCCATAAATGGAGTACCTGTGATCTCTCCTCTTTCTCCTCTTCATGTTTCTCTCTTGATGGGGGTGGGATGGAGTCTCTAATGGAACCTGGGAAGTGGATTCTTGGACTGATTAGTTCATTGGAACCAATCTTTTTACTTTTGGTTTGGGGACTATTGGTTCCTTGATCTTTGTTTGATCCCAATTGTATGTCTCTTTCAATTCTTGATCCCTGCCTATGATTCTTATCAAGTCTCTGTAAGTGGCCAGTGCCTGTGTAAGGTATTTGGATTGATTCTACACATTCTCTGCTTCCACTGCCTCCAGGTCCTTAATTTTTTTATGGCTGTGACAGGTTGACAGATTGGCTACTCCTGGCGGAGGGCTGTCTCTTCTGAGGGTTGAAGTCTCCTGGGGGCGCAAGCTCAGCACCTTTGCTCCTGGTATTCATAGTAAGTAAAATAAGAATAATTTTTTATTTTTATTTTTATTTATTCAGCTCTGAAGTAGTCTAACCAGTTGAAAGGCTTTACTTGTGTTGAGATTTTTTTATGAGAGATAGCTCAATGACTATGGTTTATGATCTCCGTTGATGAAGTTCTGGCTCTGTTGGTTGCGTTGGCAACACAGAATCCTACGATACCTCAATTGCTCCTATGTAGGGAGCTAGGCTCTGAGATGAAACTACACCCTCTGCCTTGATTTTCAGGCAGAAAGGAATCTATCAACAATTTCTTGGAAACTACTGGAAGGCAGTTTGTGAGTTTATTGGCTGATGATTTGGGATATACAGCCTATATTACTCACTTGTTGAGCCTGGGCCTGATTGTATTATTCAATTTTTCTTAGGAACTAACGGATTGTTGGGGTTCTTTTTTTTTCTTTTAAAAAAACCCTGTTTGGTTTATTGAGTTGGAATCTTCTTCAACAGAAGGGTGCGGTTCTGGGCTTGTTAAGCTGGAATGGCTTGAAACTTGAATTGTTGAGCTTATAAGCTCTGTCAATGATTGCCTATTGATCAAGCTTTATTGGTTGTCCTCCCAACTTTATGCTCTGCTTTTGCCAGGTTCTCTCTGTCTATGATGAATATTCCGGATTCATTTTTAATTTTTAAACTTCAAAGATTGCTGACTATTCAGACCTTTAGAGATATAATATTCCACTATATTTTTTTCATTTTTTTTTAAAAAATCAGTAATTTTTGTTTTTATTAATTCTTCATATTGTTTTCTTTTCTTTTTTTTACAAAATTGATTAAACTAAACCCAATTCAGGTTTATTATCAATTTTTTCGAGTTTTTTGGATGTATGACTCACCCAAATAACTTTTGTGGGATTTTACAGAATTTTCAGAGTTATAAAAAATCAGTTCTTTCAAAAAACAATTTTCTAATTTTTTTCTCAAAAATGTAGCTAGTCAGTAAGATAACTGATAAAACTACTCTAAAATTACTTACTTAACTGAATGGGGCTTTTTCTAAGGGTCTAAAATTAAATGTGGACCCCAATTTCCAGATTTATAACCTCTATGGCACACAAGGGCTGTGGTTATACCTGCAAATTAAGACAAAAGTTTAATTAAACAGCTTTAATGACTTAAATAGCTTTAGAAATGGCTTCAACCATACAAACTCAAATAATACCAAGGTATTATGAGTACAATAGCCAAACCTTAAACCTTTTTTTAAAAAAGTTAAGGGGCCTCGCTTTAATCAATAAAGTTAAAAGGAGATTAGCTTACACCTGGAAGTTTACACCCTTTATAGTAGCCAGAGAGGGCTACAACTCCAAAAAGGACCTTGGACTCGAAGTTGGAGTTGGGTTTTGGAGTGTTTGGCTGATTTTATATTAAATTAAAAGGCCCCAGCCAATCTTCTTCTTGAGATTAAGTTTAATGGGCTTGTTAACTTCTACAATATCTTATACAATACTACAATGAGGAAAAGGTCTAACAGGGGCAAGACCCTCCTGTTTTATGTTAACAGGAGTCCTAAAGGGACTCAGGGGATCATCAGGGGAGTACACAAAAGTCCTTGATTTTGTCTCCAGTTGCTCAGATCCCCATGTAATCTTCCCCAATGATTAACAGTAAAAACACACTCATTGGGGCGTATTTTCAATGTAAGGTTGTAAATTGTTCATCCAGAAGCTTGAAAGGAAAGGTAAGTTACCCCAACAACCCATTCTCATTCCTGAGAACGCTCTCAAGGCCTCAGAATAAGTATATCTCCTTAAATAACTCTAAACAGATCTATCTAGGCGCGTGTTATAATGTTTAAAACCATAATAGCGGATGTAAATTGATTTACATAAGTATGTACCCTCTGGGTAATTAATCCTACAGGGTTCATATACATCAGGTGAGTATAATGGTCTCTGTATGTACTTTTTTTGAGCATGTTTGGATTACTGAAAGTTATCTACAGGCTGGAAGGAGAGTAAATAGAAATTTAATAATAATTTACCCATATATGGGTCATGGTACATGGAAATTATTAAAGAATATTATTTCCACAGAGGGAAATATTTATGGAAATTTATTGTGCATCCAACTGGACTCGCCCAGAGGATTATAAAACAGAAAAAAATTATAATTTCTTCCATAACTTATAATATAGATTATCAAGGTTCTATGTGATGATTTCTATTGCTAAAAACATACTACAAAAACATAATTATATAATGTTTTATAAATTTATAAAATAATCAATACTATTGATACAGTAACTCAATGGAGGCTTGAAAACACAAACTGAGTGCTCTGGAGATAAGAGAGACATTCCTCAACCACTATACTAACTAGACATATGAGTTGTGTAGGCAATTGGACATCTCCATATGTCTCATGGCTGACACAAGGCCTTACCAAAAAGCTATGAAACTGGCTGAAGGACCAGTTCATTTTGAAGTTTTTATGGTGTCACATAACACTGTGTTACAATGTTATACCTTGAACAACTGCAAACCAACTAAGAGGCAAGGCCTTACAAAAATGATATGAAACTGGATGAAAGGCCAGTTCATTTTGCAGTTGTTATGGTGTCATATACCACTGTCTGACAGTGCCCCCAGGTTTAAGCGAACTTTTTCCCCAAGTGTGTATTTCTGGTGGCATTAACCCACTTCAAATTCATGGGGCCATATTCATACTCACTTCTGAACACCAAAAGGAGCCACCAAGACTAGGGAGTCTTGCTGTAGACAGGAAAAAAAATCTGAAAATTGTCACAGGAACAAGCCACAGCCAAAACTTGCCCTGATTGAAAATTGAACCCGCAAAAGGGCCAGCCAGTTTACTATTGTAAATTGCACAACCGCAAACCAACTGAGAGGCAAGCACTTATCAAAAGGATATGAAACTGGCTGACATACCAGTTCACACTGCAGTTGTTATGGTGTAACATACCATTGTGTGTCAAAGGAAAAAAAAGGGGATGGGAAAGTAAGAAAAAGAAACAAGACCAGATAAAGCAAGTAATTCTTGGGATTTCTGGTGATAAAAAATCAAGGGGAATGGGGATGGCAGACAGTTGCAAGTAATAATCCATAAGAATTAACTGCGGGAGGAGATTGATGTGGCATTGGAGATGAAAAGGAAACTTGATAGGGGTTTTACCTTAGACAAAAATGGGAAAAAAGTTGGATTGAAATTCAGGTTCCATGGAAGACATCTAAGGAAGGGAATGGGAAGACATCTTTTGAAAGTATTATAATATATTTAAAAGAAATTACAGATAATTCAGAGGGCTGCAGATGGGTGTGGAATGAACACCAGGGAGGAGGAGTAGAATGTGGGAGAATAATTTTCTGTTGAACTCAATAATTAAGGAGATGTTTATTGAGGAGAAGTTCAAATTTTGAAAATTTTGGATGCAAAAAGAGAGTTAAACATTCACAGTAAAACAAGAATAAGTTAATAATAAGTGTTGAGGAGGTTTTTTTATTAGTTTTCTTTAGATTTAAAGGGGAGAATAATTTTGGGAGCATGCTTCTTCCCGAATTATTAACACAAATATTGATGCACAGAAACCAAACATAGAAGAAATAATTGGAGTATACCTGCATTGGATCAGGTTCAAGTTATTTATACATCTTTTCAATTTTTTCTGCACCAAAATGATCAGTAAAAGCCACTAAAACATAAAGAAAAGAATTCAAATGCCATTGTAAAACCTGAGGCCCAGAATATATTCTGAAAAAGTTTTTTGCAAGAGGGAATAACACAAAGAAAAATAATTTTAAACCTTTTATTCATTGAATCACAAGGCTCAAAGAATCATCAAGGAAGACCGTTAATATATCAGATTCAACAAGAAAGATCCATCAAAAGTTGGAATTGAGCAATCCAATTGCTCATTTTCATCAATTAGCAATCCTCCTTAACGCTCAAATGGATTGCGAACTTTCTTAACAATTAAAATGAGATGATTGTGACCACTAAAGACATGAGAAACTTCCCCAAGGATGTTGAAATCGCCCAGAAGGAATTCACCAACATCCCAGAATCATGCAATTTATCCACTATTGAGCAGGAAGATAATTTTTTCAATTGAATGGGATGGATCTAGATTGAAAGGTGGCTTATGTTTATAAAGAAATTTGTGAATTGAGTTCAGTTATTACACCATTTATTCAACCTCAGTTTTAGTTTTTTTATGTAGTACTGCATTTTAATTGAATGTTTTTCTTTCTGTTTCTTTTTCTTTTTCTTTTGCTTTTTCTTTTTCTTTTTCTTTTTCTTTTTCTTTTTATTTTTATTTTTATTTTTATTTTTATTTTTATTTTTATTTTTATTTTTATTTTTATTTTTATTTTTATTTTTATTTTTATTTTTATTTTTATTTTTATTTTTATTTTTATTTTTATTTTTATTTTTATTTTTATTTTTATTTTTATTTTTATTTTTATTTTTATTTTTATTTTTATTTTTATTTTTATTTTTATTTTTATTTTTATTTTTATTTTTATTTTTATTTTTATTTTTATTTTTATTTTTATTTTTATTTTTATTTTTATTTTTATTTTTATTTTTATTTTTATTTTTATTTTTATTTTTATTTTTATTTTTATTTTTATTTTTATTTTTATTTTTATTTTTATTTTTATTTTTATTTTTATTTTTATTTTTATTTTTATTTTTATTTTTATTTTTATTTTTATTTTTATTTTTATTTTTATTTTTATTTTTATTTTTATTTTTATTTTTATTTTTATTTTTATTTTTATTTTAATTTTTATTTTAATTTTAATTTTTATTTTTATTTTTATTTTTATTTTTATTTTTATTTTTATTTTTATTTTTATTTTTATTTTTATTTTTATTTTTATTTTTATTTTTATTTTTATTTTTATTTTTATTTATATTTTTCTTTTTCTTTTTCTTTTTCTTTTTCTTTTTCTTTTTCTTTTTCTTTTTCTTTTTCTTTTTCTTTTTCTTTTTCTTTTTCTTTTTCTTTTTCTTTTTCTTTTTCTTTTTCTTTTTCTTTTTCTTTTTCTTTTTCTTTTTCTTTTTCTTTTTCTTTTTCTTTTTCTTTTTCTTTTTCTTTTTCTTTTCCTTTTTCTTTTTCTTTTTCTTTTCCTTTTCCTTTTCCTTTTCCTTTTCCTTTTTTTTTTGGGGGGGGGGCAGGCAATTTTCTCAGGAAAAATTGCTGTCTTGAGCCTACTGCCCAAGGTCAAGCATTTTAATTTGATAGATGTACTTTCCAAAAGTGGCTATGTTTATCATCCTTGGTGTAGATTGAAATAAGGCAAAGAGGGCAGTTTTTGAGGATTTTTACCTATTAATCTTATCTCTTGAATCAATATTTTGGGAAAAATGAATAATAATAATATAAAATCTGCTAATCAATTGTTTGGACTGATTTGAAGAATTGAGGGCCAATTTAAGAAATTTTGAAGCACTCCATAATTGGATTTATTCCTACCTATTCTACTTTCATCAAACCTATCAAATATTATTTTAACTCTATAAAATTTTCTGTCCAAGGAAAGATAAAAAAAAACCAAGAATAATTCTGCCACAAATAAATAATTGGACAGAGGAGGAAATCTCAGATGAAAAAATTCAAAATAATTTTCCTCATGTTAAGAAGTTTTAAATAAAGTGCCTTGAGATGCAGTCTATTACAGGATCCCTCTGAAAAGATGCTTAATAATATTTTTTTGAGTTTTTTTCCATTATTATTTTATTTCTATTTTTTCTATAAAAAAAGTTCCAAAATAATTTTGATGAATTGTGCCAGAAAAAAAAGTTTTATCATTTTTTAAAAATAAATATAACACTGAAATTAAAGAATATAAACAATATTTTATGTATTTTTTGATTTTTGAAGGAAGATAGAAGGGGCTGAATAACTTTCAAATCTTCTGATAAACATTTATGAGGGTTTTGAGGAAAATCTATAGAACACTGCAGAATCAAATGAAAATGGTTTCAACTATTCAAAAACCACATGCATTTCAAGGTTTTAGTGTGAGCAGATTAAATCCATACAAACTCAAAGCTGTAGGAGCAAAATAATTCCCTGGAAAATATTTTGGGCACTTCAGGTTTCAGCCTCACCAAGACTTGGTTGGGGTCTTGGTGATCCTCCCCCCCATGTTTGTTTTCTGATTATAAATATATATATATTTATATATATCGCTTTGTTTTTGATTTTTTTCCAATTTTTTGGGATTTGTTTTGATTTTTTTTGGTGTTTAGTTTAATATCACCAGGAAATATTTGGTGGATCTGGTCAGCCAGTGAAATCACATACTTTGGATGAGATGATTGCATCCAATTCATTTCTACAATTTTTCCATTGTTTGGAAACACAGCTTACCCCCAGTTTACAATTAGTTGAATCACAATTTCTCAAATTATTCACTTTTTTTCTGATTTCATTCCATTATACTTACGCTTTTCATTTCCTAGCTTTCTTCTTCTTTTCTTCTTTTCTTATCAATGATTTCAATTGGTATTCTCCAAGTTTTCTTTTTTACTTCCTCCCAGATTCCGTGTGGTTTCTCATTTTTCTTCCCTGATTTATCTGTGATTTCACCCTGATTTCACCCTGATTTCTTTCAATTTTTCAACCTATTAGCAAAATCAATCCTAATTTTTTGAAATCAAAGAAAAGCATTTTTTGAACAAAATTTATCATCATCATTCATACAATTCCTTCTCTCAAAAAATTCCTTTTTTATCTACAGGTAATACTTGATACATTTAATTGTAATTCACTCCAAAGATAATTCATAGAAAAAAAATTGAAACAATTCATAACACTTTGCATATTCCATAATTTCCAAATTTCACTTTTGGGAAGATATAATTTTGTGACTAGTAGTATTCCATTTCAAGAGAAATATGCACACTGGCCATCAACAGCATCACCAGAAATGAATTTTGTTCAATACCATGTTTAAAATTGTAAAAATTGGGATGCTTCCAATAAACTAAACAATTCCTGTCAATTCAAAGTGGATTAAATTCCAAGAAGTAACCTGGTATGCTCCAATATGGATCTTCCACACTGATTATGGTTTTTATCTGACCCAAGAAGGAGACTTTACCCAGATTATATCACACAGCACTGTTTCCCAAATTAGATTCTGTTGTTGATAATGCAAATTAATCACAATTGAGATTATTCTGATAGTTCTACCATGGTGAGAGAGTAAGAGTGTTTGTTTCATTAGAACTATTGATCTGATCAAAATCTTGCCAATTTGTAGAAGAGATGAATTCCTGATATAATTGATGAATTTGTAATAATATTGTGGATTTTCATGGACAGAATTTAGGTTTTGGATTGAATTTGACCTAGTGGATGATTCAAGAATTCTTGAAAGTTGATTTATCTCTAGAGGTGCACCTGGTGATTTGATCAGGGAATTTAAATTTTTAAGTCTGCAGAAACTTCAAAGTAAAGTGAGTGGTATTTAATCTCAGTTTAATGTAAATTATAGTCAGCATGGTGGTATTCTGTATATCTTTGATTGAAAGGAATTCACATGTTCTACTTTCTTGCTGTGTATCTTTTCAAGCCTGCATTTAGTTGAAACAACACCACAGCCAATTTGACAGATGAAAGTTAGGAGGACTCTTCCAGGGTTGCAGTAGAAAACATCAAATTTGATCAACCTCACAAAGTCTCAACTTACTTCCAGCACCTCTCCTGTGCCAGCCTTCATGGCTGGGTCAGGTCAAACTCTCTGCAGGAATGAAGGACAGTTGGAGGGAAGAGGAACAGCATTTTAGGAACAGGGAATCCAGATCTTCTGGCGCCAAGAGCAAAAGTCAATGGAGAGGAGAAGCTGAGGATTGATTTGATGTCTTCAATCTGAAACTTCTCCTCCTCATTCTCATCATAATGTTCTTTTCTGTGGGCAGGGATCAGCTCAATGGGATGATGATGCTGATAATCATGGATCTATAGTGTCTCATTTCTTGAGCCAGTGTTGATTCAGGTTCTCAAGGGTTGAGCCAATTGAAATAAGTAAGGTGCAAAGTAGGTCAAGTTTACATTTATGGAGTGGCGGTGCTTGATGAAGGAGAGACCTAAACCTCCAAAAGATAGTCTTTGAAGCAGTAAACAATCTGTTTGAAATTGCATCCTTGCTAGGATGCGGCATCCTGAAAGCCTCCTTTTTTGTGATCAAAAAAAGTGACCAAGTGGAAGCTGGTGATCCAGAAAGATTTGAAGTAAGCTACCTCCCCATACTCCTTATTTTTAACTCACCAGGAGAGAAAAATTGAATGGGAATGATGAATTGTTCTTGTTTGTTTAGGGCCGCAATCTGGATTTCAAAATTGACTGATGGAGCTGATATGGAAAAGTTCTCTGAGTATGAGATGTTGCTGAGAGGGATGGAGTTTGAGGCAAAGACCATCAAATTGAGGGGAAAAATAATAAGGATGATAGAGGAGGGGATCAAAAACAAATCTCAAGCAAGTGGAAATGGCAAGCAAGGATGAGAGATGTTTAAACTCAAATGAACTAGCATTTCCAAATTTAATGACTAGATGGCATAGGATCCACAATAGAACATCATTGAAAATGCCTTCAGAACCATTATTGGAGGCAGACCAGCTGCTGAATCTAGTTTGTTAATGGCCTTGCCTTGAGTACATCAACAAAGCAATATTGTCTAACCATTTGATGATTTGCACCTGTTTTTTTGGGAGCAGCGGATGGAGTGAGGGGGTGAATTCTATGAACTGAACAAAAAATGATTTGAAAGACATGGCAATCAGGCTGAAATTGAAAGCAAATGTTGAGGTAGCTAGTTGAAGAGACCACTGTTCAGTGACTGTTGAGTGAAAAAATCAAAAGAACTGGGGACCGCTGATATACATTGTTTTGCCTAGCCTTGCTGGAGCTGAATCAGATATGAAACTTGCATTAGATTTTGTGTGTTCCTGTGACCCATGGATGGGATCAATTTGTCAATCCCCTAGGTCAAACATACATTCAATTGTACATAAATAATGAGAGCTGTGATGTTGGCTTAAGTTTGGAATGCAACAAGTTGTGAATTTAATACACAAGGCTGTAGCAGGTTTCAATGTGGATTGTAGTAACAGCTATTAATGAACCAA
The DNA here is from genome assembly GCA_025617555.3 of Puccinia polysora. Taxonomy (NCBI): domain Eukaryota; kingdom Fungi; phylum Basidiomycota; class Pucciniomycetes; order Pucciniales; family Pucciniaceae; genus Puccinia; species Puccinia polysora. Next base: position 40,618,626 of record CM062631.1, on the reverse strand, counting down.
TAGGCAGTGATTTAATGCCTGGTTTCCGGAAACCAGGCATAAAATATTTTGCCATTCTGTTTTTACTCAATATGATGGGATGAATACATCCCATGTGGGCTTATATGTTGAAGAAAATTGCATCTTCTGAGATTCCCAGTTTCTTGGAACCAGGCTTCAGGAATTAAGAATTCATATCTCAATTCTTCAGATGAGCTGAATGCATCCTGAGGGGGCATAAAATGTAGCACAGATCATATGTTAAAGGGAAATAATGATTGCTGATTCCTAGTTTCTAGAAACCAGGCATTGTACCCTAGGTGTTATGACCCTGTAGAGATACCAGATAAAGATAAAATTCAACTTTTTCATGATTTTTCCTGACATAATAAAGCTTTCCAGTGGTCTGGTTTGTCCTAATGGGGCATTTTATTCGACTTGAGGATATTTCAGAAAGAGAAAAATAGAAAATTATGCACAGTTTCCCAAAACCAGAAATCACAGGATTTGTTATGCCCCTGTAGAGCATGAAACACCCCATGATGCAAAGTAAAAGAAATCGGGTCAGATTGGAAGTTCTGTATCAATTCATCAATAATTCTTTTTCTAAGGGGGCATAACATTTCCCAAGGTTGATTTCATGTTTCTGGAAAAGGGGCATCAACATAAATTCAAATAGCCACATAAAGTGAAAGCATGGGGTGAAGAAGGAAAAAGAAACAGCATAATTTGGCTTTTATACGTACCACTACAAACATCATTTAATTGACATGTAAGCTAACAGTTGGGGAGCATGTATAGCAGTGGTCATGTAGCAGTGAAAAAATTTTTGTGGGGCATGCAACAGGCATGGGTGTTTTAAGTCAGCATGAGAATTTCAAATAAATGTTTCAATTTACTCCGGAACCCTATAGTACTAAAATCAAAAAACTTTGGCCAATACTCCCTGAAATTTTATGCTTACTGTTGATTACCATCCCAGGCTAAGAAAATAGTCCTGAAAAAGCCCCTGCCTGCTTCTTTTGATTGGATCTTGCTAGTGTCATTTCCACACACAATTAAATTTACAGTGTCCATTCTTTCCTCATCTCAATATCCACAGCCACTATCTTCCCTATTCAAAGATTTTATCATGTTTCCTCCAATCATAGCACTGTCTTATCTGTAGCATATTATAAAACAAGAATTAATATGAAGGTTTGAAATAATGATTATTGCGTATGAAACGTTCACACCATCAGCTGACTCCATTGGGCAAATTTCATGAAACAATTTCTATGTAATTTTGGTCCACACTTGTCTATTATTGAAAAAATACTCTACCATATTGTTTCTATTGGTGGTTCACTCAAAGAAAAGAAAAGAAAAGAAAAGAAAAGAAAAGAAAAGAAAAGAAAAGAAAAGAAAAGAAAAGAAAAGAAAAGAAAAGAAAAGAAAAGAAAAGAAAAGAAAAGAAAAGAAAAGAAAAGAAAAGAAAAGAAAAGAAAAGAAAAGAAAATAAAAGAAAAGAAAAGAAAAGAAAAGAAAAGAAAAGAAAAGAAAAGAAAAGAAAAGAAAAGAAAAGAAAAGAAAAGAAAAGAAAAGAAAAGAAAAGAAAAGAAAAGAAAATAAAATAAAAGAAAAGAAAATAAAATAAAAGAAAAGAAAAGAAAACAAAAGAAAAGAAAAAAAGAAAAGAAAAGAATAGAAGAAAAGAAAAAATGAAAATAAAGAAAGAAAAGAAAGAAACACAAAGAAAGGATAAGAAAGAAAATAAAAAAAAATAAAAGAATAAAATAGAAGAAGAAAAGAGAAGAAGAAAAGAGAAGAAGAAAAGAAAATGAAATAAAATAAAATATAAAAATAAAATGAAACACTGTACTGGTGGGATGTAGTAGGTTGAAAAAGTGTTTAGATAACAATGAATGAAAATTAATTGATGATGTCGTCCATCTAAACCTCAAGCTTGCCTTTCGGGACTCCAGAAGACAAAGTTGTCACATTATCCACATGAGCTCCAAAGTATGCTTCACCTTCAGAGGGCTCACTCATGTTTATCTATGTGAGATATGCACTTCAACCCAAACTCACTCATTCACTGGGACCCAAGATAAACGATGATGATTTTAGGATAAAAGCCTCAAAGCAGAGTGTACTAATCAATATACAAATATTCAATTCAATCCTCTCCAGACACTTGATGATTCGTGAAGGTATTCATCTATAACTTTCAAAATCTTGGGCAAAAAAATCAAACAGAGCATGAGAGAGAGAGAGGCCCTGAGAACCAAACACCCAAGATGAAACTTTTTGCTGGTACAGCTGATGGATGAGACATAATCATGGCAGAGGAACACCATGATGTGAGCAGGAATCCATCCCTATCATTTGTAAAACATAATCATTTCACAGAGTTTTTAACTACATGCATTGTTTCAGCTTGTGATCATCTAACCAACCGGGCTCTTCCGTTTTCTGCTCACCAAGAGTGGGATCCAGAGACAACTGAACTAAGCCACTCAAACCAAACTTGAGGAAATCATAGTTCTGGTTGTTGGTTAAAACACCTTTTGGTTTCTTCTTATTCTTTCATTTCATTTCATTTTGTTTTATTTTGTTTTATTTTGTTTTATTTTATTTTATTTTATTTCATTTCATTTCATTTTATTTTATATTATTCTATTTTATATGATATTATATTATTTTATTTTATTTTATTTCATTTCATTTCATGTTATTTTATTTTATTTTATTTTATTTTATTTTATTTTATTTTATTTAATTTTATTTTATTTTATTTTATTTTATTTTATTTTATTTTATTTTATTTTATTTTATTTTATTTTATTTTATTTTATTTTATTTTATTTTATTTTATTTTATTTTATTTTATTTTATTTTATTTTATTTTATTTTATTTTATTTTATTTAATTTAATTTAATTTAATTTAATTTAATTTTATTTTATTTTATTTTATTTTATTTTATTTTTTTATTTTTTTATTTTTTTTTTATTTTATTTTATTTTTTTATTTTATTTTATTTTATTTTATTTTATTTTATTTTATTTTATTTTATTTTATTTTATTTTATTTTATTTTATTTTATTTTATTTTATTTTATTTTATTTTATTTTATTTTATTTTATTTTATTTTATTTTATTTTATTTTATTTTATTTTATTTTATTTTATTTTATTTTATTTTATTTTATTTTATTTTATTTTATTTTATTTTATTTTATTTTATTTTATTTTATTTTATTTTATTTTATTTTATTTTATTTTATTTTATTTTATTTTATTTTATTTTATTTTATTTTATTTTATTTTATTTTATTTTATTTTATTTTATTTTATTTTATTTTATTTTTTATTTTATTTTTTATTTTATTTTATTTTATTTTATATTATTTTATTTTATGTTATATTATTTTATATTATTTTATATTATTTTATTTTATTTGATGTTATTTAATTTGATGTTATTTTATTTTATTTTATCTTTTCTATTTTATTTTATTTTATTTTATTTTATTTTATTTTATTTTATTTTATTTTATTTTATTTTATCTTATTTTATTTTTGATGGATTAAGAAACATACCAATGGTTTTTTCTAGCTTTTGAGTTGTTTCACTGGATGTCACCGATAATTGACACATATTACTATTATCATTCCTCCTGCATTTGTTTTTGGCTCTCAGCTTGATAATGAACCGTACAAATGGGATGGGATCTTCAGAAGAAGGCTTTTGAATCATAAAATCATCCCTACAACTCCTTTTTCTTTTGTAACTTTGTGGGAACCAGAATGCAGAACAAAGGCCACAAAAGAAACGCATCCCCTTCCCCCACATTTTCCGGGCAAGATCTGTCACAACTCACAGTATGGAAAAATTTCAATGTTCAATCTAATTGAAAATTAATAACCTCTGTATTTAGTGCCCTGTATGATTCCATTCCCTGAGATGTGGTTGCTGATGTTACATTCCAAAACCTTCAAGCCTTTTCTTTCTAGCCCATGCATGCAAGATTCATTGGTCAGTAGTTCGACACATGGGCCTCCCTAGTTTCTTTTACCTCTACTCACTCACTCACCCATTCAGCCTCTTTGCTTCTCTTTTTTTCATTTTTCTTGGGCCAAAATCAAACTAACCAAAATCAATATCAACATGATATCAAACTTTCTTGGGGTTGAATTGCAAAAAATAAAAGCTGCTTTTCTTGGATTGTTTTAGTGCTTGGATGTTTACAAGCCAAAGTGGGGTTGGAAAAATTGAAAGAGGATGAGGAAGCTGATAAAAAAAGAAAAAAAAACTCAAGGTAAACTGGTAGGAGGCCAAACAATCTGGACTAAGAGCCTAATTTATTGATGGTATTGGTGATGAAGAGACAGAGCTCCCAGGAAGGGGTTATTCACCAAGGGGTAGCATGAGTTGATCCTGATGATGATTAGGATTGGATCAGCAAGAGGGAGAAAAGATAAAGGAGGAGGCAGAGGAACGGAAGGGTAAAAATTGACTTTAATGGGTGCAAATGGCTTGAAGATTCCTGGATTGTCAGCTTACTGGATGCCAAGACCCTTGCTATCCTTTAGCTACCAGAGGTGATAGAATAAATAATAAATATATTATTCAATAAATGCAGAAAAAATCCGTAAAATATTTTGATAACGCTATTGCAAGGTTGATTGGTTTGGTTATGGTTTAATATGATAAATCAATATTAACAAATTGATTATTAAAGAAATTAATAGAGGGGCCACAATAATATTGGGGATCTTTAACACCTCTCTTCAGGGAATTCACTTTGAAAACATGTATACCTGGTTTCTTTGGAACCTTTAATTTATATTATTAAACGAGATATTGCGCAAAGATAATATATATATAAAATATATAGTGGTGTGACACGGCCTTGCAGCAAAGCTGCCACAAAATAAAAATGATAATAAGACTCACTGGTATATTATTAAATCCTTTGGGTACCTTTTTGGGACATCACTTATGGGTTAAACCTATTACTTGGGTTGAAAAGGTTTTCCAGCAGTTTAAATTGATAAAAAGGGTTGGGGACAGATATTATTAATCAGAATAAAGCCATAAATCACTTGAGTATCTCTTATAAGTATTTTATTACCTTGGCACGGTGTCTGGATGTAAATATAACTGGGTCTCTGGTTATCAATATCCTCAAAAGAGCTACTTATTTATAGCTTTTTGAGTCCCAATATGGTCCTTCTGAGGGATACAGGGGCTCAAAGGGATGAATGCTAAGGCTAGCAGGGTAACAAGTGGTAGCCTGTCACGTGTACTTGGTGCTGTAGCAGGGGTAGCATCAAATTACACAGGGTATGGTAATTATTCTACCTTTTAATTGATATCTGGACGTGTGAATAATCCTAATTTATCCATATTATCTATTATTTAATTAATTATATTTAGTAAATATTCCCCGGATGTTAGTAATTCTTTTAATATAAATTTCTAAAGATAATCTGATTTAGAGTGGGTTCTAATTATGTATTAACTGATGGGAGTAAAATCATGATATTGATTTTACTCCTTATTTTTGAAATTCAGTTGATTTACTTAAAATAATCAATTAATTGAAAGCTATGAGAACTCATGTAATATTTTTACATCATCAGTTCCCTTAATGTGTCACAAAATTCTGATGTCTTGAAGTTCTCACATTTGAGTATTCAAGTATTTTAATATATTTTTACAAATCTTATTTATCTTATTTTCTACATTTTTGGTATTTTTAATTATATTTTATAAAAAATACGTGTGAATTTTATTTGAGTATTTTTATATGCTTTTATGTATGTTTAGATTATCTTCTATCCACGGGGACATTTATTACATATGTGGAATGTCCCCGTCTAGGTTGTAGCACATTTATGTGGTACCTGAGCTTCTCAGCCCGCCTCTCACTCTGTCAGCCCGTAGTCCCAAGGATGCGTACTTGTCAGATGCCCGGGGCTGCATAAAGGGCTTGTCAGGGTACGCTGGCAGGGTGGAAGCTCTGCTGCTCAGCCGCACGCGGGTGTATTGGTTGCCGCGGCTGTGTGCCGGAATTGTGACAGAACACATTCCTGTGTATAACTCCTAAATTATACACAAAACCTCAATTCTGACTGAGTTTTAGGTGTGAAACGTATACTTGACAATTTGTGTGAAATAGTTAATTGGCCAAAAAGTCCCATAGTGGTGCTGTGGTGTTTTGCTGTTTTTTATCTTTAATTATTAAAAATATAAGGAGTTGGATTTCAAGGGTGGGGTCAGTGAGTGACCCTACCTAGTTTTGGGTGTAAACTCCGTTTCTGCAATAATATTCATGGATTTCCTACTCCTTTCAAGTTAAATTTAATATTTTTATTTTATTTTATTTTATTTTTGTTACTTTTGCAGCTTGCTCTGCAATAGTAGCAAGCTGACATTCCCCCACTCTAAGATATGGCCATATCTGAAAAAAATCAGGAGTTTTTTGGAAAAAAATTAATTCTATTTGGAAAAAAATTAATTCTATACGTGTTTCATTTCCTTTTACTGCCTCTTTAGTTTCTAAAATGTCTTTGTCAATCAGGTATATTACTCTCTGGTAACCACTTATCTTTGTCTGCAATTCTCCTTTGTATCTCACTAAGTATAGTCTTACATCTCTTCCTTGCACTCTCTATTTCTTTTCTCTCAATATCCTGCTGACTTTCCCTTTTTCTTTCATGTGGTCAGGTTCTATTGGGATCATTACTGGAGGGAGGTTGCTACCTTCTCTTGGTTGAAAGTGCTTCACTAGGCTAAGAGAGAATACTGGTTCCTTTCTTGATAATTCTTCACTCAAGACTACTTCTACAGCATTTTTTCCGTGCATTTTCTTGATAAAAATGGCCCTAAAAAGGCTTTTTTCAGCTTTCTATTTGCTGCTAAATTGTTGAAGTTGGTAGTAGATATCAAGATCTGATCTCCTATCCTAAAGTCAGGTTATCTGTGTGATTTTTCCCATCTTTGTTTTTTGTATTCCACTGCTTCTTCTACACAATTTTGAGCATGATTATTGGCTAGTTCTATGATTTTCTTGAAGTCAAGAGATGTTGGGAGGATGGTAGCTAAGTTATGGTTCAAGGTATTCCTAGGGAGTTTTGGAATCCATCCCCTTACTAGTATGTAAGGGGCTTCTTTGGTAGTAGAGTGTTTACTGCTATTATAAGTGATTTCCAGGGCTGGGAGTAGGCTTACCCAATCATGGCAATATCCATCTGAGTTTTTGTACTCTAGGCCAAAGCTAAAAAACCTTCTTAACATATCTTCCAGGGTTTGTATCATTCTTTCAGCTAATCCATCAGTCTGGGGATGGTATGCTGTAGAAAAGGCTAAAGTAGTACCCAGTATATCATGGAGATTCCTCCAGAATTCATAATCAAATTTGGGGACTCTGTCACTGATTATAATCTTAGGTATACCAACATCAGCTATAATCCTATTCCAAAATAGCAAAGCTAAATCCATAGCATTGTCTTCTTTGTGGTTAGGTAAGAACTTTGCCTTCTTAGAGTATCTGTCTACTATAACCCGGACAGAGTAATATGAGTGTGTACCTCCAGGGGGGAGGCCTGTGACAAAATCCATATTAATTATTTCCCACCTATTTTTGGGTTCAGAGATCTTTTGTAGGAGTCCAAACCTTTTGCTAGTAGTTTTATTAGATTTTTGGCAAGTCTCAAAACTGGAAACATACTTAATAGTAACTTCTTTCCAGTCTACCCACCAAGCAGTCTGTTTTACTTTCTGCAAGGTCCTTTCAGTGGATAGATGCCCTGATGAACAGTTGTCATGGAACTCCTGAAGTATGTGTTGTATATGCTATTTGTTGCTCAGTACCAACACACTGGAATGTTGGTGTCTGTAGTAAAGGAGACCATCCCATTGAGTAATGAAGCAGGGAAAATATTTATCAGGGATGCTTCTGGGGATTAACATTCCATAATAGTAATCAGCAGCTTCATATCAGAGGAATAGTTCTCTTTTACTAGATTAAAGAAAGTAGTATCTAATTCACATGAGTGGATCCCCATATTTGGAGCCTCTAATGCAAAGAGATTGATGTTCAGGATAGGAAAGATATCTTGATCTTCAGGGTCATATGCTGGATTGTTAGAGTCATTAGGCAAAGCATTCCTACTTAGACTATCAGCATTCTGGTATTTAGCTCCAGCTTTATGGACTATAGTCATCTGGCCTCTATACTGTTGTATAGCAATTTGCCACCTGAGCATATGTCTACTGGGATTCTTCAAGTTCATGAGCGTTCTTACAGCATTAAAGTCTGTAATTACTTTGAAAGTGGTGCCTTCTAAGTAATAGTGTGAATTTTCTAGAGCCCATACCAGAGCCAAGCATTCCATCTGACTGGCTCCATATCTTTTCTCAGTGTCTTTGATCTTTCTAGATATGAAAAGTACTGGTTTCTCCACTGGTTTTTCTTCTTCCATTCTTTCTTGGTGTAAGGCAGCTCCTAACCCTTCCATAAAAGCGTCAATGTACAGCTGAAAGGGTTTAGAGTAGTCTGGTTGAATGAGTAGAGTAGTGGAGGTTGTAGCTATTTTAAATTCTTCATAGTTTTTCAACCTCTCATGTGTCATTTCAAAGAGAGTGTTATTGTTGCACATTTCATACAGAATTTTAGTTAGCATAGCAAACTTTGGATTTATTTTCTGTAGTAACTGCAAAAACTAATAAATGATAGCAACTCTGTTTTATTCTGAGGCATGGGTCTGTTCATTACATCAGCTATCTTATTCTGATCAGCACCTAGAGTTAGACCAGAGACTATATGTCCTAGAGATTTCAGTTCTCCATATCCAAAGTTACATTTCTTCATGGAGACTTTCAATCCTGCTTTGGAGATAGTTTTGAGGACTGATTTTATTTGATTTAAATGAGTATGCCAATCATCAGAGTACATGATAAAATCATCTATATAAACCATCATCCATCCTTGTCTAATGTAAGTACCTAGAACTGTATCCTGTGTTCTCTGGAAGTGTGATGGGGCATTCTTTATACCAAAGGGAATCCTGAGGTATTCATATATTCCACAGTGGCAGATTATTCTCATAAACGTTCTACTTTCATGGCTTATAGGTATCTGGTGGAACCCTTTAAGCATATCCATAGTAGTGATGTATTTAGCTTTAGACAGGTTATGCAGAGCATGATCAATCCAGGGCATAGGATAATTGTCTGCTTGGGTATATTTATTCAGAATTATGAATTCTCCTACCATTCTTGACTTATAATTATGCCAAGCTTTGATTACAGGTGTGGTCACATCTACTTGTTCATTGTGCCTTACTTTCCTCAATACTTGTAATTTTACAATTTCTTGGATGTGTTCCTCAAGAGCTATTCTAGATTTAGAAATAGAGGGATAAGCTGGTCTTCTTAGGTTATGAGGATAAGGGGGTTTAATAGTCAAGGTCAATACCATGTCATGTCCTTTGATATCACCAATGGGATTATCTCTAGTACAGAAAGCATTTTGATTGTCAAAGCAGACTGTTGATATATCTTTCTTCTGTTCTTCAGAAAGTTCCTCATTTAGAGCTGTTAGAGAGAAGTATTGTTGATTGAATTCTTCTAAGTGCTTTTGATAATTAGAAGAGGGGAAGTTAGTTTGGATAGTGCATATCTTAAACTTCTTGTCCTGGTTACCACCCACATTGAAATACCTTCCTTTACTTTGGAACACATCTATGCCATATAGAAATAAAGCATCATTTCCTACTATCAGGTAGTCACATAATCCTTTGAGCAATACTAGAAATTCCACTTGGATGCTCAAAGATCCTTTGGTATGGGGCAGTAATATAGTAGCATTCCATACTCCAATAACATTCAAAGTGGAGTTTCAAGAACTAAATTTGGCTTTTAGGATGGGAAAAAGGTGGTCTTTCCAGTTTGGATCCCATTTGTTCAAGAATTCAGTGCAAAAAAATGAAAAGAAAGGCTGCGGTCAAGTAATAACCTTTTAGGTCTGTCTTTATAAGATCCTGTTGCATAACAAGTTTAACCAGTAGTATAGCTCTTACCACTCATAGGTTTAACTGTTAATGGCTTAACATCAGTGACATGTCTAGGAATTATGGTAGGGTCCCATGATTGGGGCAAACTAGAGTCAGCATGGATGTTATTGATTTCTATAGAAGTTCCTATATCTCCTTCTATTACATTGACAGGGTTGGTCAGGATCAATTCAAATTTAGACAGAGATCCTTCAGTATCAGCTGTATCTTCATAGTTCTGATTCCCTTCAATCTCATCTTCTCCTTCCATTACTTCTATCTTTCTTTTAGGCAATGGGCATTCTTTTCTCATATGCCCTGTCTTGTTACAGTTCCAACCAGTTCCAGGCATTCTCTCCTTATCCTTGTTCTCATTAGGTTTCTCATTGTCAGGTATATTTATCAGAGGAGGTTTTTCTCTGGTTTTTTTAGTATTCAAGTTATCTTTGGGTCTAGAAGGAGCCTTCTTTTCTGACCCATTCATGTCTATCACTTCTTCTAATGCATTGATTAGAGTTGGCAAGTCAGCATCCATACTCATTCTGCATCTTACACTATGGTTAAGGTTTCCAGGGCAAAGGTTGAGAAGTCTTTCATTAAATTCCTCTTTATCAGCATCTGGATAGAAGCAGTCTAGTCTACTTTTCTGTTCTGAGCACCATTTTCAAGGTTTATCCTTGGAGGGGTCAAATGAGGAATTTTTCAAATTTTTCATCATTTTTATTTTACACATTCTAGAACCAAATTGTTCTTGGATTAAGAGTTTCCAAGAATTCAATGGTAAGGATCCTACTTCTTCTCTCTTAATAATAAACCAGTCTAGTTCCACTTCTTCAAAGAGTCTGGGAAGCCTGACTACGGCTATAGCTTCTGGTAGGTCATAAGAGTTTATGGTATAGTCAATAAATTTGATGAAATTTATATGGTTGTATTCTCCTTCACCACAAAACTTAGGATATTCAAAGATTGGGGTTAAACATTTGAGGGCTTGTTCCATTTCAGGAGTAGGACTAGGCCTGAAAGTGTCACTCCCATGCATTCCTATTAGGGGTGGTGCATAATAAGTAGTTTTTTTTCTGGGAGGTTTTGGTTCCTCTGTGGTACTCCCCAAGGGGTTAGTCAAACAGACCTTTAAGTCTCTAAGATCATTATTGATCAGATTAAGCTTCAGGTACACTTTATTATTGGGCAGATCTAATTTCTTGCTAAGGGGCACAATGGAGTTTTTAGTAGTATTTATTAATTCTCCTCTAATAGGCTGAAGGGAAATAATAAAATCTTCTTGGATACCTGATAAAATATTCTCAATGGTTTGAGTATGATTAGTTTTACCTGGATTTATTGTCTTTAATAACTGTTCTGTATGTTCCTTGATATCTTCTATCCCTACAGCTTTTGATTGGTTACTACTTAATTTGGCAACTACTGAGGTCAACTTATCTAATTGGGTGTAAACACCATCCAAATTTCCACAAAAGATTTTGAAATTATGACACATATGATTAGAAAAGGAAGTAATTACATCCAAAGTTGGTTTAGACAAGACAATGGGTTCAGAAGCTAATTGTGGTACACCTTTTTCCAATTTTGAGCTAAGGATATTATCTGATCCCAATCCTTCTTTCCCTTTGGCTTTGAATGGGAAGAAGATCTCTTTTTTACTGATCCTTTTTGATTGGGGATATAACCATGAATTAAGCTAGAATTGGACTGGTGACCAACATCTCTTTGTTGTGAGGAGTTTGAGCAGGCAAATAGAGATTTTGGAAAGATTTCCAACTGATACTCCAGTAAACATCTGAGTAAAGCGGTTAAACTATAGGCTGATTGATCAAAAATTCATCAATCAATGCTTGCCTTTGTTAGAATACAGATGCACTCAGTTAATGTGCATATTATTTTGTAATCCAAATTGGATTCACAAATGGGCCTCCAAGACCTATTGGAAATCACGTGGGCCATGTGGGCCTATGTGGATGTTATTGGTTTTGGGAATTTGGGCGCCAAAACATGTTTTCAAAGTCATTGGGACATGGGCCTTGACAGGCCTGTCATGGTGGATGGGCCACCTTAGCCAGATGGGCTTAGTTGGGCATTAATGGGCCCAAGGTTTATTTTGGACATAATTTTCCAGACAGGCTGGCCCTCAAAAGTATGTATTTCATGGTCTTTGGTCCTTGGCGGCCCATTGGGGCCGCCGCCCATATTGCGGCCCGCTTGGGGCCACTTGGTTCTCTCTGGGGCCCAACGGCCCCGCGCGGGGCCTTTGTACGGGGCAGAGGACTCTGTTTGGAGTCCTCCCACATGCTGTGTGCAAGGCCGTGGCTGCGGTGGCTGGCGGCCCCTGCCTCCTTCCCTCCCCTTGCTTGGATGTGAGGGGGAAGGAGGATGGCTGGTCCTCCCCCTCATTGCGGACCAGCAAGTGGTTGGTTGCATGTGGCAACTGACCAGGGTGGGGGGGATTTCATCACCCTCCCACCTGTTGGTGGTGGAGGGGATCTGACCACCCTCCCACCTGTTGGTGGTGGAGGGGATCTGACCACCCTCACACCAAGCAAGCGGGGCGCTCTCCCCCCCCTCCCCCTTTACGGAGGGGGAGGTGCCAAGGGCTGGGGGGACCTGATCCCCCTCCAGCCCACCTGTTTCAATGGTCCTCCTGGGGAAAATTGCATCCCAGGCAACCAGTGGGGGATTTGACTACCCCTTCTGGCCACCTAGGTTTGATAGAGGGGGAGAGGTGGCACGCCGGCCAGTTACATCCCCCCCATGTGAGCTTGAGAGCGGACCCAGGTAATTTCTGGGTCCCACTTGGTCAATGCTAGGGGACAACTGCTGGTTGTATGAAGCAACCAGCCCGGTAAATGAGGTCACATAGGTAACAGGGCTGGTTGTAAGGGACAAACAGCCAGGGTCTGAACAGCAACAAGGGCTGGTTCAGCCCAGCAAGGGTGGAAAAACCAAATTCAACCTGTACAGACTGGTCATCAGGGTTCAGGGACTAATTCCAAGTGGGATGAGTAAGCCCCAACCAATTAGCAAGGCTTGTAGAGCCTGTAGATCCCATTTGGGGCGGAATTTTCGCCTTTTGCTTGTTATTACATGAGCTCCAAATGAGTAGATTTTTTGTATTTAAGGAGCTCTTCTTGCTTCTGTTTTCCATGCATTCATTCACCAATTAATTCACATTCACAAGTTTGCAATTGCCTCTGCCTCATATTAAGGATCAATCATAAGACATTATTTTCTCAGCATTTCTTTTGCTTTAAGTACTGCTCTTTGAATAAGCTTGTGGGACAATAATTCTCACAGCCTTTGTCCTCAATTGCATCAAAGAACCAAGAAAATCCACCAAGTCAATTTTTATTGATGATTGAGGTGGAAAACCCCAATCAAATCATACAATTTTTCTGGGAAATCCCCCTTGGTCTTAATCCTCTGATAATTCAACTTTGCCTTCATTACCATCCTGATATCTTGAGATCTTACCCCAAAATCATCAAGCTCACAGGTCATCATTTCCTCTGCCCCTTGAAATCAATTTTCAATACTCTGGGTCCCCCTTGGTTCTTGAGAGTAACTTAAATTTCCCACTTTTTTCTTCACCTACAAACTTAACAATTGGGAAAAATACTTTCAATGGTGCAGGTCATGGGTGAGATCTAAAATAAATGACCAATATCTTGGTGATTAAACCTTGACGCTTTGAATTGTGGATAGCTCTGGGACAAAGGTGGGAAAAGTCAAAAATTTGATCTTTAAATCACTTCTTGTTTCTTGGTCTTATAAGCCTTGAGGGTCTATATTCATCTGATCCCCATTGGATAGAATCCAACTGGGTTTTGATTGCCAAGATGAAAGCTCTCAAGTCTGAAGTAGTTTGATTGGTAAGAAAATCAGTTCACCATTACTTTTGTAGTGGTAGATAGTCTAGTTTTGACATGCTCTAGGGGGAATAACACTGATTCAAGGTGATGCCCTTTTTCTGGAACCCAGGCATCACAGGCAGTTTTATGCACCCATATAGATTGAAAAACCACAAGATGCCAAGATGCCAAATAAGATAAATCTTTTAAAATTTGGATTTCCATCCATTTCCTTGCTTATTTTGCTCTATGGGGGTCTAACACTGCCCAAATTTTATGTCTGGTTTCCAGAAAACTTCCATCATCATTTATCAATTTAGCTTGCCATACAGAGTGCATTCCTGAGATCAAAAATTAAACAGAAGCAGCATAATAAGACTTTTAGATATTCTGGTTTTGATGTTCTCTACAGGGGCATAATATGGCTCCAAATTGATGCCCAGTTTCCAGAAACTGGACATCACAGGCAGTGTTATGCCCACGTAGATTGTGAAACACCCCATGATGAAAAGTAAAATAAATCTGGTCAAATTTACTGAATTTCTGTGTCAATTCCTTGCTTATTTTTCTGTACAGGGGCATAACACTGCACAAAGTTGATGTGTGTTTTTGGAAAACTGGGCATAAACATCCATAAATTTGTCTGGATATACAGAGTGAAAGCATGAGGTGAAGAAGGATAAAGAAGCAGCATAATTTGGCTTGTAGGTAGCCTGGTTTTGACATTCTCTACCCAATGTGATGCCTGTGTTTCAGAAACTTGGCATAACAGGCAGTTTTATGACCCTGTAGAGAGTGAAACACCCCATGATGCAAAGTAAAAGAAATCTGGTCAAATGTGGAGTTCTGTTAATTTTTTTGCTTGGTTTTCTCTATGGGGGAATAACTCTGGCCAAATTTGATGTCCAGTTTCCAGAAACTGGGAATCAACATCCATCAATTTAATTTTCCAACCATGGGATGAAGAAGGAATAAGAATCAGCATAATGATACTTGTAGATAGTGTGGTTTTGATGTGATAAATGTGGGCTTAACCTTTCTCCAAGTTGATGTATGGTTTCTGCAAACAGAGAATCACCCTGGAACAAATCTTTTAAAATCTTGGTTGCTTAAATTCCCTGGGTTATTTACCTCTATGGGGGAATAATACTGCCCAAATTTGATTCCCTTCTTCTGAAAATGAGGCATCAAAATCCATGAATTGAACTGGTCATACAGAGTAAAAGCATGAGATGAAGAAGGAAAAGGTGAAGCATAATAAGAATTTAAGATAGCCTGGTTTTGAAGTGGTCTACAGGGGAATAAAACAGATTCAAGGTGATTTCTGGTTTCCCAAAACCAGGCATCACAGGCTGTGTAATACCCCTGTAGAGGGTGAAACACCACATGATGCAAAGTAAAATAAATCTTGTCTGATCTTTAGTTTTGTAAAAATCCTTGCTTATTTGGCTCTACAGGGGCATAACACTGCCCAAAGTCAATGCCCAGATTTTGAAAACCAGACATAAACATCCATAAATTTTTGAACCACCATACAGAGTAAATCTACAATTTTAAGAAGCATAAAGAAGCTGGACTGCAATATGAAATGAAGTGCATGATTTTTGATGTGTTCTACAGGGGCATGAAAGTGCCCAAAGGTGATGGATGATTCCTGGAAACGGGGAATCACCTTTGAGCACTGTAATGCCCAGTAGAGATTGAAACATCCCACATGATGCCAAGTGAGATTAATCTTATTAAATTAACCACTTTACCCCAATCAGCTCAACTTTGGTAGGCTGTATGAGCTCTCGGCATGTTCTTAATATACAGGGGCATAAAATAGCTGAATCATGATGCCCGGTTTGCACAAACAGGGCATAACATGATGAAGACTTTCTTTTTTTTGAGTATGAAACTGATTCCTGTGAATGGGTTGGGGTGAAATGATTAACAGGAGCATAGAACAGCTGATTTATAATGCCCAGTTTTTGTAAAAAAGGCATAATTATTCAGCTATTTTATGAAACCCATAGAAAAAGAAGTATGATACTCAAAATTCCATGCTTGGTTTGTAGAAAATGGGCTTTATTTCTTGGCCATGGTATGCTCCTGTAGATAGCTAAACAAAATGAAGTTCTCAGGAATGTTTTAATCTCTGTAACCCATGAGAAAAAACAAAGTAAGGTCTTTATTTGAAAATTAATCCTTATGAAATGGCTTTATTTGCTCATGAGTGCACTTATTTGGTCCTATTTTCAAGTTTCATGGTAAATCACATCCTCTATGTATATATTTATAACCATTACACCTGTCCCACAACTTCTACATAAATGTTCCACATGATTTTGCTTTAAATACCCCCTATTTCTTATTCTGACAGATTTTGCACACTATTACCATCCTCCTTCCTTCTCAAAACATCACCTGTCTCATTCCTCCATAAACTGCTACACTCACCATGCAGTAAAATAATAATACCCCATTCTTTGTTGGACTTTGTGAGGTTCCTCTTGCTGAAATAACTATCCCTGCTCTACCAAAACTACTAAATATTGAAGGAACCTATTGGGAATCATTATACACCAGAGATAATAATCTACATGTCTACATAACCAATCTTCCTTTCCATGTAGGCATCCTTGCCTCTCCACTTGACTCAATCATTTTAACCCTCCTCACCTGTCCCACAGGCTATGGAACATTTTGTGATTGGCAGGCAATGATGAGTGAACCGCCTCATCCAATTTTCTTTGTGGAAACCATTCTCCATTTTGGTGTTTCCACAATTACCACATTAAACATTTCTCTCCTTCTATTATGTCATATAAAAAATATATCAGAAATAATTAATAAGCTTCTTTCTGCTCATATAATAATCAAAAGACCCCCCAAGTACAACCCTTTGAAACACCAGGGCTTCCCACTCGCCAACCTAGAATCCCAAAGCCTAAAAATTTCATCACTTTTTGAAAACCCCTACTATGATCCAAACATACTTGAAATCACAAGTGGATGTGATCTCAATCCAATCCATCCCAATCAAAAAACAGTCACCTCCAAAATCCTTCCCCAAAAGGCTCAAGGACTTGAATTATGGCATGATTGTGAATCACCACATTCTACCTCTGCTCTGGCATTGTGGCATAAATGAAACATGAATGTGTGGCACATTTGGGAAAACAAAATAAGAGGCTCAAGCTTGACTCTACTTGATCCAACATCTGTTCCACCAACTTTTTTGGGCTCAATATTTCATAAAAATATCACCAAAAAAATGAATCAATTGAAATTAAACAAAAAATTCATCCCCATGGGCTGCCTATCCCATCATCCAATCTCTCATATTCAGTCTCCTGCAATTCATGAAACCTCATCCTCATGCTCCACAGCTCAGGATTATTGCCTTATGGTGGCTTCAAAGATTTCCAACTCCTGGATGCCAAGGTCCTTGCTACCTTTTAGATACCAGAGGTGATAGATTCAATAATAAATATATCATTATTAAGATGCAGCAATGATCCGTAAAATATTAGAATAAAACAAATCAAAGGCAATATGGTTTGGTTATTGAAAGTTATTATTAATTAATATTAATAAATTGATTATTAAATAAATAAAAAGAGGGGCCACAATGGATATTGCGGGTCTTTAAAACCTCTTATACAGGGAATTCACTTTTAAATCCATAAACCTGGTTTCTATAGAACCTTTCAGCTTGCTACTATTGCAGAGCAAGCTGCAAAAGTAACAGAAATAACCTAAAAATAATAATAATAAAATTAACGTAGAAAGGAGTAGGAAAACCATAAATACTGTTTCCAAAAGGGATTCTGAACCCAAAATTAGGTAGGGTCACTCACCAACCCCACCCTTGAAATTGAACTCCTTATAATTTTGTATAATTAAGAAAGGAAAGACCAAAATACCACGGCACCACTATTGTACTTTTTGGCCAATTAAATATTTCACAAGTATTATCACGTATAGGTTTCACACCTAAAATTCAGTCAGAATTGAGGTTTTGTGTATATTGTAGGAGTTACAGACGGAAATGTGCTCTGTCACAATTTCCGCACGCAGCCGCGGGAGGCAATACACCTGCGCGTGGCTGAGCTACAGCACTGTAACCCTTTCAAAGATGTGTAAGCAGCCCCGAGCCTCTGAAAAGTATGCAGCCCTGGGGCTACGAGTTGACAAAGTGACAGGCAGCCTGAGAAACCTAGGTACTGCATAAACATGCTACAACCTACACGGGAACATTCTACATATGTAATAAATTTTCCCATGAATAGTAGATATTCTAAAAATACATAAAATTATATAAAAATACCTAAATAACCTTTATACGTATTTTTTATTAAATATCATTCAAAGTACCAGAAATGTCGAAAATAAGATAATGAATACTCCTAAAAATATATTAAAATATTTTAATATACAATTGTGAGAAATTCTAGGCATCAATAATTCTGTGACATCCTAAAAAAACTAATGATGTGATAAATATTACATGAATACCCATGATTTATATTTTTAAGTAATTATTTTAGGAAATCAACTGAAATTTGAAAATAAGGAGTAAAATCAATATCATGAATTTACTCCAATTATTCAATACGTAATGAGAACTCACCTGAAATCATAATATCTGTATGAATGTCTATTCAAATAGTTATTAAATTACTGGGAACATTTACTCAGGACAATTAATTAAATGATAAATAAAAAGGACAGATTAGTGTTATTCACACGTCCAAATATCAATTAAAAAGTAGAATAATTACCATACCCTGTGAATTAGATGCTACCCGTGCTACAGTACCAAGAACACGTGACAGGCTACAACTTTTTAACCTTTTAGCCTCAGTTTCTGTCCCCTTCAGCCCCTGTACCCCTCAGAAGGAAAATATTGGGACTCAAAAAGCTATAAATAAAGAGCTCTTTTGAGGATATTGATACCCAGAGACCCAGTTATATTTACATCCAGACACCGTCCCAAGATAAAAAAATACTTATAGGAGATACGTAAGAGATTTATGGCTTCATTCTGATTAATAATATCCGTCCCCAACCCTTTGTATCAATTTAAACTTCTGAAAAACCTTTTAACCCCAGTAAAAAGGTTTAACCCATCAGTGCACGTCCCAAACAGGTACCAAAGGATTTAATAATATACCAGTGAGTCTTATTATCCTTTCTCTGTCGCGGCATCTTGGTTACAAAGCCTTGCCACTCCACCGTGTATTTTATATACATATTATCTTTGGGAAATATATCCTTTAAGAACACAAATTAAAGGTTCCAAAGTAACCAGGCCTACGTCTTTTCATACTGAATTCTCTGAAGAGAGGTGTTAAAGATCCCCAATATAATTGTGGCCCCTCTATAAAAATATTTAATAATCAATTTTTTTATATTGATTTATAATATTAAACCATAACCAAACCAATCAACCTTGCAATAGCTTCATCCAAATATTTTACGGATTTTTTCTGCATTTATTGAATAATATATTTATTATTTCATCTATCACCACTGGTAGCTAAAGGATAGCAAGGATCTTGGCATCCAGGAGGCTGAAAAAAACTTTCATTTATATTCTTGCAGGAGTTATTTCCCAAAGATAATATATATATAAAAGGGAATTATTTTTCTCACGCATCCAACCATTTATTTCACACATTTTGAGCTTGGCGTGCGGTGGGACCCCTTTGGGATTTCATGCAAAAATAATTTATTTCATGCAACTTTCAAGAATTCATTTTTTCTGAATTCTGACTGTGCAGACCCGTTGAAAGAGGTCCCAAAACCCTAACCAAAATATTTGGTAATTTTTGAGCCATTGGAACCCCTTCAACAATGCAATCAAAAAATAAAAAAATTCCAGAAAAACAAATTTTTGCATGGGTTTCTGGATCATCAATTTGGCTATTTTCATTTTTTTTGATTGTTTCAGCTGCAATAAATTTTGAAAAAAATTGAAATATTCTTCTAATATTTTTTTCATATTTTTTGGATGTATCCTTTCACCTCAAATAATTCCTTCAAAAAACACAAAAAATGAAAAAAATCAAATTCCTCTTTGGACATTTGAATCCTTTGATTTTCCTTTTTATTTCATTTTTTAGGGTGATTCAAAGCTATAAAAAGATTAAATAGGATCCAAAGAGAATTAAAATTTATTTCCAGGTTTTTGGATTCATTATTTTACCTTAAAAAATTCCTTCAAAAAAGGAAAAAAATCAAAAAAATCAATTTTCTCATTTGAATTTTGGATTCTTATGTTTTCCCCTTTGAATTTTTTTTTTTGGTGTTTCAAGTTTTGAGAATTATAAAAAAACTATACAAGCAATTTTTAAAATTTTGTTCAGGATTTTTGGATGTCATTTTTGACCTTTAAAAATTCCATCACAAAAAACCAAAAAATTCGAAAAATTCACTTTTATCACTGGATTTTTGAACCCTTTTTTTGGCCTATATAATTGTATTTTTGGGGAGATTCAAGCTTTCAGAATTTTGAATGTTAAAAAAACAAAGAAAAAACAGTTTGTTAATACTTTTTGAATATCATCTTCATTCTTGCATACACCTTACAAGCTTCATTCAAAAAATTAAAAATAAAGAACAAATATGGATACAAATATCAAAATTTATTCAACCATTATTGGTTTTATTATTCTACTTGATTTTTCTGGAGGGGAAAAACCTCATTACCAAGATCCAAATTTCTCTGAAAAATGGTTTTCCAACATTTGGAATCCTTTGTCACAAAGCTTTTCCAAAGTGGATCTAACCTTGGAGCTGGCCAATGATCTGACTTGAACTTGAATGAGAGTATATTTTTGGATTCTTCTAAAAGAATGAAGCAAATAGGAGAAGTTTTGAAATTTTTATTGGGAGGGGAATTCAGAGGAAGATGAGTGCAAGGAATTAAAGAAGAAAGCAGAACCAGTGGAAACTTATATGTTTCAGCCAGAAAGAAACCATGGCATGGAAATTTCATCCACATATTCATGGGAGCTGGGCCACCAAGGTGTTTCAGTTGCCTTCTTGCTTGTTGGAAATTTTCACCCCAGATATCACCCAGTAATCTTGTTTCCTGAAAGATTGAGTTTGAATCAAGCTCTTTTAACATTTGTTTCCTGACTTCAATCCAGTCTTCTGAGATCCCCCCAAAGCAAACAACTGCTGCTCTAAAGGCACAGTTCCAATTGCCTATGACATCTTGAATATGGGAGATATGTGGGATGGAAGTTTTTGCGGAAATAGAATCTTTGCATTCAAACTAAAACCAAAAATGAGAATTTTTTATAACAGAAAATATGGACTGAAGATAATAATTGCTTCTTCAATTGATACTTGGTCAAATATTCCAGAAGAAGAATAAGATAATTTCCAGCAAAAATAGAAGAAAAACCCAAAAGAAATCAGAAAAAATTAAAAAATGAGAAAATACCAAATTTAATCACTTTCTGACTGATTTTTGGGGCTGCTAATAACTTCCCCCCAGGAGGATGGTAAGGAGAATCATCATCTTCATTGGGTACCTTTAGCATCTTGATTTTTGTCCCAGTATTGTATTTGTGAGAAGCAACTTGCTTATTCACAATGGTTCCAGACCTCTGGTAAAGGTTTGAATGAAAAAATTAATGAAAAATAATATCCAACAAATTAGACAAAAATAAAAGAAAATAAAAGCTCACCATCTTAATTACATCCACATCTGGCAGCTCTTCATCTTCTGAATCTTCTCCTTCATCCAAATCTGGCACCTCTTAATCTTCTGAATATCCCCCTTTGGTCAGATATTCAATCTATGTTAAAAAAATGAGAAGGACTCATCAACAAAAAAAAACCATTGCAGAAAAAATAAGTATACTTATAAAATAACCTCTTACTCTGATACATCCTTCTTTTTTCCCTTCCCCTTCCCTTGGATGGCCTTGCACCTTCTTGAAACCTGAACATATAAGAAAAAAAATTAATCATGAATTTGATATATTTTTTTGTCCAAAAAATTGGTGACTGACCTTCAAGTTTGCTATGAATTTCTTCTTTGGCCTTCCTCTCCTCTTTTGTCCTTCTAAATATTCAAAAAAAGATGGATCTCTTTTGATTGAGGACTGAGAGATCTTCTTGAATTTATTGGATACTCCTTTGGTT